>BGPT01000363.1:327160-378283 GCA_003297045.1 Symbiodinium sp. clade C Y103 | reverse complement strand
ACAAACATTAAGTAAACCCTAAACAAACCCTAAATACACCCTAAACAAACCCTAAACGAACCTTCAACACACCCCAAATACACCCTAAACAGACTTTAAACAAACCCTAAACAACACCTAGACAAACCCTGAACCTNGGGGGGGGGTGGTGGACCCCCCCCTCCCCTGTTAATGCTTGTATTTGCACAGCTGGGGGGGGGGTGGTGCACCCCCCCCCCCCAAAGTTGAAGAGCAACACAAGTGAGCAAACTATCGGTTTTCCACATCCATGTTAGTTTTCTGTAGGGTAAGATATGTTCAGTATTTAAAGATAGCCTAAATATGTTACAAGAGTTTTTCGCATTCCCAAAGATTTCCAAGATCTTTTTGAAACCTGGATCCATACAATTCTACCAAAACTATGGGAAGTAAGTGGGATCTAACCAACTGCTATGATGATATTTCTGATATGTATATATATATACATATACATATACATATATATATATTATATATATATACTCTCTGGTAATCAAACATGGCAATGGAAAATCCACCATTTATAGATGATTTTCCCATCAAAACCTCCATTTATAGAGGATTTCCAAGTGCCACGTTGGATTACCGGAGGGTATATATATATATATATTGGCAAAATATTGGAATTCACCGACCTGACCTAAAGAGATTTAACGGGGTAGTTGGACACTTAACCCTAAAAAAATACAGCATCATTCCAGTGACGCCGCAGTGAGGCTGTTACAATTTACCCAGATCTATATACCAAATGTATATACTATACTTGTATCCGCACTCCTTTCATTTCAGGTGTGTTTGAAGAATGCTTTCTTACATTCCTAGTCATCTCTGCCGTATCTTTTTGCGGTACATCACTGACCCAGGTCGCTGGGTCAAAGCTTCCCAGCTCGAGTCTAGAGGGGGGTTACCCTGAAATTGCGATGAGTCTGCCATTAAAATGGGACTCCCCACCAATTGAACAGCCCAGGGGGTGCCAAAATTCTGGGCATGAAAAGCGTTGCACCGATTCTTGGGACCGACGAAGTTCCACAACGAAATGCTCATGTTTCCCTTCGAAGATCGCTTCTTTTAGAGTGGGGAGACAGCTTTCTATTGTGAAATTGAAGCCATCCATGTCCATGATGAAACCTAGCTTTTCCTCAGTAAAACCCGACCGTTCCCTCACCGCTATGGCAGGAACCCTCCGCTTTTCTTTTGTCACCCGCCATCACCCGCCCCAACTCTGTTCTGGAGTCTCCCCGCTTCCCACACGGAGCCAATAGCACGGGGCCTGTGGGAAGGTGTGCGTGAGACTTCAATGGATTTCACCCGCGGAAACGTGGAAACTGGGGCTTCAAGTGCAGGTGTGTCAAGATCTGCAATTGAAGGCAACAAGTCTGAGTACAAAAAGGACTGACAAAGAGATCCTGCTTTTTCGCAGGATGGATACGACGGATACGACATCCATCCATGTGTCTCACCAGCCTGTCGCTGGGTGCGGGTTCTCACTCTGCGGCCTGGTCCAACGTGGGGACAGGATTCGAAGTTGGATGTGCTGAAGCTGGTCCCCAAAAATAACAAAAAATGATGGTCAGTGTATCATACGGTGATCTATGTGATGAGGGACAATAAACATTACAAGGACATGGGATTTTTATGGATTTGTTCGGTTTTGCCGGGTAACTATCGCACTGGAACCGACGCACCTGGGAGCCTCCGTCTCCGCATTGGAAGGCCTCAGGGTGAAAAACTGTCCAATGGATGCTGGGAAAGCTGAATGCTTTTACCAGAAATTGCCTGATGTTTCAAGAAATCATCAAGAACTTGCAGCCTGTTCGACAGTGGTAGAAACATCGCTTTTCAGCTACTTCGCTATACTCCTCGTGATGGAAGATTGCCGGAAACATCAAGACATCCTGCAGCAGCTTTTTTCCATCACTCTGCTGCAAAGCTCATCCCCAGCTGCAGCTGGCTATGAGCCATGTGGCACCTTGTTGCTCTCGGCGTACGTCGCTGAGTCCATCACGACTGGTCCAGGAAGCCGCCAGGGAAGCCGCAGTTCTTTTGGCCAAATACATCAAAGACACGGCCAAAGTGCCAGCGAAAATGTGTGTTCATGGTTCGCCATTTCCCAGAAAATATGTCCAGTTTCCAGCATAGTCATCGCAAATTTCCACCAGATTCTCAAGGTATTGGCATCTCCTGCCGGACTTTGGCACAACTTTGGGTCAGATTCGAGGTCCCCCCAGTTCCACCGGTCAGGTTCAGGATCTCTAGGTACAGCAGCTCGCCGTAGTGGGTGACAAAGGTGCGAACCTGAGTGGAGCGGCATAGTGACTTAGTCGAGCCATGGTCAATCCAAAAATGGAAACTCATGAAGATGTGGATTTAGGGTTTACCACTGTCTACTATACTTGAAAGAAATATGTTGGTTTATGTTGGTTTCAGATTCCCATTTTTTGGGCAAATGATTAAGGTAGTAAACTACACCCAGGGTTCGCACGGTTGTGGAATGTTCATGAAAATGTGAATTGCTGAATGTGGATGAATATGGCTCATAGAGTTTGCTTGTAACATGTGAGGCAAGAAGCTATTCTATCGATATGGATATGATATTATACCAAATTGTTACCAAGAGACTGGGATGACAGGAAGACTCGCTGCTCAATTGGTTATGTTCTAACATGTTCTACACCTGCGTTTGTAAACCTAGATCAATCGCCAACCGATAGCATCACCCACCGGCTTTGGCCGCTGCCACTCCTTGAGAGAGGCCAAATCTATGCGTTCTTCAAAGCACAAATTTGGTGGGTCAAGTACCCTGGGGTAATCAAACATGGCAATGGAAAATCCACTATTTATAGTATGATTTCCCATTAAAACCTCCATTTTTAGGGGATTTCCAATTGCCACCTTTGATTACTGGATGGTAACCATGTGTGTGTGCGCCAGTGAATTCACAATTGCTTGTTCTTTCAATCCCCAATCTGTGTGGCTTGATTTGAAGTGTTCATCGATGCTCAACTGCTGAGCTCCCCATGCTTTCACATTTTTGCTGCTCAGTTCAGTCCGAATCTTTCGTCACATCCCAAGGATGGCTTTTCCCAATGAAATCCCATGGGTTTTTCAAGTGAAACCCCCCATCTTTGGGCCGACTCCCAGCCTCCCCCCCCGATTCCGTCCCAGGTACCGTTGCGCCGGGCACGTAGGGCTTCTGCGTCGCGTTTCTGTTGGGCCGGCTGCGCTTGATCATGGCCTCCATGGAGGCGCCATGAGAGGGGACAGGCTGTGACATAGCGGTCATCAGCCACGTGGCAAGCTGGGAAATCCCCGAACTCAATGGTGGATTTTCCAGCAAGCCATGTTTGATTGCTAGAGGGTAAGGGGATAGGTTGGAACCTATGTAATTTGACATGTTTCATGGGATTTCATTGTGATTTAAAGGAACCAAATAATGGAGATAACGGAACCATGCTATTAGGGGTCATAGAATGGGATATAATTGTGAAATTGTGTGAAGTGGGATGCAACAGTACATCCATTTTCTTTTTAACAATATCAGAATGTGATATATTTGGCCTTAAACACCTTAAATACCAGGATTGGGATTCAGATAGTTATAATTGTGGCAAGCCCAATGCCATAAACCTATCATTTGGGGATGGTAGAACCCATTTATAGTGATATTGGGGATGTATGTAGTTTACAATTGGTTTTCCTACATATACTGGGATAGAATGCAACTATCCTCTGAATTTCATGGGATATCATGTGTACCATGGACTCGGGACAAATGGGGGTCCTCCATCCCACAATGGGAATCCTTAGGGTGGGTATAGAAATCCTCAAAAAATAGCCATGGCTATACAATCCAACTCCTGACTGTGGTACATGTAATGACAATGGGGTACAAATCTTTGGGGGAAATTCATGGGATATAATGGCATATAGTTTGATAGATCCCATTCGGATAACCAATCCCCAAAAAAGTGATTTAATGGGATTCGCACCGGAAATTTTGAACCGGTTCCATAGACCAATGCGTGTAAGGAATTTTCGATTCACATTGGTTGATCAACACCACGCGCGTGGTGATGTGGGTCTCAGTAGCGTTCTTTGTGTTGTTGGTGGATGGTTTACCCTCTGGCAATCAAAAATGGCTATGGAAAATCGCCCAGTTCATTAAAAAACGCAAAAAAGACATAGGGGATGTCCCATGACCACATTTGATTACCGGAGGGTAGTAAGCTAGTAGCCCAACAAGATGTAAACCCACTCACATCCCGAAACCCGACCCTCCCATGATCTTAGCCGGGATTCTGTGGTGAAATGCGGTGGGCCCAAAATGGATCCCCAATCATTGATTTCACCAACTAAAATAGGCCATAGGGGGAGTTAGCAAGTAATTTTGGTGACAGATGATCACAGATTCACATTTGCAGCCTCTTCGCGTTGGTCATATCCTCACCTTTACAATTACAAACCTTTGGCTTAAAACGGGCCTTTTTGGCATTCCCATCATCTTCGAAGTCACCAGGCACAGGCCTGAATTTTGCCGCTCTTGGAGGGTTGGTAAGCCAACTTCTTCGAATAGGCCATGAGCAACTCGTAGAGGTAGCAGCTGCGTACCTGCGCCCAACCACCAGCTCACCGCGGCTAACAACGGGGTGGCCAGTTGTAGGGACCCAAGCTGCAGCCCAAAAGTGATCACATCGATCTTTCTTCCTCGAACAAATTCCGTTGCCGACATCTCCAGTTGTTCCGCGGCAATTATAAAATTGCAGTTCGTGCTGGGCACTATCCAGCTTAAGAGAAGAAGCTTGCTGAATTTTGCTTTCATCATCTTGAAGAGACGTGCAAACCAGCCATCAATCAAATTTTCCAGGTCAGAAAAAAGTTAAACCATAATAAAACCACATAAACCCACATATCCCATACTGTTACAACCCACCATTTTTCACCTGAAGAAACTTCCAGGTGAACAACTTCCGCAGCAGCTTGCCTCGTCGCTCGTGAGCCAATCCCAGCGGCGTCGCGCGTTGCGGGGCAACGCCTCCAAGTCGCGCCAGTTCTTCTGCCTGAGAGGCAGCTGGACGTCGGCCCCGCCGAGGCCCATCTTTGTGGCCAAGGAGGAGGTTTTCCCGGTGGGTTTCCATGTGTTTTCGCAGTAAATTATCAATTTCTAGTTGGGAAAAAATGAAAAGTATGAAAAGATTGAAATGAAACAAAGTGAACTTGTTTCGGAGCCCATCTTTATCGAAAAAAACATGACCTGGAGATCTCTTGCGGTGAATCCCGCCACCTTCCCAGCCACTCCATCCCCGACTGAGGGACATCTGTCGGATCTCCTCTATGAAGTCGTTGACATGCAGGAACTTGAAATGCACGTTCCTCGGGGCAGTTGGGCGGCTATCCCACCCAGTCATGGCCACAGGATGATCAAACTCGGGTGCCTCGAAAATGGGATGCTGAATGACGAACCATGACCAGTAGTGTTGGATCTGCAGGCCTTTCAGCTGCTGCTCTCAAACCCACTTCATGAATATACAACACTGCAACTCCCCAAAAAAACAATCAGAACATCACCCTCCCAAAAAACAACGTCAAAACAGTCAAAACCCTCCCGAACAGGAAAAAAGACATCACTATGAACCAGCCCAGTATCTCTTGAAAGTATGGTATCTGGGCAAGTTATCATATGTCACTTGCCTGAAATTGATGGTGAAAGTCCCAATTTCGTTCAGGATCATCAACCCGTATCCTCTGGTTATTTAACATAGCCATGGAAAATCCCCGAACTAAATGGAGGTTTCTAGCTGGGAAAATCATCCAAAATTAGCCATTTTCCATGGCTATGTTCTCGAAGTCAGATATCTCTTGGAAGGCCGCATGAGCCACCTGCGCCACCGCCTTGGGACCGCTGCTGAACATGGCGACCACCTGGCCAACGTGAACGATGCGAAAAGGGGCACCAAGGGGAGAAATGATGGAAATCGATGGAAAAATACATGAAAAATGATGGAAAATGATGGAATACTATGTATATGTATACATATATATATATATATGTAACATGTATATATACTGCATATGAAAAATTCTGGAAATTGTCTATCTGGAAATATGTTTGGAAATTTCAGCGGAAATATATGTGGAAAATTATGGAAATATGTGTACATATGTATGATTATATATGCGTGTGTGTGTGTGTATGTATGGAACTATATTGATGGAAAGTGGTGGAAATAAATGACAAATGGAAAACATATGGATAACTTATATACATAGATCGAAAAATATCACTAACCTTAATAACAATGAAAAAATGAGAGTGGCGGATCATCATTGGATAAATTGTGATAAAATAATACACAAAGTCCTGAATAGTTCGGCCAGTTGGATATAGTTATCCCAAACCCAACCATCATTCCAAGATATTCCAATGAGGTCCCAAAAAATCAATCCAGATATATCCAGATCATATGATGAGTCGACCTCAATTTCTTCACAAAAATCGTCGAGAATAGAGAGGTTGATACGGGACGTTGATACGGGACTTGACCCCATAGATCCCCATGTGGACACCGGAAACAGCCAAGTTTTAGGAGGTTACCCCAACTATCCAGTGTAATGTTGGTAAAACAATAATAAACCACCCATTTGGGAATGGTGTATACCACCTATTTATGGTGATTTAGGGCATGGTTTATTATTGTTTTACCAACATTACAAACAAGAATCGAGATAGGATTTGTTTTAAAAATATGCTTTCAAAAATGCATCAGATCACTTCACACTCCTCTTGGATGTTGTTTTTCGGTCCTTCCGTGGACGCAGAAAGTCTCATTGACACCACCAGGTTTTCCCCACCGAGTTGGAGGAGAAGAACTCCAAGACGCGGCCCGTGTAGCTACAGCGCCTTGGTGTTGCGAACGAAGGGCAGCCGAATCAATGGATGAAACGGCTGTGAACATCCAAAATTTATGGGAGTTTATAAATGGGCAAAAACCTGTGGATCTTGTGGATCTTCTGGGAAAAAATAGAACAACTTGGGTAGAAATTCATCGAAACGGAAAGGGCTGATAATGAAATGAGGGTTAGTACAAGGTGGTGGCTCGCCAAGTTGAAGATGTTTGTTAGTTTGTAATTAAACCCACGAATCATACTATATCTACCATAAACCCTATGTCAGTTGTAAATCAGCTTAGCTAGCTATCGGGCACTACCTTGTACCAATGGCCGTCAAACTGGCAGTTTTACCACTTTCCGTGTCTGAAATTGTTGGGAAAGATCCTTAAAGCCCCATGGTTTGAAACGGTTTTTCCCAACAAAATCACCATCTTGGGGCATGCCCCATTCTTGGACAAATCAACATCTACGAAGAACCATCGTGATGGTTGAAATCCTACAACAATGGAGATGGTTCAAACTCTAAACCAAACCTCAACTTGGGAGTGCCACGTGAAAACCCAGACATGGCACGGAGCTGTTGTCGCTAAGAAGCGGTATTTGAACTGCTCCTGCAGACCAGGCAGGGCCCCGTGGAATGATGAGAAAAGTGTGCAGAGATGACCTGGGAGTCATTCTATTCAGTGGGGGGAGATCATCTGGAAAAAGCAGGACATGTTCTCCAAAATTTGTAGATTTTCCATCATCCGCGAAGACCAGCGTTGCCACCAACCGTGGGAATAGAACCTTCCCGTTTGCCAATGATAGGTCGCTTGCCCGTCCGAACTATGGGCGCTTAAGGCTAAATCTCGGCAACTCTAAATCCCGGCAACTGGCACCTGCGGAGATCTCTCTCTCTCCCTCTCTCTCACTCTCTCTCTCTCTCTCTCTCTCTCCATGACTGCCAGAGGCAGCAGTCGAAAAATATCTCAACACTATCTCAGAATCCATGGTTGTAAAACTCCAACTTCTCTTTTTTTGAATTTGTTTGAAATCTGTTGTTTTAAAATTCTCAACTATCTCAGAATCCAAGTTCTTCTTTAAAAAAGAGTCACCCCCTTCCTCTAAGACTTGCTGGAGAAGGTGACCACCAGCAATCCCAGGAACCGCCTCAGGAGGCACCCGGTGGGGCGTCAACTTCGCCAGGGCATGCAGGAGGTCCGGAGGCCCCTCCACATTGGTTCCACCTTGGCATCACCAGAGCTGTGGCTTGGAACATGGAACCAGAGTTGACTCGCCACAGAGTCAACGAAGGGACAGATTTTTGCGGGCCCTCTGAGGTGTGGTTGGTTTTTTCCGAGTGTACATGGTGACATGGTGAGTAGCTACTGTTAGGAACTGGTTACTGTAGATTCTGCCATGGTTTTTAGGGGGAGGTGTTGGTGGGAGGAGGGAGGGCCTACTCTTAAATGGATGCATCATCTGGAAGGGGCCTCACATTGCATACAGCGAACTCAGCTCCGACTGCTAGTTTTGAAGCCGCTGACACGATAAAATGCCACGTTCCTCATTGGGCTTGTTGCGTGATTGCGTACAGGGCGAATATTGCTGCTTCGGCAGGAGATCATATATAATTATCATATATCCTTTTGACTAATGAGGAAAATATGATAGTTAGTTGCTGTGTTGGTCAAAAAATGGTTCATTAACCTACGGTACCTAATTTAAAAAGATCGCGCCAGTCGTAACAAATTGTCTGCCAGCAGGTTGGCTTCATACCCGTCTGAGGGACTTCTCCGTGCACTCCGTTCATGGCATCTTTTGAGCCTGCACATGTCGGTTTCAATCGCCTGTTTTCTCCATGCAATTTTTGCACCCAATGCACAATGGAGAGCAAAATGTTTCGGGATTGATTTGGGCCGTTTGCAAGCAAAACTCCCAATCAGCCACACATCACCAGCGCGCCCCAAAAAGAAAACGTCTGCTGAAGCAAATGCAAGCGCACTGACGGACGCATTGATCACATCCTTACCGCAAAGAATGATCATGGAGATCTGACAGGCGCCCCCACAAAAGCTGACCCCCCAACAATGTTGGTGTTGATTAAGGGCGAAACTTCACCACTCACATCCCAGGAATCCTGGTTGTGTTGGTAAGGTCCCTGTTTTGGGATGTTTTGGGGAGGTGTATCGATACGTTGGGTGGATGGGGTTGTGACAAGTTCCCAACCATAGCAATATCGCCACCCTTAGTCGTTAGGTTTGGTGATATCATAAGTTCTATCCCCATCAACTGCTTGTGAAATCCCATTACTCTATCTTTTCGAGTCATAGCAATTCACCAACCTAAACTAACCTGAACCAAGGCAAACTAACCTGAACTAGCTGCCTATTACCAGTTATGTAATGTTATGTACCAACCTGAGCCAACGCCAACTGGGGATGATTCCCCCAAAGGTTATCACCATCCTTTGCAGTGACTTCATGCTGACGTCATTTAAAATGAAGCCAAAGGATCATCAATCATCACATTTTAAGGGCCAATATCTTTTATTGATAAATATATCAACATCAACATATGACAAGCACTAAAAACCCGTCCCAGCCTGGGATTGATCCACGTTTTTCACACAGCAAGCCTTCTTCCAAGTGTCCGGATGCTCCAGGGATGCCATTGGCATCAGGACGCGAGGGCTTTTGCTCCTGGAATTTCAGGGCTGGTGGGTGAAATGGGAAGTACCGTTGTACCATCCATTTCCATCATTTCCATGGCCACTGAAAAAAGGGACAAGAATGATCGAATGATCAACTTTTTGGGGGGCTTGGGGTGTCTCATTTTGGGAAAATCATATGTTACTCTCCCGGATTCTCCAGCCATGGAGCTGATGACCAGAGGGTCATAAAATAGGTGGATCAGCCCTGCAGATTTGACCTTCAACACTGGCAATCAACTGGTGTCAAAGACACCCTAGACTAATTAGAAAAACCTGGAATAAACATATCCTGCAGCTTGAAGGATGCTTTTTCACCCAGTTCATCAAGAGTTGGGTCGAGCATTTCGCAAGGATTTCAGTATGGGGGACGAATACACATATGTACACATATTATCATAGATAAATTAGCCATGGTCAAGGTGCCTGGGATGAATGGGTTGCAATGAACAATCCAGTCATCATGGATGCGATTCCTTACGGGGTACCGCCAAACCCCAATTGATATGGGGACGACCATTCCCGTTGATCGGACAATAAACCCTGTTTTGACCATGGCACGTATGATCAATGTGTTCTGTGATGTATGAATGAATATAACCATCGTGAATGGGCTTGACGCATGTTCCGATGATAATATAATCATAATATCCTGATATTTTTTTGTTGCTCATTGCTCCAAATACCATCTGAGAAGGTGTTAAAACCCCAAAAGCCACCGCATTTGGAGCTGCAGGGTCGCTTGATTGAAGATATCTGAAAATCATTGAAAATCCTGATGCAGGGTGTTTTTGACAATGGAGATGCTAAACGCGCAGGAAAACCCCCACTGCAACCACAATGGATGTCCAAACACAATTACATATGGTGTACCATCTTTGATGGCTTGAAATCATTTTGTTTTCCTAACATGTATGTCTAAATTCTAAATCAAAAGTGTTCAGCATTCTTAATGCTAATCTCCCCATGTTTGATGGTTAAGTCCCATTAAATTCTTGTTGTATAAATGCCATTTTAAATATTATTAAATCTCAATTTTTGGCTAGTGAAATCTCCATTTTTGTTCACCCAAATCTGTAGGGAGGCCCTAGGCTGTCCAGTCTCCACATCGATTGGCAGGGTGCGCCCCCCCACGCCAGAAGGCCACATTCAATTTCTCCGCGTAGGGCATGTCGCTGTCACGGATGTCTCGGTGCCGTGGCGAGTCGTACAAACAACCGGATCACCTTCCATTGATAGGTAGATATAGGTAGCACAGGTAGATCAGGTAGGCTAGATGCAATTTATGGATGTTTCGCTGGTTTATCGGAGCGTACGTCAATGGACTATGTTTGTCCATGATGTGAAATTGGAGAAACTTGATCCAACCATATCCAACCTGTGGACAAAAATCGTCCATTCACCTAGAAGTAAAGGATGAGTTCGGTCAGCAATGACGCCTTGCTGCCTCAAAATAGCTCAAAATCAGAAAATCATCCCATCCTTGCTCTCGAAATCTCCAGTCTCGGAGGATCATCCCTTCTATGACTTGTGATTTGAGTCCCCTAACTGGCTGAGTCCCCCTTATCCCTTCTGCAAATGCGTGAGCCAACTATGATCAACTATGGTTGCTATAACATTTCCATTATAAACCATCCATTTTGGGCTACCCCTATTTTAGGAAACACCCATTTATCAAAATTGATTCACCTCTTCCAATTCCTGGGGATTCCTGGCTGATTTCTTCAAGCCGCAACGGGTCACCTCCGGCCGCACGCCCGGGGGCAGCGTGGCGTCGCAGTACTCCGGACCGCTGCCGGTGGAGAAGACGAAGCGACCCTCACAGGGGCCCTTCTTCTTTCGATCTCAGCAGGGGATTGGAAATCCATGGAAATCCCAATAGCTGGATGGTTTAGCCTCTGGTAAACTAACAGTTTGCTATGGAAAATCACCATTTTTCATGGGAAAATCCACTATTTCTATGGCCATTTTCAGTAGCAAACTGTTAGTTTACCAGAGGGTATACTAGCAAAATCTGGAAAATCCACCTAGGAATGGAGCCCTGCAGGGGGGTCAGGAAATGGGATTTAGGATGTTTTATGGTTTATAAGCCCATAATCCAGGGAGATCTGGACTGGACTCGACTTAGGATGACTTATGAGGATCAACATAATGATCAATAAAGCAACTCAGATGGAGATGGAGATCTGGATTCTTGATGGTACTTATGACCATTTATGATGAAATATGATGAAATATAGGGAGTGAACTTAATGAAGCGCAAACATGTTACCAACATGATTCATGGGGACTCGAGGTGCAGGGGATGGAGATTTGCATTTGTAAACAACATACTCACCTCCATTTGGGTCTTGCTGGGCTAGTCCAAGTTTAATTTGGGAGTGATGTCCGATCTATCATGATATATCATAGAGACAAACTTCACCAACAGGACAACCAGACCCAGATCCAAAACGTATCCATCATTTCCCGCTGGAAACCTCGGTTTTCTCCTCTCATTTCCCAGCGTTTTTTTCCATGTCACGGCCCAGGCACCCAGCACAGGCAGGTCCGATGTGTGCGCCACGAATTCCACGTCCAGGGCCTCCGCTCCCGCGGCCGCGGTCGCGACGCTCGCGAGCTGCGGCAGCAGAACTTGGTGCAGGACCCTCGGCGTTTCCACTGGGACCCGGGTACCGAGATAGCCACGAAGTCTGGGGAAAAAATACGAAAAATGGAGGTTCATGTGATTCTATACGATTTTATATTATGATATTGATAATTGATATGATTTTATATGATAATATTGAATGATATATTGACACATGTGATGAGAATAGTATGCAAATATGAGAATACTCATAAAGTTTATGATAACAGGGCCCTGCTGTGGCCCTGCTGTGATGTTTTAAAGAACGCCGAGCCAAAAATGGAGACTTCAAACCATGAAAATCATCAAAGATGGAGGGGGTGAACCAGATAATGGCAATCGAGACCTTCAGATGTTGAGCGCAGCCGAAATGGGAATTGGGGTATGTACCGGGTATGGTGGATCATGCCACCTATGGGAACATCAAAGAATGACACAATGAGCCACGCGATGCCAAATGCAAATGGCTTGGGCACAGCACGGCACAGCTACCTCGAGAAACCTGAAGATGGTGAGTGATACACACAGTTGACGACACCAATCAATGCACCGGGGGGAGCATCCCAAGCAGTAGCCTAGAGAATCTCCATGGTTAAGTCCCCATTCCTCGGGATATCTCATAAATAACTTCGGGAACCAGCAATACTTCTAGCTTGCAAGTTGAAAGGTGGGATGATCCTGCAACTGCTGCTCCATACTGGTGATCATCGCATACTTGATGTCCTCGCATCTCTTCCCGGTCACGGGCCATACCTAATATTGTATAATATTGTATACACGGATATACTCGGTAAATAAATGTAAATAAAAGCTCCCCATTCTGTACCATCCATAGCATCTTGTCAAGTCCTAGGCCCTAGGCGGGAAGAATCCCTCAACGCCCAGCCAGAGGCGGACCACGCGGTTGTTTTTCCCAGGGGCTGGTCGAGTCCTTCGGCGTTGACGTTCGAATACCTCGCCGGCTCTTCACATTGGTTGGTGTTCAATTCAAATGACTAGCTCCAATCCTAACACAAGGGCTTCTATGTGGAGGGTGTTGAATCTCGGGTGGGAGGGAGTATGTAGATTTAACTGTTGCATCTGCATGTCAAGTAATACGAGGAACATCCTAATCGAAGTCAAAGAGATGGCTGGAGTCTTCAGCAGCCGTAGAAAGTTTCAGTTAAACCAGGGTTGAAATGCACAGCTTATCGACTTTGAATAACGATCCATCTGGCAACTGATGGGGGTTTCGATGCTTTTTTGGGCGCCACCCTGCCCTGGGTCACGCTAGGAAGACCTGGCCGTTGAAGGTGCCCAACAAGGCCTCCTTACCTGGGACGGATGGGATCTTCCAACCAGACCCTCCAACAGTTACCCTCTGGTAATTTGTTGTTGAAAATGGCCACAGAAAGAGTTGGATTTTCCCATGAAAAATATGGTGATTTCCCATAGTTATGTAAACGTTTACCAGAGGCTAGAGCCCACTACTCTCTACTTGGTTTGTTGATCCCCTGCCAAGAGTTCAACCTTCACAGGGTCATACCATCAATGGCTTGGTTGTGGCTCTGCTTACCCATCCTGTTTGCCCGAAAAAACAAAAAAAAAACAAATATACGCCCTGAAAATCAAAACTGCAGAATGAAAAATTCCCCATCTTTCTCATGTGTTATTTTCCAACTCGGACATCATATATATATATATATGCATTATACATATATATATATAATATAGACGAGAGAAAGAGAGGGAGAAAGAAAGGAAAGAGAAAGACATTATTCAGAGACACTATAGACAATAGTAATCATCACATGTTTTCTGGTGTCCTAAAATTCCGGGATCCCCCCCTCTCATCCCACCATGACACGATCGATGGGCATATCTGGCGGGGGCTTCTGCCGGCTGAGCTTCACCTGTGAGGTGAGGGGAAAGGCCGTGGCATGACGTGGCAGAAACTTAAGGATTCAGCCAAGATTAATGGAGATAAATTTCTCAAACATCAGTAGATGAGGAGTTCAGCAAATGATTTCTCCACCAGCACCGCGGTGGTTCTGGGTCAGAATCCCCACACCGGACAGGACCCACACCTGCGATGCCAACACGCTCTGATCCTTCCATTTGCCCATGTCATGGTCCTTGGGCTGTCGCGGTCAAATGTGTTGCTTCAAGAGTTGCAACCTGCAGTTGCGACCAAAAAACTCGCGTTTTATGTGTTTTCCTTGCTCACATAAAAGGCAAAATCGCAAGAGTTGATTATAGTCTGCTTTCATCCATTTTCCTCATGGCAAAAAAATCAGCCATCTATATCCATGATTATCATCATCATAAACCTACCAAAGAATTTGGCTGGCAGAGAGGCCTGGTACATCCTGGTACTGTGCCCACCTCGGGCACCAGGCGGCCAGGAGTCTATGAATTTGAACATATCGCAGGGGGGCTTCACGAACTCAGCACCACACCGGCCTCACGAACATCGTCTTTCAACGCTTCCAGCTGTTACCCATTGGGTTCAAAAGGAATTCTAGAGACCCAGGGTTGTCCCCTGCAAATGTGGATGGTTTCCTCCCAGCTTTGGTGATCTTGGTTGATTCAGGGCACTCAAACCATCTTCAACCCCCCATTTTTGGCACCATTTTTACATGTGTATCCCCTGCCCCAGAATAACACCCTGAAAATCAGCCCATTTTTTGTGGCACCTAATCTTCCAAAGCCCAAGTCATGGCAGGGCTGTTGGAGGTCCTCCCCGCCCGTGCTTCGGCCTTCGGCCTCAATGGGAGCTTCTTCGCCATCAGCTTCTGTCCAGCTGGGAGGAGCTTGAGGCTCCGGAGACTCCGGCGCCTGCGAGGCTCCAAGGATTCGACGGATCGATCAGAAATGGTGAATCTTTGGGACCCCAACACAACGGATCAAGTTTGGGCAAACTTTGGGGATTTGGACAGTGTGTATGGAGAACATGTTAACATTTAAAGCCATCAGATGGGGAAGAATCGCCATTTTTGGGGGATTCATTGACGAGACGGGTTTCATCCAAGAAATGGTAGGATATGGTAAGGCCAATGATGATCATTCCCAATCTGGAGAAGCAACCAGGACATTGTGTTTTGGATTATTCTCCGTGTGAAAATGACACGTTGTTGTATCGATGGCACATCTGCTAGAAAATCGGGGGCTTCCCTAAATGTCCGCCAAATTAAAGAATTGCCACCGAAGATGTATGGTTCTTAAGGAAGAAATGCAGCCACACAAGAGAGCTGCTTTCATCCACAAGCATCGGGTGGCAACCCAAAAATGATGACATGAGCAAGAAAAAGTGGGGGATCTGAATGACAAACACTGGGAATATATTCTATAGCCATAGTCCATACAGTACTACTTCTAGTAGTTGTGGAAATGAAGGATTCTCATCGAGCCATACACTTCAATAATCACCATGAAAGGAACCTATCATGGGTCAAAATCCCGGGCGCCTTCCGTTCCCAACCCACACATGAACAGAAACGACTATAATCAACTTGTAAGTGATGGTGCCTAGCCAAACTTCTTGGTGGCTTCTCATTTTATGGCTTTCTTTGAAGGTCGGATACCTCAAAATCCAGTGGTTTGTGATGTTGTATCATGGTTTATCATCATTTCCCCCATTCAAGTGCCATAATTGGGGCGTCAATGCGCGATCTTCAGTCAAGCCAATACAATTTGGATGGATCAACACCTACTGAACCAAAAGTACTTAAGGGACATGAACATCCACAAATCCAAGCTATTTTGATGTGAACGGAAGGGGCACTGGGTCTTGACACATCCCCTTTTTCTGGTGAAATCCCAGACATAAAGTATCCCTGAATTTCCCATGGCTTGTTTTCGCAGATGATTTCCCAGGATTCTTCCAGGTCACACCTTCATTAGGAAGTACAAAGGTACCAACGCAACAGCGGCAAGGGCGCAGCACAGGAGCACCCGACGCATCCCGACGCATCCGCCACGGCGCCATGGCCAGGCAGATGGTCCAAGTTGATGTCCCTGAACTCACAGAAGTTCCGGGTGATTGTTCCTATACTTTTTTATTTTTGATGTAGATCAGCGAGGTATTTTGGGTTTTCATGTTTGATTTTGATTATGAAGATTGTCCAGCGTTACTTTCGAAATCTTTCGAAGTAGATTGCAATCCCCCCTACCGCCAAAACAATAAAAAAATGTCTCACGAAGAGTTAGAAAGTATGTACCGGAATGATGGGCACCCACCAGATTGTTGTGACATGTTGTGACTACCCATGACTCAGACTAAGGCTGTTGGTTCATCATTGTCCTCCGATTCATGAAATCGGCATAAATCTGCGGCGTCGCCGAGGGCGCCACATAAACACCCCAGCTGATGTATATATATATATGTGTGTGTGTGTGTGCGTGTGTGTATAGATGTATACGTATATATAAATATATATATATGTATGTATGTGTGTGTGTGTCTGTGCGTGTGTTCCCTGTGTGTGTGTGTGTGAACGTGTATGTATCATGTGGCCGTTCTGGTGGATTGGCGTCTTCTCCAACTTTGCTGCTAGAATTGCAGTAACAGCATCCATGCCCGTTTTGCAGCCTTTTGCGTTGGGGTATCAACCGAATCATGAACCCAGTGGTTTGGACCACCTATGCATAATCATCCAAGCAAGATCAGATAAAGGATAATTGAATACCCTCTGGTAAACTCACATAACTATGGAAAATCACTTTTTTTAGTGGGAAAATCAACTAGAAATGACCATTTTCAATAGCTATGTTAGTTTACCAGAGGGTATTACGAATTGATGATCATCCCGGACCCCCTCCCCAGCACCCTTTGGGCGGCCCACGGCCGCTCCGACGACGGCAATGTCGACGACCCGCCCTTGTCAGGCGCTAGCCACCAGGTAGGCAGCTCGCCTCAGTAGCACCAGCTGTTGGCTGGGAAAATGGGGAGGTTGCGTGGGATACCCGGATAGGTAACCACTGGTTGCATCCCATTGAAAGATATTGAAAGGCCCTCAATATTTGGCCATTCACATCAAATCCTATCAACCCCATCAAACCGCAAAAGCTGCACCCTGCGTCAAGCTGCTGGTGGAATACTCGCTGTCCCATAAGACCTCCGCATGGAGGCCCGGATCAGGCCCATCCGCCTTGTGAAAGACGCGCCTCACCTGGGGCGATAGTTTGGAGGGTTTCTTTAGGCAAGATCTGAGCTCAGAGGCTGGAAAATCCCACATGTTTGGTAGGCAAATTATGCCAAAGACTAAAGATGGAACATCGAATCTGTTTTCAGAGAAAAACTCTATCAAAACATGATAGATATTGAGAAAGCCTGCGACATCACTTTTCGGACATGGTAAATAATCTGGACCAACGGGCACCGGTCCAAAGAAAAGAGCCAAAATTTTGAAAGCAATCATTTTGATGCGAAAATCATCTACTTCATAAGATGGATAGGGTCCCATTGCTGTGGTAGATTGCGGGTAGACAAAGAAGTGGCCATTCACATCCCACGTCTTTGAGAAATGAACTAACAAAGCCATACAAAGCCAACAAACCCGATTCTGAATCGATGGATGGGAAGGGCGCGATAATCATCGGATAGGGATGTAGATTTTCATTGCAACCGCTGCAACCGCGGGTTGCTCTTTAGACTCTAGACATGGCTCAAAAATGGCTCGGGCCCAACCGGCTACGCATGGCTGGGGGATTTCAGTTTGAAGCCATGCATTTCGGGGTCGATCTCCAAAGTGCTTTTTGTGGGAGCATTTGCAAGAAACCTCTGCATTTTTGCATGTCAAACCCCACAAATCCGAAATCCAAAACGAAATGATATGCATTTGCTGTCCTCAATTGAATTCCTCCAACAAACAACTGAACACACAGACGTCAGACGTCGTGCTGGGCAAAAAAAAAAGGTCCAAAACCCAAATAGCCCCCGCGCCGTCGCCGTGTGCCACCTCATTGGGGGAGGCCACGATAAAAAAAAAAACGCACTGCTTCAGCAGTTCAGGTTGTGTTGAACTAAACTAACAGTTTGCTATTGAAAATTGCCATTTATTGTGGATTTTCCCATTCAAAATTGTGATTTTCCATAGCTATGTTAGTTTACCACAGGGTATGATGTAGTAAGCCCAATGGTGAACCCATTGGTAAACCATCCCCAATATCCCAATTCTAGCAGAAATGGATAGAAAGCGGTGGTTTATGAGCCATCCAGACATGTGGGCTTCCACAAAAAAAAAGTTTCACCACCACAACGGGTAATTTGTTTCATGCTTTCAGAAATGATCCGCAAAAATCTGCACGGAAATGTCTTACTTGTGCTTAGTAGGGAATGGGGGAATGGGATGATTATTAATGGTTATTATAGGTCATTCCCCCATTCACTACTAATGTGTGTGCTCAAGCCATGGAATCCACAGGCGCCGGCTCCGTGTAGAACCACGCATGGACACGTTCATTCTCCTGACCGTTCTCCCGGGTCGTGGGATCCAAGGGGTTGACCGGCCAAATGTCATCCCTTGATCTTGGGGATGTCCATGATGGCTGGTAGCAATATCATTGTAATATGTTTGGAATTCCCAAAAATGACGGGAAGGTGTTTCCAGGATGGCATCGATGTTGTTTCCTCCGTAATTTCTAGCAATTCCGAAAAATCCCGAAAAGATAGAAAGGTGAAATTAGACTAAAATCGTGGAAAACTATTGTTCTTTCTTTTTTGGGGGTTACTACCCTTCGGCAATCAAACATTGCAATTGAAAATCCCCGAACTAAATGGAGGTTTATAGCTGGGGAAAATCATCGAACTAAATGATTGGTTGTCCGGCAGGCCATGTTTGATTACCAGAGGTGAGTTATAAATACAGTAAATTCCAAAAGGAAACCATTTTAGTATTGAAACATATTGAAACCCATGGTGACGACTGGGGATCCCCCATGACTTCGGAAACCTCCTGACATAGCAATCCCCTCCCCGATCAGTAGGTTCCCCCCTCTGAATTCATCAGTCCGGGCCTTTGGAATCCAGCTTTCCTGTGGCTTTTCACGAGGGAAAAACCAAGGGGATCCGATGGAGATGCTTGGAGACAAGGCAGCAGACTCCAGGGAAGACTTTGGAGAAGTGAATTTTGCATGATTGGATTTGTTGGGAATCGTGAGTGATGATGTGCGTTGTGAAGCCGGCAATCAACCTCACAATCCCTACTGTTTGTGGGTCACCACATCGCTAATCGACAGCACCAAAATGGTCAAGGGATCGCCTTGATACACCCAGCAAAAGCCACCAATCAGATGCCAAAAGAAATGGCTTTGAAACGGGGCTTTCATGTTGGATGCCAATATTTGGCTGGTGACATCAACTTAGCAGAACCTGTGCTGACCCAGCTTCTCCCCTGAGCCCACCAGCCTGGGGCATGATTCACCTGACCAGAAAAACACCATGCGTCGCAGAAATTCCACCATGTGGGCACGGGGCGGGTCCCCAAAAGTGGATGGCTTCGGTCAATCTTGCGATGTCCATCTCTCGTGGGCCCAAAGTTCGCCCCCAAACATGGTCGCTTCCACAGCTGGTTCTGGTGGAAGACACCGGAAATCCCAGGCCTTGCAAGGATCTCAAAGTGCACGGGCGCACGGGCACAGCCTCTTCTTCTGAGCCCGGCCACGGTTGTGCTGAGGCTACGAGGCCCGGCCCAACGGAGGTGAAAAATCATTCTGGCTCATGAGCCTGGGCCAAATTGTGACTAACAGTACACTATGGGGATGGGTCAAAACCTATTATGACCATATTTGGGGGAAGAACCATCCATTAACATCCATTCACCAACTATTTTAGGGTACCATCGATATCCCACCGGGGTTTTGACCCATAACCACAAGACTGATACGACAATGAATATCATTCCTAAAAACCATACATAGTTCTCTTTGCAAACCAACATCTACATGGTGAGCTGCTTGTGATCTCTCCACGCCGTCTTTTTGCAGGGCGATCCCGGGGGTGCGGCTGGGCGGCTTGTGTTTTGTGCACCCATTCTGAACGGGACCGGAGACGAATGGGACCTCCATCACTCCATCTTTTTTGGCATTTGCTCATCACATGGTGGGGTGGCCAGGCTCAGCATTTTCCATTCGTTCCCCATTTTACCAACTAGGCTTTGATGTAGAGAATGTAAAAGACTGTAAAAGCTAGGACCAGTGGACTGACTGTGATGAATTTCCGAGCCCCGGAGGTCCCTGCCGTTTCGCCGTTTCGCTCAGCTGCCTGCCGTTGCACCCTTGTGCAACGTTGAAGAACTGCTGTGGTGATCCATTGATTCATCATGATCTCCATGATTCATCTATCTGGGGACAATAACTCACTAACCTGAATTAAGGCCACCATCTTGTTGCGGACTCCGGCCCACCTGACCTGAATTAAGGCTATTTGGGCATGATTCCCTATACTAACCATATATTCCAGGGTTCGGTCGCAGTGAGGTCGGTATAATTATCTAGATCTATGTTGCAGGTGAGTCCTCATCTCTTGAGGTTTGGATATGTTTGGTAATTGCATGTAATTACCCAGTATTTGGTAGATGTTTGGAGTGAAAATCAGTACAGTTCCAGCAGCGCAAGGTCGTTTCTAGAGGCGTCGGTTTAAGGTGCGTGTCATCCTTCAATATCCTTTGCCTATTGCTTGTTGAGTTCAAGCTTCCCACTCGAAACTAATAGAAGAAAAAGAATCTGGTTTCATTCAGAAAAAGGCAGTGCAGCTGCGCGAATGTGCTGCCCGCAAAAAGATTCAGAGCAAACTAGTGACTGACTGTTGCTGTACACCAAGGCAGCTGCACATGGGGCCGCAGACCGGGCAACAAACTGGCTGACTGGCCTTGAACTAGGAGATCTGAGGGGTGCTGAAGTTTGGCCTGAAAATCTCAGGGTGAAGAGGGTGGAGGAATTTTACATAACAAAAACACACATGGTTATTATATCGTTATCCTCCTGGTGGTGTCACATGCTGTCTTCCCATGTCCGGGGATATCTCCATGGCCGATGATCGAGTCGACTTTTGGGCCCATCTGGGTGAGTTATTCTTTTTTTCCCTCCATGTTTGACTCAATTTCACCCATTCAAGTGCAGATATATCATCAACATTCATCAACAATATCCACCTAGGTATTGGAGTCATGAACCGACTTACCTACCGACTTATCTATCTGGCAAGGCCCTTCCTGTAGCATGCCTCAGAGTTTTGATCTATGGCCGAATAGATCCACCATACCTCGGTTGCGTACACCATGCCACTAGCCTGCAGTCAGCCTAAATCTGTGAACGCCGAATGCATCGTGGCTTGTCCGGGCTGGATCGAAAAAACATCGATGTTGGTCGTCTTTGAATGCCACCTCTGCAATCAGCCAACCCAGATCTTGAAGGGCAGTCCTTCATTTGGCCTCAGGTGCCTCCTCCTTCTTTTCTTCTTCCTTCTTTTCTTCTTCCTTCTTTTCTTCTTCCTTCTTTTCTTCCTTCTTCTCCTCTTCCTTTTCTTCCTTAGCCTCTTCTTTCCTTGTCTTGAAGTAGTTGCCGAGGAGGCCGCGTCGACAGTTATGTAGAAATCGCAGACTAGGATGGCAAAGTTACGGCCACAACCATGCAATTCATTAATCTCAATGACCTGACATTTGACATTTGGCACAACTCTAGCAGCAATCAATAACTTCACCACCACGGGCTAGTTGGGTCCAAATGAGACCACGAATGTGGCATGACGCGGTTGTTTACTTGGGGGTGCATTCCAGTTGGCAAGTGGGTCATAAGCAGAAAAGATTCGTAAAGATCCTAAAGCACTAAAAGAAAAAAATATTGAAGAGTCACCATACGGATATTCTAAGGTAGCTTGATGATTATTGATGATTAAACCATGTAACATCCCCATGTTGATGTGTTAAACCCCAGCATTTTGCTGTTGATCCATCCATGCCATAAAAAAGGCACACATCCCAAGTCCTGGAGGTTGAGAATGTCAACCCCGGAGTTTGCTAAACCATGATGAATTGGGAGGTACCCCCCCCCCCATAGTCATAATCTGATACTTCAATGGCACCCCCCAATGTAATGTATCCAGGGTTAATTGGTGTTTGATCCCAGCCGCCTGAATGGTCCAAAATATGTGCAAATCCCCTACATCCAGCATGGTTTCTGGTGCTGTTTAAGGGCTGAACAGGGCTTCTGGGATTGTGAATCCTGGATGAAGATGACTTTTCACAGGCCGAGCTTGGCTGGCTAAGTTGAGGTGCTTCTCTTCCTCTTTGGCTTCAGCCTTTTTCTCTTCAGTTTTCTCCTGGCATTTCGGCCCAGTAGTGAAGAAGTTCCAAGGGTCACCCGCCATTGATCCTTGGACCTCACTATTTTGGACAAATACAGTAGATATAAAATGATATAAATAGAATATGAATATGATCATTAATAGCTCACTTCACCTGAAGAGTTCAGCCATTTTGGGAGAGTTGCACCACATCCAGTTCCCTTCATTCCAATGATGTCACGACGTGAGGTCGTGATAAAATGTATCCAGATGATCCATTGTATCCCAAATGGGGGGTTCCTAAAATGGGGGTACCCAAAAATGGATGGTTTATAAGGGAAAACCCTATTAAAATGGATGATTTAGGGGTACCCCTATTTTAGGAAACCTCCAAATCGCACCCTTTGGCTCTTCTTTCTTCGCCCCTGGCGGTTGAGCGGACACTGTCGCCCAAGGTCAGTCAAGCATGGCTTGCGAATTGGGAACTCCACCATGTTCTTCCCACAAATCGAGAATCCATGGAAAAAAAAGCCGGAAAAAATGGTAAACTGGATTCAAAAATATGGTATGGGCTTTCCATCTTTATTAATCACCAGCTTGCCAGCTACGCCAAAAGTATGGAAAAGGTAAAAAGTGGTGAATTTGCAAGCCAGGCCTGCCGCCTTGGCTTGGGGTTTCTTGTCACCTGGTGAAGTGGCACCGCGCCAGTATAAAGGGGATATTCATGGAAAGGGTCATGATATTTGTGGACGTGTTTATTCACTGGAGATTCCCAATGATTTTGATGGTTGGCCATGGGAAGCATCAAAAATGATGGTTTCGATGGGAATATAATGGCGATATCATGGGATACTCAGGGGGATGCTACAGGTAGTTGCCTGCAACAAGTTATCATGATTCACTGCGATCAATGATAGAATATAACAATAACAATAATAACAATAATACCAATAATAATACTAATAATTGTACTAGTAATATTAGCAATACTAATAAAAACCAGCCAGTCGGAACAGGAGTTTCAATCTAATCCCCCAAGAATAAAAAGGTAAGGAGGGGGTAGCGACCCCTTTTGCCTTTGGAGTGGCCACACAAGTCCATCTGGATCACTGACATGAAATCCCACCCTGATCAAAGGACACCAATGATATGAAGCATCACTTCAGAGTGGATGACATCCCTGATTTGCTTCACATTCGAATGTTGCCTAATTCCCAGGAAGATCTCAGAATATAAAATCATCTTACTGGTGCTTAGTAGGGAATGGGGGAATGACCCATAATAACCATTAATAATCATCCCATTCCCCCATTCCCTACTAAGCACCAGTAAGTCATTCAGAATCTCAAAACCGAATCGGATCAATTGGTCCTCCGATTTCCCGTCGTCGGATCCGTCTGGATCCGTCCTGTCTTTTCCTCAGGCTGCACATAGGGCGGATTTTGCTCCACGGCATCCAAGCATTTCTTGGCGCTGAAGTCCTCCTTGCGTTCCCGGTTCGTGGTATGTTTGGTGGTGATTTAACATGACTTGACCAAGAAACATGGGAATTTCATGGGAGTTATAGCTTATTTATGATAGCTAGGTTGGTGGCCATAGCTAGGCTAAGTGTTGGATTTATGTTAGATGAACTACTTCATGGGGGTTGATGCTGGAGGGATGTCTCAACCGAAAGTTGGGGTCACTCGAAATACGGAGACCCTCCGGTGTCATCAAACGTGGCTAGCTGGGAAATCCTCTATAAATGGGAATAGATTGTCATAAATTCTCTAGATTTAAATGATTTTAAATGCAGGTTTTCATGGGAAAGACATCTAAAAAAATGGCGGATGTTTCATTACCACATTTGATCACCACGGTACAACATGGTACAACTAGCCAGCATCAGATTTCAGCACCCAAAACTGGCAAAGATGCAACCAGACTGTGATGGGACCAACCCTTCATGCCAAAACATGTTCCCCCAGGGCGTTCACTTGGATCAAATATGGCTTACCCTCCAATGTCATCAAACATGGCTTGCTGGAAACTCTCTCATGTATAGATGATGTTCCCAGCTGTAAACCTCCATTTAGTTCGGGGATTGCCCATGGTCACGTTTGATTGCCGGAGGGTATGCTGAGTTCCGCTGTTTGCTCAGCCACCACATCTGTAACATCAAAGGCAAGTGTGACAAGGGGGTTCTTCAAAGAAGCGCTTAAAATCCACAGACCTTGGTCTGAACATGTTGTGCATATTGTGTTTGTCCGAAAATCGTGGAGATCCCCAAATGGCCATTTGAATAGGGAAAATGATACTAATCCAATCTAATCAATCTAATCCATTGGAATTGGGGGTGCCACCTCGTGTTTCTTTGGTCGAAAAAATGCCATCAGAGTTGCCAGGCCGTTGGATTGTGACAAGTTCTCCTCTGTGCCATCCTCTCTGATCATGTAGAAGCAACCTCAGCTGCCCCATTTCGCATTGCCGCAAAGCCCTTGAGAACGTTTTAAGTTGGGGGTGAAAATCATTGGAACAGAAAGATGAACATAAAATCCATCAGATTGCATTTAAGAAAATGAAAATCGAAGCGAGTCGATACGAATTGGCATCGGAAAAAACCACCCTTTCTTGACAGAATCGGCTCACCCGTCTGGCGGGGGGAAAGCATCGTCAACACAGATCCGGGTCCTGGTTCGCAATAGTGGCGAACCTGTCCAATTATCAATGGGATACCCTTCTAGAAACTAACATCGATGTGGAAAATCCACCATTTGTAGATCATTTCCTAGGTAAATCATTGATTTTCATGGATTTTCCGTCATCTATATACCCCAGGGCAACCTTGGCAATTCGGGACTTGCTCCTGTTACAGTTGCCTAAAAAAGGGGGTCTGGCCCTACGAGTAGGCTGCATGTCTACCATATCTGCGTGAATATGACAACCACTGATTGGATTGACATTTCTTATTTCTATTCATTTTCAGTCCAAAGATCTAAGATACGAACAGGGATCCAGATATTGGGAGGGCTCCAATAAATCATATCACAGACTTGACAGATCCCAATCATCCCAGATATACACAATACAACCGCTGTCGTTGGTCAATATCTGCATAGCTGCTGATGAATTTGCCAGTTTGCTGTGTGTTGGCCCATATCCCTATGTCTCCCAACCAATCCTAGGGATTCCATGCGAGATGACATGATCAAAATATATCAAAATGATCAAAACCCAACCAGATTCTTTTCCGCAGCCCACCGTGCAGCTGAAGGGACGGCTGTCACCATGCGTACTTCGAGCCACTTTAATGCCAACTAAGCCCTTGCTCTTGTCTGGCGGGCAAGGTTGACTATCAGGGACCATCGGGATGCAATCAGGAGGCCGCGGGAGGCCCGGAAAGAAAAAAACGGGACACAAGAAACATGGGTCAATGGAGTCATTCTCCGCCAGCACATTTTCAAAAACGGCTTTCTGGGGTCTGACCCGGACGGTGCTTCACCGCCGGTGAAACCAGCGACTGGCCTGGGCTTGGGTGGAACTCCAAAAGGCTCTTGATGAGTTTGAAGTCGCTGCCATCAGGTTTCCTGAGAGACCAGTGCTGATCCCGCCATCCCCAAGAGAGACTTTATTTTTCCATATTTTTCGGTATCAGCCAGTATCAGCATCAAAAATCAGCAGAATCCATAGCAAAAGAAAAAACTGTATAATTGTTTGGCTGGGCGTGGTTTTCCCCATATTTATAGCTAAGAATTAACTGTTGAACATCTATTTAACATCTATTAGCCCACTAAACCATGGTCTACTCTTCGTTCATAAGTCTGCGACTGAATCGCCCCTGGCGCTCAATTCATCGCCCAGTCTCAACTGCTCTCCATCACTGCGCGAATTCAGGATTTCCTGACCGATGGACGGCAGCCCAGTCACTCGAAGCATGGACATCGACTCGTATGTTTTGAAAAACCCCTGGCCAATCTTAGACGCAAAGTGTACAAATACACACACACGCCTACAAATGTATATCCATATATTTATGTTTATCTCTTCATATATATATATATGTGTGTGTGTGTGTCTATATGTATAGTCATATCTATATTCATCTTTATAGTTGTAGTTGTTGTTGTACTTATATAATATATCTCCTGTACAATATAGCAATGTATTATGTACAATTATATGTGTGGTTGCACAGGCGTGTGTGTATGCATGTATGTATGTACAAATCTATCGAAACATACATAAGTATACATAAGTTAGATAAGTACTTTGCTGGTTGGTTTATTCCAAGATCTAAGGTACTAAGCTAGTCCAACCCCGGGTTCACCCCGCCATTTTTCATGCAGAACTTGGGGCGACGCTCGTCTTCGTCTCCCCACTTTTTTCGCGTTGGAGGGGTGGATTGGCCCCAAAATGGAACCCTCCATTTCTGGCAGCTTCTTTTGCTATGAATCAAAACCCGTGGAATCCCCTTCTGTTCACATAGTTCATATCAAGATTTGTTAGATGTATGGGTTTTCATCCGCCGAAATAAGGTGCGATGAGTGTTGACCCATCCATACCCATCCCCATGTCTGTTTGGGGAAAGACGATGGGAAACTAGTGGTTTTTAGATAGCCATTTTTTGCACCAATCCAGAGCCCGGAGCGAGGATGCCAGAGCCCAGGCCCAGCATTGAATGGAAGTGGTGCACTTGGCAGTACTTCGTAACTCTTTCTGTAGCTATAGCTATGACCTCAGGGTAGCCAACTCAATGGTAGAGGACATCCAATTTTAGCGTGTGGCACTGTTACAAGACCATACCCACTTCGGCTTTGTTGTTGAGTTTAACCGTTGAGAATGCATTGAATATCCTCCATAGCCGGGTGGAATCTGCGTCCATCTTCGAACTTTGGCCCTGGCAGCCTGGCATCCGACTCTTCCTTTGCTATCCCGCGGCGGATCCCGTGCGGAGGTCAAAACGGAGCTGCTTAAGCGATTCCAGCTGATGCTGCATGAAGCACAACTAACCTTCAATACCTACGGATGTTTCTTTTCTGAAGGTTTTACCGATCCAAATGGGGATTTCCGTAGATACCCTACGCAACCCAAGAATATGACGGACATACTCCTCTATTTCTGAGCAAAAGCGAGCCCATCGTTACCAACCATCAAGGTTTGAACATGATGCTCCATGAAGGTGGTTCCGTTGAAGTACATTCCAGCTGATCCCTTTTTTACCCCTTGTACTGAGGAGCCCCTGTAGAAACTCTGATTCAGTATTGGATCTATTCATTTTGGTGCCCCTTTTTGCAAATATTATTCGTATACTTCGTATACATATACGTACATATTTAATGTATAATTTAATTTCATATCTATAGATTTGAGGGGGGAAGGGTAAATCCATGTAAATCCTCCGTGTCCTCTTGGACCTAGAGATAAATCACATGGACATGATGGATGATTTCCATTGATTTCCAATGGCTGCTTGGATCGCCAAATGTTTTCTGTTCACAGGTTTCATTGCTCAACACCCGTAGTAGTGTTGTTGATCTCAATTCCATTTTGCGTTTCAGTGACATCTCCATTTTGTTGGCAAAATCTTAGGGTTGCTAACCAGCCCCATCTTTCAAAAAAAATGCAAGGCCGAAACGACTAAAATTGGGATGAGGTCCGTTTTTGCCACCCCCTTCTTAAAACATCACTGGCACAGCAAAGTCAGAAATTCGCCATTCTTCCCCTTTCATCCATTGCAGTCCCTGGGACTTGGCTCCGACCTGACCTGCCGCTGGTCACAGGATCAGGCGACACTCCGCACGCTGACCCTCCACCATGGCGGCCAGGGACCCATCCATACGACCCATCGGCACCAACGGCGGAGCCGAGGTGATCACTGTCCCGTCGCCCAGGCCTCGAAAAAAAGCGCGGGAAGTGCGGGAACGGCCAGGGGAACCCATGGCAGTGTTCGGGTTTTTGCATGGGGGGAATTACGGTTTTGATATGCTTTTAATATGGTTTAATGGAGTGAAAAGCCATTGAAAACACCATCCCACCAGGCCATCCCACCAGGCCATCCAAGTGCATGTTTTGGTTGACTTCATCTCACCACGCCCAGCCTTTCTCGTTCTGAGTGCTGGGTCTTGGAGGGCACCTTGGGTCCTCCCACAACCTGCAGGGCTGGGTTAAATCATGGGGATTGAACCTGCGAGCAGCCCTTCATTAAGGGCTTGAGTTAACCGCCAACAACCACTACTATGGATCTATTGACCATCTACCAAGAAACTGACGATGTTTCACCAAGAAACTGGGGATTTACCAGCAAACAGGTGGAGTTCACAGGGCGGATTCAACCAGCTTGCCCTTGAATCAGTAATCTAATCCTAACCTGTTGGGTTTGGAAATCACCCGTTGAAATCTGTTCATACCCTCCGGTAATCAAACATGGCGATTCGAAATCATCCATTTATAGATAATTTTCCCATTGAAACCTCCATTAATAGAGGATTTTCCATTGCCACGTTTGATTACCAGAGGGTAGATGATCTTCCATTTTAAAAAGTGTGATTTGCCGTTGCCAGAAAAGAGGTTACCAGAGTGCAAAGTTCCCAGTCATTGAATAGGGAATATCCCATGACCCAGTGACGAAACCTTTCATCAGCCATTCTGGATGAGTTTCCAAACCAACATGTAATCATCGCACATAAACCCATAAAATCCGTAAAAGCCTTTGCAGAAAACTAAGCCAATGAAAAACCATTATAAATCATTATAAACTCTGGATTTGATGTCCAAATTGCCAACTGCTGGCGGCCAGGTAGCAGGGTGGGATGGAGCACGTCTGCCGGTGTCTCTGCAGTGGCATCGTAGTAGGTCTTCAGCAACCTACGTTGCCCACTGCATCCCAGGAGGTTGGGTGAAACACCACGGGTTTCCTGGTCTTTCAAAAATATAATGGTGTTTCAGCATGGATATGCATGGATTAATATGGATTCATATGGACTAATATGGATTAATATGGATGTACATAATGGGATTATGAAATGGGATATCATGGGGAAGACCTTATTGCTTTATGGGGAAGGGGTCGGTGAATGTCAGCAAACGAAAAGTATGGAACCATGAGAATATTTAGATGAAAATGGCAAATTTTAGAGTCTCAACGCCCAAGAATGGGGTGACTATATGTGATTATAATTTACTATAATCAAGCCCAATGCAAATGATGAATACCAACTCGGGCACGCAAATCCATTCACCCAAGCACAGAAAGGGGAGTTCTGCAGCCCTTAGGACCGTGAATTCCAACGCAACCATTCTGTCCCCATGATGGGATCATTCCATCCATGGCTGAAAGTTGAAATTGAAATGTTAATACACATGTGTCTTGTACATGTAATTATATGAAATTATATAGCTTTATGTGAATGAAACCGCCAACCACTGAAAAGAAATCATTTCTCTGAAAATAGGGTGGCCTCGACGTTGTTATTGTTTGTCATGTTTCTCATGTTCCCTCTTGAAGTGGCCACGTCTTTGTGAGTTTGGGTTAGTTATTGCGTCTCATCCGCTGGCTAAAGTTACTTATCTAATTAATTGACTAAATAGATTGACAATATCATTCACAGATTATGAGTCTATAGTTTTTATGAGTCTTTGATGATACTGATACTTGAACATGAAAACCCTCATCTGTCAAGCGCTTCCGCTGGCTTCCTCTCGAAGGGATCCCTTCCACCAAGTCCGAAAATTACAGGAGGTTCAGAAGAAACACCGAGAAACTCCAATAGGTATGGGTCAAAACCCATGTACTTTGGTCTTCACCCCCAAATACCTTGGGATTTATGATGATTTATGGATGTTCATCCAAAAAGCTCCAAAAATCCTCACTTGATCCCCAACCCCTGGCATCCTTAGCATCACTGGCATCTCTGTGCATCCAAGGAACTGGGGCACCGGCAGGGAGCTGTGCAGCTTCTTCCGCCAAGGTGCCTCGAGGATGGGCACCGCCATGCGTAGCCGGAAGCGGAGCTTCAGCTCGGCCAGCCGCGCCATGACGTCCGCGAGGTAGGCTTCCTGGTGGATGGGGGCTAAGGATGGGGATGGGGATGGGGATGGGGATGGGGATGGGTTGTTGGTGGCCCAAAAAACTGAAGAAATGGTGAGAAAAATGGTGATTTCAGCAGCAAACATAGCGATGCAAGCTGCGAACACAGTGGGGTTTTGAACAACATTCCCTTTGGAGAAAGTTCGGTGATGGTGAAACCGTCTGGGGGTGCACCTCTAAGTGCTTAGTTCAACTTCGCAATCTAGCCCCACTCGCGAGACTGGGACGATCCATCAAAATGATCCTCCAGGGGATTCCTTGAACTGGCTTGGATCTGGTGCCATACAGCAGCGCTATGAAATAAGCCCAGCTTAGGGATGTTGGAATATGGTGGACATCATATTCCACCACCAAAAATCGAAAAATCGGTGGAGCGGGGTTCTGTTGCAGATCGTTCCAGCAAGGAACTTACTGGATCTTACTGGTTATTTTGGCAAAAGCAACAAACAGTCGTTGATTCTGGAATTGGCGAAAGTGAGGATTTGATCAAGAATTGGCGAACTCAACCAATGGGAAAGTGGTTCATCCGCAAAAATGGGGGTTCAACCAACAAAAACAATGCCGAGAATCTAAAATATACACTATATATTGTATACAATTGTAAAAAAAAAACTCATAAACTGTATAGATTCAAGTCAGCAAAAGCACTTGAAGTACTGCACAGCAAGGGCAACTACCAGAGTTGCCAGCAGTTGCCGTTGAGCTCCCGTGGTATCCCGTCCCTTCCGGCCCGTCCGTAAAGGGCGGGTTGATGCACACCACCGAGTTTACAGGAAGATGGTCAATGACCTGACTTCAAAAACCAAGGCTTTTGCATGGCTTTTTCCATGATTACCATATCTTACCATCCAACATCCTATATATCTAGGGACAACTTCACTTGATCTCAAGCATTAAAAAACTACCACCTTCTGAACTGTTGGGATTCAAATACAAGAATCCCAAGAGTTTAACATATTCTGACTGATGTTTTTCCAGTCCTGGTTTCCTATAACCCCAACAGCTGCGCAAATGCTGACGATCCATGAGCCCCAGTGCAGCTGGGTCACCGTTGGGTATGAGCCGATGGAGCCAAAACGCCACTCCACATGTGGCCATTTGCCTTGGCCGCAAGGCAACGCGAAGTGGTGCCCAACAGTTAGCTGAGTTGAATCAGATCTAGGTTGATAGGTCCACTCTGATTGGTTTACTAGGGGTTCATGACGGAGATATCGGGCCAAACAACTTGCAAATTGCAACTTTAGAACCTCTCAAGATCTTTAGACATATGTGTATTTATATACTTCTTTGTATATTCAAATATATCTAAATCTAAATATACATCCATCAATTGCAGCACATGTTTCCCATGATTTTTGGATCAACAATGTAGCTTGTTCCCGGCTCAGATTGCACGCATCCCACTACGCAATGGCTAATAGCCCCCTAGTATGATACTCCAATCCCCAAGAGATCTGATACCTAGGGAGGCTGGATTGCCACCCAACGCCACAACCGCCCATTGCCCATTGGTTAGGTGTAAATAATCAACATGTGCATTTGTATAATATAATATATATATATATATATGCTTATCTTGGAGTGGATAGAATGTGTAGAAAATGGAAATGTCAACAGTCATCACAAAAATGGCACTACCTTCGAAAATTCCATCCGCTTCAGTATTGATTACGCAAAAACAAAACAAGGTAAACAAGTGAAGTCACTCACTTAAGTCACTTAAGTCCTGTTTCACCATATTAAATCATAGAATGGCTAGTATAAACCTACCTAAACCATCCTAAACCTACCATCCCCATCTAACCATGGTCGCTTTCTAAAAAGCCTCCCCCCGGGCACCGGGTGCCGCGTCGCTCGAGAAGTGCCCGTTGGGCACCGCAGCATTCAGCGGCGAGGCGAAGAGTTCGAAGTCGCAGTGCCGGCGGATCACCGGGTCCAGGCCCAGGTGCACCCCGTTGCGACGATGGCCTGGGGCTGGCGACATTTGTTCAATGGATTGGTTGATGGAAAAATTTTAACCGGAAACCATGGTTTTTACCATCAAATATAGAGGTTTCCGGTAAATTTCCCCATTGACCAATCCATTGATTTGTAGATCATGGATCTACCCTCCGGTAATCAAACGTAGCAATGGAAAATCCCATGGTAAATGGCGGTTTGTAGCTGGGAAAATCATCTATAAATGGTGGATTTTCCGTTGCTACGTTTGAGTACCGGAGGGTATCATGACCTATCTAACTTACTATAAGTGATGAACTTACTAACTTACTAAGTTGTTTTTAACTTACTATAGAAGTTATTAAGTTACTAACTTGCCTAATCTATATATATATATATATCTATATATACATGGTTGCATGATTTTCCACAATTGCCAATAATCACCCATGATCATACATGATCGTCCATAGTTATCCAGAATTATCCAGAATTATCAATGACTATCTATAATTATCGACAATTGTCCATAATCATCCAACTGCCATAATTGTCGATAATTCTCCATCACTACCCGTGATTGCCCATGATTATAGATTGTTATCCATTATCCATATCTATCTATGATATCTATATCTGCTGGCTCTTCCTCTCTGTCTGGAAGTCGGGGCGATGGCAGTGAAGAACTTGGCGATCAAATGGAGGAATTTCACCAGAAATAGATGGTTTGTGGCTAGCCTATATCCTAAAAAAGGAAGGTAGAATGGTACCACCAAAAAAATATAGACCGTGGTAAAATCCAGTCCTAATAAGGTGCTAAGTTTGACCGTTTCTGAATCTCTGGCGGTTACTATATATAGCATCACTATGCATCTCTGACGTAATAGCCATGTAATCTTCAAGTGGGAGGATACAGCCCTTCGATCGCCCCAGGAAGGGGTCAATGTACCATGGGTTTACCGGTTTACCCCCGAATATAGCGGTGACCCCTGCATATGTTCCTCAAAAAAATCCAATGAGATCCACTGATGTCAGCTTCGGCTTCTCCGAGGGGCTCAGAGGGTTGTCAAAGACACTGTACAGCGCCAATAACCTGGAGATGCTTCTGAAAGTATGGCGACCAAGGACTGCCCCAAAGGAGCACTTAGAATAGATCGAATCCTTGGGATCCATTCGTGGTGAACCTTGGGCAAGCCAATCCAAAGCTTTACCTTTAGGATACGTGGCAAACCCACCCAGACCCAAAAAAGCAGGAGAACAAAAAAGCAGCGCGTGGTGCAATCCACCCAAAACCCTATGGTCTGCCCAATTGCAAAGCTGGTCTCCCAGAATGACCCCCCAACGCCCCAGGACAACCTCGCAATTTCCAAGGGTTTGCTTTGGTCTTTTGGAGCAAAGACCCATCCTCGGAGCGCTGTTGCGGCTCAACAACCCCCGGTTGCAGAAAAACGACGGCCTTCTCTTTAAAGCATTTTAAAGCCATATGGAAACAGTTGGTTCGCACATCATGTATTTGTCATTTGCTTTACTTAGGTTACATTTGCCTTTCCAGGTGCCCATTTCTTTGTCTGCTTTTGGGTTGTCAAAGACAGGCTCTACATCCCTCTTTATCCATCTATCTGTTTCATCAGCTATCCAATCGAATCCAATCTGATGAAATCCAATCTCATCTCATCTTGCTATATCCTTCCACTAAAAAGAAAGAACAAAGTGCGATCCAATCCAAAAACAAATATATAATAAGTCAAGTCTCATAAGAGATGACCCACCCTCCTGTAAACTAAAAATATAGCTATCGAAAAACACAATGTTTAATAGGTTTACCTCAACTATTCATGTGTTCAATAGCTATTTTGACATTAACAGAGGGCAATTCTGGGCCAAAATCGCCAAGATTCTGGAGTCTAAGGCTTGAACATCACGGGAGCGGCAGCTGATTTTGTGCCGCCCCACCCAGATTTCCGCGTCCCCACTCCTGGGCCGGGCTTCGTCGGTGATGTGATTTGCATGTGCGCTATCTACCTGTCTGTCTGAGTCTGTTTAATCTAACCTACTCGAACTACTCCCAACTAGTCTAATCAAATCTAATCTAACCAAATCATATACTCTAATCTAATCTAGTCTAGTCCACAGTATCTTCCCCCCCCTCTCTCTCTTGGCTAAAACCCAGTTCCCGCAATACCAGCAGCCGGAATGAAGCAGCTATGAATTAGAATGAGAAATCTGAGATGGTCCCCAAGTTTGTTGCGTGAAGCCCGGTACTGCCCCATCATGTTGGTCAAATGTTCATTTCTTAACATCCTCCCTGGCCCATTTATATACACACATGCGGAGACCAAAATCATCGACCCTCAGTCGGGGATGTCTGGTGGATTAACTGCTGAGAGATAAGACCAAGATCACCTTCAGAAAACCTCGATTTTGATGGTCAGGGACCCCTGAATGGTTATTAACCCCTTCCCCCTAATATTGAACCATGGTTTGATAGGTGACTTTCACATATTTGGAACCATCCAATGGGGTTGCTTAATACTAGGGGGATCGGGTTTTAGTGATTCAGATGGAATATTCTGGACTCCTTGTCCTGAAAAATGAGGGATGACGGCAATCAATCCACTGGAAGACATCTTCCTCCCGGAGTAAAACCCAGGTGCCAGCTCACCCGCTGCGACAAGACTTCGTGTGGGATACGGCTGATCCTGGGAATCACCGCTGGACCTGTCTTTTTTTGCCGGGGCTTCCAGCGGTTTACCCTATAGCTCGAAATTACCATCCAGGATTTTAACTAAATATCTGAATTTCAAAATAAATGAATTCCGCTGGGATTGACCCAACATGATGTAAGTCAACCATTGTCAACATGATCTACCCTCCGGTACTTAAACATGGTTTGCTGGGAAATTCCCTATTTGTCGATGACACCGGATGCGACGTTTGACCACACCGCAGCGTAATAGTCCATTAAATTTCCGATCATTATGATTATCCCTATTATGGCAGAAAAAAACAATATATTTACAACCATGGGATGTAAATATATATTATATATATGTAACTGTGTTACACCTTGTATAAAACTTACTATCCCGAACCCAACAACAACGACTGGATTCTGACCACCAAGAAGCCTCTGGATGATGCTCTTGCGGGTGGTTTCGGGCACCTTCAAAGTCTGCCACAAAGGGCTCTCCAAGGAGGGGATCATGTAATCGCCTGGAGGAGCCAAGCCCCTGGGGGCCCCTTATGGGGATCCAGGTGGGAGACGACTGGCAAGGCCATGAGTCATTGGTCATTGGTCTTATCTGAGAAAATGGTTTTGTGAGACATGATCACCCCATTGAAAAATGCTCATGTAGACGTTGCAAAGAATGAAACACAGATTTGACTATTACATGATTACACTTACACACACACACACGCACACACAGATATATATATATATATACACATGTGTATGTGTATATATATATATATCGAGCATTTCACCCTCAAAAAAACCGGGAGATGAGGACTCGAAGCCTCTCAAAATCAGCTTTCCTCCCAAAAAATGATTTTGAAAATGCAGGGTTTTCCATGATTTTCCTAGCCTTTTCCCTTCAACCTCAGATCATTGACATGCTCTCAACGCTCCTCTGGGGTTCGGATGTAAGTCGTGATCCATGAGGATGTGCGTCAATCGCTCCTGCGCGACAGATGGGACGTGACGGCGACCTGTCCGGAGATGCCCGGAGACCCTCCGGTCAGCTCCATGGCTGGAAAATCTGCCAGTCCCAGATCGGTGCCCCAGCTTTGGGACCTCCATGTTTAGATATGTTCAAGGGAGTTCCTATTGCCATGTTGGAGTAGTATGGCTATCTGCCACTGAGGCGAAGATCAAGACCACCAGAACAGCACAGCACAGAATTGTGTAGTTGTTTGCATCGAAATCATGTAACTCTCATGTCACAAATCCACCAGTATCGCCCAAATCTTAGATCCCCAGCATTTTTTGAAAGCTGTACCCATTTACAGATTACTCTTACTACCCATCCAAAGGTTTGCCTGGGAGATGGTGAACAGGATTCTCCCAGTCATCTTACCCTCCAGAAAGCGTCATAGCTGTGTATAGAAATTAAGAATTCTGATTTTCCATAGCTAGGGCAGGGAGTCAGAAAATTGCCCAACATCAACATTTTCACAAGGTAAATCATCGAACTAAACGGGCCATGTTCCACCACTATAGACTCTAGGTATTACCAGAGGCCGTGTTGTTTCAGTAGGCCGCTGAAATTCATGACATCAACTCAACCCGCTGAAGCTTGTGTCTGAGAATGGCTGGTATATATATATATATAAGGAGGAAAAGATCAATCCATCCCACTTAGGAACTGGAGTGTAACCCTGGTAAGTGTCCCCGATTCGCGACTGAACTCATACCCTCTGGTAAACTAATATAGCTATTGAAAATGGCCATAGAAATAGTGGATTTCCCATTAAAAATCGTGATTTTCCATAGTTATGTTAGTTTACCAGGCCGGGTATATAAATAGGTCATATCCTAACCAGTTACGATCTGCGAGATGATCCTTCCAGCACTTCGTTTTCTGGTGGTTTGAAGCCAGTCGGAGCTATGGTCATTGGATTGGGTTAAGGGAAAATTGAAACCGGAAACCCCCATATTTCCGAGGAAAATCGATGGTTTCCTGTAAAATTTCCCTTAACCCAATCTATTGATATGGTTGTATCCAGTTTCCCTGTTTGGCCGGGAGCCAAACGGTGACGAATAGAGTATCCAACCAAATTATGGGACATGACTACTTGTCGGCGCAGTTTCCACTTCAAGTGATATATTTCACTACAGTTATTTAAGTATATCCCAAGTTATGGAGCTTAGAATCCCATGGGTACAACCATGAAAGTCACCCCTTCAAGCATTTAGTTTCCCATTCAATCCCACTGTTTTCATGGTTCAGTCACCATTTTCCTATGGCTTTTTTCATGGTTTTTCAAGGCCACCGAGTTATCTCATCCTCCGTGCCACGTCCTGCGGCTCGCTTCTTGGTCCGATCATCTGCCGGATGTCCAGCAGCGCAGCCACCCGCGCGCCGTCCCACAGGACATCTCTCGGCAGATCCCCTGGGAGCCACGGCTCCTCTGGGGCACCGTTCCTGGCTGCTGGGAAACTCTGGGGAAACTGTGGGATAGTCATCTATAAATGCTTGATTTTTGACGGCCAGGGGTGACTTTCAGGAGTTAGAACTTATAACTTGGGATTCTGAGCTTCATCACTTGGGATGATATAACCCTGAAACTATTGTGAAATAGATCCACTTGGAAGCGGAACTGCACCCCCAAGTGCCATTTGTGGCAGAAAGGCAGGAGTTTCTCCATGATTTTTTCCGAAGATTGGGACTATCTTCAGCTGATTGAAGCGTAAGCACGATATAAAGGGAGTGGTTCAAGAGGGACATCAAATGGAAAGTTGGTTTTATCACCAAGAAGAATAGATCTTATTTTGCCGGGGCTTCCAACGGTTTAGCCCCACAGCTGGAAATTTACAGCAGGCAGAACTCGATCAAAACTGAAGGATGGGTACCGAAAAAATGTTCCGTCATGGAGCTGACAATGGTTAACCATAGTTAATTCAACAGTTGAACATAGTTGATTCATGTTGATTCCATAGTTAATTGACCATAGCACACTCAGAGCCACAAGGGCAATTCAAGAATAGGATTCAAGCAACAAAACTCAGAACTCAACCAAGCAACTTGGGGACGTAAACCACAATGAGGATGCCAACACGACATTGCACAAAGTACAAAAAAGGGTTCGACGCCAAAAATGCGGGGTGTACAAATACCAAAGTACATTGAACTTCATGAACTTAACTACTAAGAGAAATGATGATTCTAATAAAGAGGCATGTAGATTCAAGCAACTGGCACCAAGATACAAGCAGCGTAAATTGAGGATCCAAACAATCAAAATCACGATAAATTTGCTCAAATTAACAAGATCCAACAGCGAGAAACAAATCTCGCCATCTCTTAAACACTTAGTATCACTGGATTGGTTTAAGGGAAAATTTACAGGAAACCCCTATATTTGATGGGAAAATCCATGGTTTCCTGTAAATTTTCCCATTAACCAATCCAGATGGTAGTATAGAATGGGAAACTCATCCATAAATAAGGGGCTGCCCATGGCACGATGCTGATTACCCTGGGGCAACTGGCTATACCCACTGCCTCATCCTGCCCCAACTTTGCCAAGGCGCAAGAGCCACGGGAAGGACACCGGATGATCCTCCTCATCCCTGGCAGAGGATAAGACCTTTACCGCTGTGATGAAAGAAAGCAAGGTATCTATCTCTCTCTCTCTCTCTATCTCTCTCTATCTCTCTCTCTCTCTCTCTTTCTCTCTCTCTCTCTCCATCGCTATCTCAACAGGTGAGAAGCAAGGTATCTACCTGATAGGATTTGAGCAGGGTTCACATGTATCATAATCATTGATAGTCTATCAATATTCAATATCAATCAATACAACCATTCTTCATCCATAGCATTCCGGCGATGAACTGACAAAAAAAAACGGCCACCAACAACTGCGTTCTTCAGGGTCATGAAAAAGGCCGGCTTCATAGGCTTAGTTCACCCTGATACAATCACGTGCCGGCTGTCATAGCCATGCAGTTGTAGCAAAACATGGCCAACCCAAAAGTTTAGTGGAACCAAAAAGCCCAGAAACCAAACAAATGTTTCATTAAATAAAACAATATATAAATGTTTCTGTTTTTTATTTAAAAAAGTCAGAAAAACAGTCAAAAACAATCACCAAAAACTGTCAAAATGTCGCCAAACATTTAAAAAAACATCAATCACATGAAATAGTATATAATAATTACACCAATAATAGTCTAGTAATAAATAGTCATAGCACGTAAAAATAGAATCTCTGAAAGAAAGTAATAATGGGATTTTATCAATGGTGATTACTGGTGGTGATGATGCTTATCAATGGTTCTTCAATTGTTCTTCATGAGAATGGTGCGGATAACCATTGATAAGTTTTAGCCATGTGTTCGCCATGTGTTTACAATGATTTGTTGCTTCTAACGGTTTATTAATGGTCTGTCATGATAAACACGAATAAAATCATTATACAATAATTACCCACTACTATATAATCATTAATAGACCATTCATAACCATTACTGATACTGGTGAAATCTTCCCCCCGCGTCGCACCTCTCCACCACCGTGCCAGGTTTGGACCAAATGCTGCGGCGCCCGTCCGAGGTGACCCAAACCAAGCGCTGGCGCCGCTCGTCCACGAACCTAAAGCGCAACGGGCGGAGAGGCGCCCAACGGACCCGGAAGTTGCAGAGTCCAAGCGAAAATCTCGGATTTCTTCATTCAAAGGTTGATTTAACCCACCAAAAGGCAAGGAAAATGCAGGTTTTACCATGGAAATTTTGGATTTGACCAAGGAATTGTTGGATTTGACCACGGAAATGTTGGATTTAATCTACCGAGATGGTGATTTATTCAAATTTAGGTAGTCAAGGAAAAGTGTGATTTAACCAACAATAATCGATTTACTCAAGAAACAGTGGGATCTAACCAAGGAAGATTTGGATTTAATGGACCAAAATATACCAAAATGATGATGTAGCTATGGAAAACTGCGATTTGACCCACCAAAATAGTGACTTGGCAAAACTTTGGATCGAATCAAGAATCATCGGAATTTAACCAACAAAAGCGAGAGGCTTCAGAGGGACAGAATCTGATACACTTGGAGCCAGGCTGGCCCCAAACATGCAATATGAAAATTATGAAAGTCAATTGGGTTCAACCTCCCAGGACGGTAAAATAGTATCTATTGATATGCATGTGTATATATATATATATGGTATGGATACACATATTTGATGAAAACCACAAGCCAAATAAACGAACTGGAAAAAACGCATCGAAGATTGCATTGCCATGTGGCAACTGCATTAAATTACCCCATAGCTGGTTGAATGACTTGAGAGTTCACCATGACAGGTGGCTCCAGGCTCACGTTGCCGCATTGCCAACGATGGCCAATGTTTTGGATGTTCAACACTCCTTAGGGCGATGGCACATGGATAAGCCACCAGACCATCACATGGTTGTTGAAATCACCCAAGAAGTGCTGGTTTAGGTGCAATCTCAACCCCACCGGCCGGTGCCCCCTCAACACAGCATCCCAAAACATCAAAGGCTTTCCAAGGCTCTGTCTTTGGCGTTGGGGTGGTCTACAATAGGGGTCAAGACTGCAGTGAAGGCGCCTTCATGGTTCCCATTGGTCACCTGGCGGCTCCAGAATGGTCCAGAGCCTACCCTACCACCAAAATAGCTGGCTACTAGATCTTCATCCCCCCCATATCCAAACATGGTACAATCCCATAATCCCACCCCCCTGATATTAGAAAGCCCCCCTCGGCCACCTCAGCGTTCTCAACACCGCGCTCAGCATGCTCGGTCCGGCGCTCCCCAGGCGCCACGATGATGGAATGACCCAGGGAGTCCAACCAGTGCCCCACCAGAAACTGTCCGAAACCTGCAGACAGGAACTACTGGACCTGCAAAGGATGACATTTGGCTCATCCGGCTCATTGGGCTCGTTGAGACAGAGTCATTCTGATGCCGTTGATTAGTTTTGGTTAATTGATGAATCAACCTTTAGTGTGGGAGTGAGCAGGAGGTACCCAAAAAAAGTGATGGCCCATTGCATTTGAAAAAAGAAAACCCCGCCGGACTCAACCACTTCCAACATTCCACCATCTAGGTCAAATTCACCAACCTCCTCCAAAATATATCAAAATATCATAGCCAGTACTACTGTGGGATCTGTGGGTATTCTGAGTACGCCAGTTCCTTCGCCATCACAGCATCCCAAGCCGCGGAACCTTCAGAAGTTGCCACCATTCAAAGACCTCAAATCATCGCCCGCATTGGGGCAGCGATCTTGCCAGGCACGGCTAGCTACGGCTGGCAGCCCGGGAGCCGCCGCCCCGCGGGGCTGGTGCGCCGAAAAAGGGGGGAAACCGTTGGGGCAGGGGGCCCCGCGGCCGCACCCCAAGCGGGGAAGATACACAGGGCTTGAGCCTTGCAGCAGTGGGCGCCTGAGCTGCTAGTGCCTGGTGGTTCGGCCACTCATCTGAAATAGCAAGTTGCGTTTTTTTTGCCCATCCTAAAATGAAGATGCCCCACTCAAAGGATGTCAAACTGCCAGCTACATCCAGCTACGGTTTCTTTATGCTCACTGCCGTAGGCCCTCCCCCCAAAAAAGATATCATATTACCTATACTGAATTTGGTGTTTTGCTCCTCTGTCGAAATGGGGCAAAAGACTCGACGTATTTGGACGGTACCGCCCAGTCATGATTTCAATTGCTGTCCACGGTCACCCATGCGTGCCTTGACGCGTCCTCGCAGCATGGCGACGTTGTTGAAATGGCAGGTGCCCAACTTGATGGGACGGTTCCTGGAGAGAACCACTGGAGGATCGTTTCAGGAATCGGGTGAAAAAGGGACCACAGTAAGTGGTTTCTTCATCGCTTTTCGAACCTTGCTTCATGTGCCCCAGGCGGAAGAAAACCTGGGGTTGCAAATCCGATTTGTAAAGGTGCATATACAATCCTCCAAATAGAAAGCTTGAGTCACATCCCATTGGACGGTGGGGAACCAGTCGTACCCAGTTTCTACTTGGAATATGTTGGGACTGAAAATCGCCAGCAACTGGCTGGAATTCATTAGGTCCTACTACCGGGAACCCGGTAGGTCTATCACTGATTCCCCTACAGCTGACCCCATCCCCTCTGCTCCATCGGATGCTTGCAAACTGGAGCCAAAAACCAGTTTCCACTGGGAGATCCCACCATCTACATATGGGCAGGAGGTCTATGTGCTGGAAATGCATCTTGTTCTCATGGATAGTGACTGCGTTCAGTTGTTTCAGTTTGCCCCCCCCAAAAAACAAAAAAAAAAAACACCTTCTTTCATGGGTATATCATGGAACTAAATGGGCCATGGCTACCATAGTCTTCCATGAATATGTTAGTGGATAGAAATGGGCCATACAGTAAACCCAAGACTCACAGTCGACCTACAGAGTTATAATATATAGTCAACTTAGCTAAATTGCATCTTTCAGAACATGGATGATATTCCCGCCAAATTATTCCAGCAATATACCCATTCAATCCCCCTGAACATATCCTCGCAATCTCTGCTACTTCCTTGGGGGATCTTGGCGGTGAGTATAATGCGACAATCATGGGGGTTAATATTCCAACCTAGTTTCACTCTGTAGAACAACTCTATTTCCTGTTGTGCCAACCTGGGTCTTCAAATCAAAACAAACCTGCTGAACTTATGGTGGTTGTTATGATGGTTATACCTTACCCAGAGAAATAACCAACTGCAACCCCAAGTGTGAGATGGTTGGTCAAAAATAACCCATACATAGGATGGCCAATCTTAGATACCATGCCCTCCCTCTCCGCCAGCAAGAAAGAACAACAATAAGTTTCTAGTACTAAACAATCCATCCAGTCCCTCAGTGAACTCATCAACTCTGCTCCATCTGATGAAATCCCAATTCTTCATCTTAGTTTTCAATCCCAGGCAGTTGCTGAAGAGGAATTAGTGATAGACGGATAATTATTCTGATGAAATCCCTACAGTTAAAGTTCAATCCCAGCCGTTTTGCCCTTGTTTCATGGTTCAATCAGTTCAATCCCATCTTTTTCACCATGGTGCCTTTCTTTCTGCCGCTTGCGCGACTCGCGCTCGCGCTTGTCACGGATGTGCTTCGGCATCTCCTTTAAAGCCTGGCTGAGGTGGTGGGACTTCAGACCTATCCCGGCCTGGGATACTGGAAACCATGGGGGAAATGCATGGGATTTTCTCAATGGGATTTAATCATATTTAATCATGAACAATAGGGTGTAATGATAAAAAAATGGTGACTACTGGCAGATCATATTTCATACCCTCTGGTAATTTGCTACAGTTTGCCCTGCAAGACATTTTTTGAATAGGTGAATCATGTATAAATGGACCATGTTCGAGGGCTATGCTTGTAGAACAATACCATTGACGCTGTTTGGGTTCGGTGGGCCCCATAGGGAGGGGTTGGGGAGCTTGAAGCAGAATATCGCCGACAGCCTGGGGATATTCACCAAGCTTCTGCACTGGACGGCACTGGGATTTAGGGTTGCCCCAACTGTCAGGCAAAAAATAGGCATCAAAACGCAGAAACTGACAGTTTCCCTTGTCGTTTTTGAGGACCCCTTCAGAAAATGGTGATCAGATTGATCATCAGAACGTCGCGTCTACTTCTGCACCCCGAACCCGAGTCGTTCTCTTCGCACCACGCAGGCCGCGCCTTTTGCAACACATCCCCAAAGCACACTTCGCACTTCAGAGTGGATCCTCCCAACCTTGGTTTAATGCTTTTGCTGATTGCGCACTGCCATATTTTGATTCCAGCCCTGAAATTTGAGGTTGACTCCTATGTTTGCTCGTAAATCTCCATCTTTGCCGGTTGAAACCCCAATCTTGTCTGCTAAAATTACCCTTTGTCTATTATATAAGCAATTCAAATTCACAAGTAAAATCCGCAATTCTTGCTAGCTACAACCGGGTCTGGCTTTATTTATGTTTAAATCCCAATCCTGGCCCGTGAAACCCTATCAGTCCTAAGCAAATCCACCAAATGATACCAAATGCCCATCTCTCCAGGTGAAATCATGTCGTATATCATGTTAAATCAATCCAGCAGTCTCTCTCAACTCCAAGCAGCTCAATGGACAAATTCTCAAAGAAGGTCATGTCCCCATCAAAGGGCGCGCAGACCATGGCGCACTCCTAGGAGTTCCGGTCGGAGTTCCGGGTGCAAAGTGCAGCTTTTGGAGTTCCGGGGAAAAGAGTCAGACGTACCCTTGGAGGTGCCATTGATAGTTGGAATCATTGTTGGGGACTCCCCTGAACTGGGAGTCATGAACCCTAATTAAACCAGTGTGAAATGGGAAACCATCCCATTTCAGGGTCCCTCATGTTGACCTATTTCCAAGTTGGGAGGTTTGTGACATATGTCTTAGTATGCGGCATTGTTTTGCTCTTCATTGCTCTTCCAACGTCTTGACCAACCAAAAAAATGAAATCCAAACTCTACATATTGCATCTGTATTTTTCTGTATGCATGTGCATATGTACTCAGGTGTGTATAGATATACAATGATATACATATATATATATATATCTGTGTAGATCTATCTGATCCAATCTGATCCAATCCAATCCAATCTATCCCTAACACACACACACAGAGCACGCGAAGAAAATCAAGCAAACATATTATAGTAAGCTGTATAACACATTTTATGGGCGCCCCGACATGCTTGTCATTGACTTGGCCCACGTGCCACAGGCTCACCTTGGGTGGGAGCTTCTCCTGGACATGGACGCCGATCAAAGATCGTTTGAAGCACGGGAAAAACAAAATGGTGACTTAAGCATACTGAACCAAGAAGATACGGGCATTTAATTGATGTAGAATGTATAATGTATAGTTGATTTATGATAGCTACGTTGCAACTTACATAGGTATACCTATAACTTAGACTTAGTATCATTACAACTATAGGTATACTTAACTTATTGATGGCAAAATACCAAAGGGTACAGTTTTTATTTATGGGATGAAACTCTGGACGTTGACAATGATGAGATCTGACCCACTTCAAAGGTCCCAAGTTATAGCCACGGCATCCCCGAGCTGTCCTGCACTGCGGCCTTGACTTGTGCCCACTGCTGTTCTTCCGGGATGCTTTTGAACATGGTCACAACTCCACCTTTTTCAGGGGGAAGATCTGGACGAAACCATGGATTTGACCAATTTAGGAACGGCAAAAATACATCAAAAACCCATGGTATCCTGCTAAATTTCCCTGTAACACCAATCCAATGAGCAGAAGAACAGGGGAACGGAGCCGTCAGGAAGATATATAGTACCCTTGCATGTGGCAATCAAATGATATCATATGGCATTCAGGTGTGAAAGGGGTGGAAAACTCAGGTACTTCATGATACAGTGCTAAGTTTTCATATGCTCGACTCTTGTAAGGCCTAATGTGCCCCAAGAAATATTGCCCATCTAGCACAGCAACTTAGAGGGGCCAGGACCAAGGCCATCAACATCAACCCATGCCATGGCAGCTGGTTGGATATCAACCCCCAGCCACCTTTAGATTTTCTTGAGACCAGCAAACAGAGGTGAAACACATCCGGAAATCACAGCATCCAATTTCTGGTCGTTCAGTTCCAAGCTCTTAGGTCAGCCACCGTCGTGCGCATGGAAGGAGTTCTTCTTTTGATGAGTTGGCCTCAGAGGGTGCCGATGCGAATGATGAGCCATGGCAAAGCTATGTCAACATATCCCAGTTCGCAGTGTAATAGTCATATCACATATCAAACTAGTCACATTGGATGATGAATTTTGGTTCCATAACCGTCAAGTAAGCCTGAGGCTAGTCCCATGATGGGGAATCCCAGTCGCGGTCATATTCTCCCAGCGAACTACAGCTCCGGCTGGAGGATTTCCAATTGCCATGGATTGCTTATCAGAGATTATCAGAGGGTACATCCATTCATATTCCATCAATATTCCTTTATATATCATATCCCATTGATCTTCCATGATATTCGATTCTAGTCCCATTAGATTCCCTACCATTAGAATCCCTACTATACCAGAAGCTATAACGTTTTTATAACATTTTATGACTACACCATCCCCGGTGAGTCTGATTCCGTCACGGCACCTGGCTTCCAACTTGGGCCTCAGCGCACAACATGACCCGACATAACATGGCATTATGTTGCATTATGCTACATCACATTACGTTACATTGCATTACATACATTCATTGCATTGCATTACATTGCATTACATTACATCACTGTACATTACATTGCATTGCATTACATTGAATTGCATTACATTACATACGTACGTACATACATACAGCTCGTCCATATACGTACATATGCCTTCATTAAATGACAACATACACATGTGCACACAAACAACACATACTGTATGCATTCTGCATGGATACATATGGATACATATGGATACATACAATTACATAATACATATTCCTCTCCGTCTTCATGGTCATGGATCTTGGATGTTACACCCGAACGCCATCGTCCCCCTTGCAGCCTCTGGAGCCGCCGCCGATTGCATCATTTTCGATCTTTCTACTAGGCATCCGCAGCATCCGCAAGGGGCCCGAAGAATGGTGATGGTCGCACCACTGGCGCTTGGGTCACCTACTGTGTTTTTTTAAAGTTCCACTTCTTGAGAAAAAAAAACTGATGGCTCTTGACATTCTCACCTGAGGGCTCCCTGCCGCTGTGGTTTTGGTCCCAGATTTGCTACTGAAAATTAAGAGATAAAGAGATCACTGGTGTTCCATCCTCGCCTTTTCACAATTCCAAAATCGCCTCAAAAAGAGCACGTAAAACTCAACTCAAGTCGCTGTTTTTGCTGGACCCGCTTCCTGCTGAAAAGGCGAGGCTTCCTATCCGATAGTGGATGACACCAGCAAACGCAGGACTTCGGCTTATCCGAACTGCTGGATGGCATCCTTACCCGTCAGCAAGTCCGCCGAGATGATGCCGATGGCTGCGAACCTGAGGTAAAGAATGAGCATCTGTTCATGTTTTATTTCGGTTCATTTCTCAGACATGTTAATGTTGCATGTCTTCAAATGTCTTCAAAAAGTGATGATCAGTTCTTCCCATCACAATAATCATCATCATCATCATCATCATCATCATCATCATCATCATCCAAATAACATCCCCCACCTGACCCTACTGTGCGTCACCGGGTCACATGGCGAATCGGCCATTGTTCAGCTCCTGAAGTCAGGGAGGGGTCCCCCTTTTGGCGTGGGACTGCCGTCCCAGGAACTTTACCGTGGCTTACGGGCCAATCATTGAAGGATTCATCAAAATGTAGATTTGACATGATTTGAATAGGAACTATGAAGTCTCAGCGGGTCATATCGGCCAAACAAATCCAGCGTGGATTATCCAAGCAACAATTGGAAATCATCATAAACAAACTGCAAAAAATGATGGCTAAGTCGGCTAAGTGGTTCTGAAGGTTTTCAACCAGCCCACTTTTCGAATGGCTCATGGGTTTGCTGCCTAGCCAGTTACAGGCACCGGAATATTACGCTTCTTGCATGCTTGTCATTCATCTTTCCTCCTTTTTCTGCCAACCTCCGTTGAACACATCAATGGAACATCTCCATGTTGGATAGGAAAACCATCGGTGAGGGGCTTTCGAGTTTTGACCGCAGATCAACCCAGAAGATCTGTTGATCTAACCTCTTGGCACCTCACACTACTCTGTCTGGTGAAAGCTCAACACATCTGGCAACACCATCTGATGTCCCAAGTAAAAATCTGAGCTGGAACTCCTGTTTCTTGCATAAATGGATGCTTCTCAATATTTTAGACCTCATAGAATCACCAACGTCATCCGACATCATTCATTTTGCGAGTAGTCCAATGTTTGGCTCGTAAAGAAAAGTAGATGCTTTTCTCCAACAAATGAGGTACACCTTCCCAAAACTGTAACTTGAATGGTTTTTTTCTAAAATATGGTTGACTGACCCCCTGATTACTTAATCGTTACGGAAAATGCTTGATTTACAGTAATTCATAGATGATTTATGATGATTGCCCTATTAAAAATCGAAAATCATCCTTAGCAAAGCGTTAAAAAACCAGAGGGTAATTGTTTTGAATCAAAGTGCACCGCATTCCCAGATTTCCCAGTCGGACATCGGGAAACATAAGCGCCTTGTTGCGGAACTCCTCGTTGTACTGACCCAGGCCCAGGGGATCACCGAAGTCTCCGGCTTCCTTGTTGGGGTCCTGCAGCGGTGGATCTTCACAATTGGGAAAGTGGTTGGGATGGTGAAAATTCTGGAGGAAACTCGTTGGTGGTTTTCATGATTAAAAAAACCAAATGCCAAATCAAGATACATACGTAGAGGTAAACCATGTAATTTTTGAATGTTAAATGTTCCCCTCAGTTCTGGCACATCGATTTAAAGGAGTGGTGTCGCATCAAGAAGAACTTGGGGGAGTTGATCAGCAGCACTGACCAGCAAGAACAGGAGCGCTTGGCATTTCCATCAGGGAAACTGAGAAGTTGGGAAGCAGGATTGCCCTCTGCCCTCTGATATATACCCCTAAAATCACACATGGAAGAAAAATCATTATCGACGTCCATGTCCATGGGGGAAATCCTTCTCAGACCCTGTTTGTTTTGAACGCTGTTTCAGGTTCCAGCGAAGTTGTTGAAGCACGAATGTGCTTGGAACAAGAAAATGGGCACCAACAAAGGTGCTTACCGGGCCGCAGAAGGCCTGGAGGCTTCTCCCGTTTGGTAGTTTCATCATCGTGTATATAAATAAATATATATATATATATACATTTATCTAAATATTTTTTATTTAATTATTCATTTATTTATTTATTCATTTATTTTATTTATTTATATTTATATTTATATTTATATTTATTATTTATACATATGAATTGCTGGGCACACCCGCCCTCTGGCGAATTGTCAAGCAGTTTTTGACCATCTTTGACCAGCGTTGCAACATCTTGCAACCCAATCTGGCACCAGAGAACCTCCCATGAATCAATTTCTGCATAACTACCTCATTTGGAAATGCCCATTTCATATGGTTTTCCATTGGAGAAGTTGTGTCTGAATCATGTCCCAGATTTTGTGTTCAATGTTTGCGTTGGTGAAAGCCTGGACTGCCAACCCAACCCACGACTGAAGGGCAACGGGTCGCCTGAGTCCATACGGCCAACTCCATGGCGCCCGAGAGCAGGAAGAGCGCAGCGAAGCCGTAGGTCCCCGGGGCCGTGGTCACCGCACCCACACCGGCAGGCACCGACTCCTTGGCGATGGAATCGGATGTGGTGAGTCAAGTTGAATCTTCAATTCAACATCTTGATCTTCACGACAGGGAGCGTCATCAGGATTAGTGCATACCAGTATCCCTATTTCATTGGTCAATCTCACCACTTTTGGCCAATCTCTAGTTAATCACTTCCCCCCAATATTAGAATACATCAAGTACACAGAAATCCTGCTCGAATCCTGCTTGAAATCCTAGATCTTTCACTCCTCCTTGCCACCTCACCCTGCCCTGCCAGCCAGCATCGAAGCCGGGGAATTTGATGTAGTGCTGAGCCACAGCACCCAGAGCGGCCATCATGGCCACCTTGAACAATGGCCATGGTTCAAAGGTGTCAGATAGTTCAAGGGCTTGAGACATTGAATATATCATGGACCTATACTATGGTTTGATATTGATGATGGATTTTCTGATAGATGTGTTTGGCAGTAATTTCTTCGTTTCGCTTTGTCCAACAACAGGTCGACAAAAAAAACAATACTAATCAATGCTAACCGCCACCATTTAACACATTCAGATGGCCATCGACTGGAGCATGCAGAAGCCCACCGGACAAAGCCAAGTACAAAAAGGATCCATCAATCCCATCTGAAGTTGAAAAAATCCTCCGTGTTGCAAAATTTTCAAACTTGACTCTTGCACCCTAAGGGGGATGGTGGCTGAAGTCAGCATCCACATGTGGCATCACGTCGCTTGCGTCGGGCTTCTTCGCTGCTGAAACTCCCGATCTTTGCTAGTTCAAGTCTTGCATTGATAAGTCATCCCATCGTCTTGAAGGCTCAACGGCCGGACATTGGGCCGAGCGGGCTGGCAGCAGGAACAACCCTTTCAACGAAGAAAAAAACCTGCCTTGATAAGTCATTCAAGGTCTAGGGTTCAACTCCTCATCGTTTTTGTTACCTTCACATCTCTCAACAAAAAAAAAAGGCGGTTCCCAGTCATTCTGGTGAACCAAATTTTCGGGAGGTGATCCGCCAGGGGGCGCGTCCATGCTTGATCTCTGCAGCGCGGAGGTTCTGGAATCCCTCCTGGCCATCAAGTTTCAGGCCAAAGATGGCAGTTGAAATTCGTGTGCTTACTTGATGTTGACATTCATGTTTTGTTTGATGTTGATCATTTGAAAATCTGATCAAACAGCTATTCTGTTCTATCACTATTACACTGGCACGGTAGGCCTCAAAATTTCCTGTCACCTACACTTGTGATATCACTTCACGGACAGCTTCACTTCACAGTTCAAAAAGAAAACTGCAGCCTTGCATGTGCCTTCAAAAAGTCAGATGGGCCAAGTTGCAAATCAAGAAAAATAATGTCCCTCGAAAAACCATTGGAGCGGAGGGCTCTGCTGGGGAATAGAACATGACAGATAAAAATTGAGATCTACCCGACATCAGTGGATGCTGCAAAGGTTGGAATTCGGGCCTCTTGTTACCAGTGATAGCCATGCTTCTGTATCATTTTGTGATCAGTGACTCAATGATAATTCTGACTAGCTCGTCGATATCAACCATCGCTGCAATTCTGATGCCTAGGACCCACAGAGCTTCACCTTCCACCAGATCCCGCACCTTGTCACCCACCTTGCAAAATCCCGC
>BGPT01000363.1:276108-296345 GCA_003297045.1 Symbiodinium sp. clade C Y103 | reverse complement strand
GGCCGCGAGCTTAGACTTGCGAACCTCAGGGTCCTCGACCTTGCCCAAGAAGGTGGGGAAGCCAACACCGTAGTTGCCTGGCTCACCAGTCTCTGTGGAATCCTTCATGCTGAACTGACCCTCACGAGGACCACGCCCATCGGTGGTGGAAGCTGCCTGGAAGAATCCAGTGGTCTCAATCAAACCAGCGAAGGCAATGATCTGAGCACCACCAAGCACAGGCAGCCTGAGAATCNCTGGAAGAATCCAGTGGTCTCAATCAAACCAGCGAAGGCAATGATCTGAGCACCACCAAGCACAGGCAGCCTGAGAATCAAAACACATAAACAACATCATCCGCCGCCCAAGATATTCCACGATCAAGCCCATGCTAGTCGAAGATAGTCCAAGACAGTCGATAAAGACATCGCTCGACATGCACAAGCACCTAGTTGTATATTTTTGTTTCCTCCCCCCATTCGCACGAGTGCACGAGTTGGCCTAGGACCCGCACCATCAGTTTCCTTACTTATCATTCAATCACTCTCTTTCTGTCACTAGCATCTCCTGGATAAGGCCGGCACTTGGACAAAGCTGCAAGGCCGTTGGGCACGTCCGAAAACTTAAGACCCAAAGATGGCGAAAGGTATCCTGGAAACTTGTAGTACTCAGGGACTATGTAGCCCATTGTTGCGTACATCGCCTCAAGCACTGCTCGCACAAGTTTCACATGCAGTTGCTTCCCTTATATATGTACAGTACCTCTCTATATGCCTATCCATCTATCTAGCGATCTATCTATCTATCGAACTAGCTACCTACCTACCTACCTATCTACCTATCTACCTATCTATCTGTTTCTCTTGCTATCTAATCATCTATCTAATTTGCAATCTATCTATCTATATATCTATCTATTTATTTATCTATCTGATTATCTATCTATGTATCTATCTAATTATTATTGATTATCTATCTATGTATCTATCTAATTATTATTGATTATCTATCTATTCATTTATCTCTCTATCTTATCTTATCTTATCGTATCTTATCTACCTGATCCTATCCAATCTACATATAAATCTAAACTAATCTATCAATGCATTCATCTATCTTCCTATCCTGTGCTTTCTTATCCTAATCTATCATCCATCTTCCTATCCTGCGCTTTCCTATGCTAACCTATCCCATCGTATCGTATCCTATCTATCTATCTATCCATCCATCCATCCATCCATCCAGCCAGCCAGCCAGCCAGCCAGCCATCTATCTCTCTCCCTCTCTCTCTTCATTAGATTGTCTTGTCATTTCTTGCAGTCACCTTCATTCTTTTGCCTTAGCGCATTCAAGTGTGCAACGCAATGAGTTCCAATATACAGCAATGATATGCATACATCACGCAGCATGCAACTTCAACGAATCCGGTGGTCGAAAAACAAACTGAAAACTGGGGAAGGTCACAATTCTGCCATGCTTGATCTCAACGGCACGACGGCGCTTGAAGGTTGCTTCATCTTTGTCCGCGCTCAGACCAAGAGGATCCCAAAACCCGATGGGTTCTTGCACACCCAACTCCTTTGCTGGGTCGAAGCTGCTATAGCTGGTCTAGTGCACGTGTCCCTCAACTCGCCTTCATTGAATTGACATTCACCCTGCTAATCACACTTTCTGAAAATCTTATAGAGCTCGATAGCCAAGGAGGAAAGGATCTACAGTTGATATCTACTGTGCAAGACGACTCTAAATCATGGATTTTCCATCCCACCATGTCTGACTTAGAGAAATAACCTCGGGGGATTTGAAATGACATGCACCATGACTCATGACCATGGAAAATCCTCTGGGGCTCAACAGCAAAAGGGTTGAAGGATCCATTGTTCAATTGAATGTAAATCATGGATTTCCCATCCCTGACTAAGAGGGTCACCTCTTTTCCCAAGAACTGCACCTTGGACTTGCTTCGATTCACCACCAGTGCGCTGGTGGCCACACCGGCAACGGCCAGGCTGGACAAATTCAGGGCGCCCATGGACGGCTGGCTGCTTGCAGCAGCCCTACTGTGCTGAGGTGCGACGCGGCTGGGTGCGGCTGCGCCCGACAGGAAAGTGGGCGCAGCAGCCATGGTGGCAGCAGTGGCTGCAGCGGCAACGGCCATGGTTTTGGATGCCTACCAGGGATCATGGGACGAGGTCAAATGTCAGCTTGAACTTCTTAAACACTGATAGGGGCTGTCCACAAGGGCAGCTGGCAGTGGATAAAAAATGGAGGTAGGGGTCTGGGAATCTCAAATGGCCAGAAAAGGGAACATCCAATCACAAAAAATGATCTACGAAAGTTGAAGTCCAACTTTCTCTTCTCCAATGAATTGGTGGATCAATAGCATGTCAGGGCGGCTCGCATGGGATGGGAACCCTCATGGGCAGCTTCAAGCAGAAACGGAGATACACCTCCGCTGTGTTCCTGATCTATACCACTTGATATTTCTTTCATGTCATGAGTGATTCCAGGGATTTACCATAAACAACCGCCCAGGGGAAGTCGTACCTGATCGCACGACCGCAGTCATTTTCATCTCGGCAGGGCTGGCCAAAATGGCATCACAAAGTTCAAGATAAGATAAAACATGATGAAACCATGGATTTGGAAGTGACCTTTCTCCAAAGCCCTTGAGTGTTTTCCCTCCGTCCATCTCATTTGCACTTCTCCTAGATTCCTTTTTTCCCTGTGCATTCGATATATGAACGATTCTTCATCGAATGTCTTTCCTGTTGCCTCGAAGAGGTTATGGAGGTTGCATCACATGTGCAAGTTGCATTCCGCATCAACAACAGCCACAATGGGCCTCCACAACTTATGAGTGAGCTATATCGCCAACCACCCCAGTGGGTAAATCCCTAGTCAATAGTCCAGCCTCATTTGGTAAATTTAGTATCTGCTAGGAGCCCCTTATTTTTGGACATCCTAGCTCTCCCTTCCCCTTTCACAGCCTTGCTCATGGCGACGTACAGCGACTGGCCTTGACCCGCGCGAGAAAATGTGGGGAAAACCGAGGGCCTCAGAGCCAAAATCCTTCGTGTCGAGGAGCATAGCGACCAGCTGATAAGGGAGCAAGGAGAAGCGACCAGCAACAGCGGTGGGCACCTGTTAGTTAAAAAAGGACGACAAGGAGTGGTTAAGCATGGGACATAGCGGTTTCATCAACGAAAATGGATTTTTAAACAGCACCCGCGGGATTTTACCAGCATGATTGTTCCGTGAAGTTCATCGCCAGTAATGATTCTCAGTAATGATTCGGATTTCGCCGGTTCCCCCAGTAATGCAATCCCATCCAAAATAAAATTCGGTATACTCTCTGGTAAATCAAACCTGGCCTGCTGGAAGATCCACCATTTATATTTAGAGGAATTTCCCATTACAACCTCCATTTACTTCGAGGATTTTCCAGCCATGTTTGATGACACTGATGACGCTGGAGGGTATGCTATGGGGTGGCGTCTGGCTGGCTGACCACAATGATGGCTATGTGGATGCAAATAGTCAGCTTGTTCTGTTTACGTGCGTGCGTGCATACACATATATATATGTATATACATATGTATATATCAAATCTAATCTGATCTAATCCAATCCAATTCAATCTAATCTAATCTAACCTGATCTATCTGACTATATATATATATATTCATATGCGTGTGTGCGTGTGGTGGTGTGTATAAATAATATTATGCACATGATATGCATAGAAGCAAACAACAGATTCAATGAAATAAACAGAGAAAACAGTGAATAAAATATCACACACTTCGTCAACTCGTCAACAATATACACATATTTGTATGACAAATTCATAACACAACATCAAACAAAGAAAGAAATGACAAGCTCTGAAGTAGATCAAATGTCACGTCATCCCCAAAAAGATTTTCAGAAAAGCTTTCAATTATCACCATTTCAGTGGGGATCCGCTTCTATCATGGACCCTGCCAGATAGGGTTTTTTCAGATGTGCGTTTCCACTAAAAAATATGTAGGTATTTTCGGGGTCTATATTAATCTACCAGAGGGGATATAGCTATACATATAGGATACATATACATATATGTATATATGTACATATATATATATATATACATCATAAATGGATCGGCTCTCCATCCCAAGCGCCCCCACAACGCTGCATTTCCAGGTCGTCGAAGCATGGTGTTCTCCTTGGGCAGTGAGTTTCGTGGCTGCCAGGAGAAGTGGCTGCCACGAGATTCGATGTCTCACCGCATCTGGAACAAAATCTGAGGTGTTGATATGTTTTACCTGTAAATCACTGTACTGTAAATCCAGTTTCTGATTGTTTTTTGATCCGAATTCTTGCCACTTAAATCCTGGTTTCTGATGGTTGACTGGAGCTGTTACAGTAACCAGGGAGAGATTGAAAAAAGCAAACATGTACGTAAAGAAGCTGCAGAATGGACGCGAAAAAACATGATTTAACCATCAAAGATAGGGATTCTAACCAGATTGGGAAAAATTAGATCTTAGCGACAAGAATGACATGACTTGACCAACAACAAATGGGGCTGTCTAGCAAGTGGCATGTGATCTGGAAAGCATCCCATCAAGAGATATCCTCGGGCAGTCCGATGCAGGAATGGAAATCAACCACATTTCAACCAATTGTCTGGCCAAACGTAGCAAGAAAACCCCCGAACTATGATTGTATATATATATATGTATGTATGTGTATATATATATATATGTATATGTATGTATGCATGTATGCATATGGAAATAAGTAAAATTTTATATATGCACCATTTTCATGATCATGTTGCCATGAGTGATATCCCAATGAAGTGTATCCTTACTTGGGGGTGCGTGCCCCACTCCCAGTTAGATTCATGGAATATCCCCTATTACATATGGGACTACAGTATATGGTTTATATATATATATATACATATACACGGATTATCAACCACGGATCCTAAGTGGGATGCTCATCCAAGTACAATGAGTTGTTATCAATACCCTCTGGTAAACTAACATAGCTATTGAAAATAGCCATAGAAATAGTTGATTTTCCCATTGACCATGGTGAGTTGATTTTCCCATTGACCGTGGTGATTTTCCATAGTTATGTAAACGGTTACCAGAGGGTAGATCCCATTAAAATCCCAATAAAATATCATTAAATCCCATTAAATCATCATTTTCCCATGGTTTTCCAGAGGGTAATTTACCATGACGCGCCTCGTTGATCTCAATCTTGGACTCCTTGAGGGCTGCCACCACATCGTCCTAGCACTGACAGGCCCCGAAAGGAGGCGATGGACATATTTTTCCAGCAATGGGATCCACCATTTTCAGGGACTTCCCATGGTTTATGGGTTGTGTAAACATGTGTAATGTGGGTAAAACAACAATAAACCTTCCATTTGGGAATGGTATATACCACCTATTTATGGTGATTTAGGGGATGGTTTTATTATTGTTTTACCAACATTACACCATGAAAACATGGATGTGCTATTTTTTGGATTCACACATCTTGACATATTAGACATTCTCTCAGTGCTTCTCACTCGTTTGCGCTGCTCTCAGTGCTTCTCACTCGTTTGCGCTGCATTCTTGTTTTCCTCTAGGCCAGGTTTGGTTGGTACCAGGTATAGGTCCTAAAGGCCTAAGGAAAGAAAATGCTCAATCAACAAAACTTCAACTCCACCAATTTTGGGGTGGGTGGTTTGCGGGTTATCAAAATTGGCACAGAGCCACAGATGTGCTGCAGAGTGTAGCAGCACATCACAAATGTCACTACGAATCTTGATTCTACACGACATTCTCTCAGTGCTTCTCACTCGTTTGCGCTGCTCTCAGTGCTTCTCACTCGTTTGCGCTGCATTCTTGTTTTCCTCTAGGCCAGGTTTGGTTGGTACCACACCGCGCTGGCACCTCACCAACCTGCTCGGTGTCACTTGGAAACTCTTGACGTAGCATGGATTGGAGCCAGATAAAATCGCCCTGGTGACAAGTCAACGATCTTTGCAGCAAAGGAAGAAGCCGTAGAAGAGGGGCGTGTTTCCTCGTCCATCCGTGGCGAATGGCCAGCGACAGGTCACCTCTACTGATGGGGTCGCTGATGTTGAGTCCAGACTTCACATAGACGAACTGAGGACACCATTTCCGATCCTCCATGAGCAACCAAAAGGCTGTGACTAGCATGTTGACAGCTGGGCACTTGCCATAGCCTTTCGCCAATGCAAACTTGCCGGCCATGTTGTCAATGAAAAATATCAGGAACCTTGGTAATTCAGTGCAAACTGTGCAAACACCGATGAGAGCAGCCAAAATCTCAAGCATGAAAATGTAGGCCCTTCTGGTTGTGAACAACTTGACAAAGTCGAGCGGGACTGTGCCATGGTCATATCTTGTGCCAAACGGGGTTCTAATCACGAACCCCCATCCATTCTTCGCCTTGGTGCCAACAACTTTGGTCTGTCCGGATTCGCCGGGCTGGAAAAAGGCATCTGTGTAGATAACGGCGATCTTGTCCATTGGTCTCCTTGTCAGAGGCAGGATCCTGGGTGGAGCATGTTGAAGCACATGCAACAATACCTGGATGGACTGGCGAAGACCAGTCGTCAGGCGGTCATGGTGTGCTTCCCCAAGACCATGACCTCTGGAGTACATGGGTTGCAAAGCCGCTTTTCCAACGTTGCCAAAGAAAGTTGTCGCCAAGAAAGCCAACTTTCCAGCGCACTGCTGCGCCATGGCCGCCGTCATTTGGTTTGACGTCAGCGCGCTCTGCAGCATGGCGATGACTTTTTCTCGACGGTTGGGACAAGGTGCCAACACTACCTCGTCTGGTTCAATGGTGATGTAGACCCCAAGGACTTTCTGATGACAAGCAGGTCGTTGTTCTTTAGAAGGTTTCATGGACAGGCCCATCTGTCCGAACAACTGCTTGAAAGAATCACAGCTTGAGTCCGCCAGAGCTGGAGGGTCAATGGATGTGAAGTCGTCCACAAAATGGCAAATGGGCACCATCAGAAGCCGGCGAGCCAAAGCCACCAGCGCGTCTGCAAATCTGTTGAAAGCCCATACGGATGCGGTCGCACCGAAAGGGGCAGCAGCATGCCTCCATAAGGTGTGTCCCTGAGGAGTGGTCAGCACTGTGTACGCAGTGTCATCCGGACTAACTGGGACCTGTCTGTAGGCCGCATCTAAGTCCTGTCCCCAAATCATCGGTTGACAAACTCCGCGTTGGTGATAATGATGGATCAAATCAACATGAGTACCCAGGTCATGGTGATGGGGGGTGTCCTGTGTATAAACTGTGGCATTGTGAAAGGATCGTCTGTAGTCTTCACAGCGTCGAACTTTATCTGACTGCACCACTGCGAAGCAACACGCTGCAAAAGCCCGTTCGGTGGGGAGCGGTTCAATCTGGTGACCATCTACGCCCACGCACTGGACGCCCCACGTCTCAGGAGCCGAATAAGGTCCAGAGAGGCGACCCTTGGCTTTGTCCTCCAGCAACTCCAACAGCATCTCGCGCCAGTGAGCGCTAGGGGTGTTCCTGCGAAGTCGATGCCGCAGGTGATCCGTGTTCAGCTCCGCAAACTTGTCCATGTCTAGCGGGTGAGCATACGTCTCATCAGTGCGAGGCAGCCAGCCCACCCCGGAGCTCAGTGGGCCGGTCATGGGAAAGCCAAACTTGAGCTCCCGTTCCAAGTCAAAAATGCCAGGATATCCACACCTATCCAAAAGATGCAGCAGCAGCGGCACCTGGGTAGCCACCTTCGTTCCCTTGGCGGTGTACACGGCTCTGACCTGTGGATGGATGTTGGCGAGCCACTCACTGGTTGCGGGTTCCCACTCAAGGATGAGAGCTTGTATCTCACATGTCACCGCCCTTCTCAGACTGATCAGCAAATGTTGATGTTGCATCATAGCGTCTAGTGTGGCCTGCAGGCCAGGCTCCAATGGCCGAGCTGTCAAGGCCTGGTGTGACAAAGTGGCCGACATGGCCCAGTGCTCCTCCATGGAAAAGGTGACTGGGACGGGCACTCCGCCCAGTTTCCACTGCCCAGGCCCCGGATGTGCCATGGTGTCACACCCCAGCATCAACATCGTGGCAATGGCGGAGAGCGGCAAATATCGTGGGCCCACTTCCAATGATGCCGCCGATGCCGTGGCTCCCTGTAGGACCAAAGCGAGCAGGAAAGCTGCCACTCGAACGTGCCAAGAGTTCGCCAACATCTTGTGGCGCCCTTTCAGAGACACCTGTGGGGCCGCTGTGTAGTCGGATGGGTATTCATGAAGCTGCTCGATGAATGGGCATGACGTGCATCTGTCCATCCTTCTGTGCCATAGCTTGGGGCGAGTACTGCCATGGGGCGTACTGGCGGTTCCCCTGCAGCCACCTCTGCTTGGTCTCTGGGTCTACCTTGCCGCGGGACCTAGCTGGTTCCGGTCGACCCGCATCATCAGGTGCTGGAGTCGTGAAGCACGGGACCTTCTTGGACCCGGACAAGACGTCAGGATGCAGCTGGTATCCCCTGAAGTCAAGTTGAGAGAGGTCCAAACGGCCGATGTCCATCCTCAATTTTCTATGTTGATTTTGTTGAACCCATGTGAGAGGCTCCTGGGTGAAGGGGTTGGTGCGATTCACCGTCCAGTCCAACCGTGTCCACCATAGCCGGGGACGGGAGACAGCCCCTCGGTCGGCTGCGTCGACCAACACCGGCTGTGCCTTCAACCGATCTGAAAAGAAATGGGTGTCCGAATCATCAGCCATCACTACGTTCTCCACCACCAGTCCAAACTGATGATCCGGAAGAAGACCTTCCAGCTGTTCTATCTTGCCGCACAACCCCACAAACTTGGATCCCTCAGGGCCTTGTCGACCTTCAGCTTGCGACTTGACAACACTGTAGTCAGGGCATGGTGGGCCAGCTGTGATGAGGATGAAACACTCTTTGTGCGGGTCACCCTCCATTACGATCTGGGCTACTGACTCCATGTTGTCCAACAGGGCATCTCCCCTCTGCATCACCCACGGCACCCGGTGAATTGATACGTTCAAGCACTCTGTGTCAGTTTCCCAGGAAAAGGCCATGCGGGGCTTACCAATCATCTGGCTGATGATGAAAGGAGCCGTCCCAATGCCATCAAAAAAGGAAAGCAACACCAGCTTCTTTGGATCAAAAAGTGTGGGAATGCCAAAATCAACAGCCATATCAGTTTGGTCGGGTACCGGGTCCGGTGTGTCCCCGGCCCCGTGCTGTCCCTAGCGGTTGGCTCCTCCATCAGGCTTGTCGCCCGTCTCTTTCCCTCTGGACCGGTTCCAAGAAGTTGGACCTTCGCTCCAGTGGGATGACGTCCGGTTGTCATGCCAATGATGAGGCTGCCAAGGACGGTCAAACCGGCGTGGGCCACCTCCTTTGCCCCCCTTCTGCTGACCATAAGAGCCCTTGTATTGCTGGCGCCGGGGATATTCATCTTCATGCGGGCCAGCCGCTGGCCGCTTCTTGCTAGAGCTTGGCCTCTGCGTAGAGCTTCCATCCTTGGGCAAGTCCTTGGACATGTGATCGTTGAACAGGTCCACGTCAGCCATCACCGTCTCAGAAGCTTCGCCAAAGGTGATGCCCGCCCTCATCTTCATGGCAATGCGCCATGATGCGGCGTCCCACCATTGCTTGAAGTGTTCAAGTTTCTGTGGATTCTTCCGAGCTTTGGCGGTGCACCAGGCCCCAAAAGCCTGAAGGTGATGTTCTTCACCTACCTCGAGCAGTATGAACGCCCACATCACCGCCTGAATGCCATCCATCACCGAAAGCATGGAGCGGGGGCTCCACTGCTTCTCATCTTCTTGGATGAGGTGATCATCTTCGATGGCCAAAACATTGCCTTTGCGAGCCTGCTTCGCCAGGGGATTGACTTCCCCCGTGGCGGTGAAGCTCCGCTTCGCAATGATCTCCCCCAGCCCCGTGGCTGTGTAGAGCTTCGTGTGTTGGTGTTCGTGCCAGATCCTGGCCAGGATCGCTTCAGCGCCCAGCAAAAGAGCCTCTGGGAAGCTGCGATCCCTGCCATTGACTTGAATGGCGTTATATTTGGCCACCTGCTGGGTCCAAACATTGGGTGGCAAGGTCTTGGGCGCCTTGTCTGTGGAAGAAGAAGATGATGCCACTGTAGCACCCGCTCCACCCGGGGCGTTTGGTGAAGGCGCCACGGCCACTGGCGCCATGCTGGCCTGACGCTGGGCCCACCACATCTTCGCCTCTGCCCACATATGGCGGAGGATAGCGTCAGCTATGGGCTTCTCTTCATCAGCCACCGAAACTGTAGTGGTGCCCTTGGTGAAGGAATTGAGAAGTGGCTGGATCAGGTTCCGTTGCAAGCCCTCCTCATCTGTGGCAATGAGGGCCAATGTGGCCACCGCCTTGATGCCACGAAGCTCCAGATACTGAGTGATCTCCGGCCCAGCCCCCGCAGAGGTGGCCAAGTCAGCCAAACTATACGCCGAGGCGAGCACCATGACTGCGACACACGCTAGTGCTCGGAGGCCGCTCGGGCCCGAAAAATCTGAAATGCAAATTGCATCCAATCTGATCAGTTGCTCTCAAAGCACATCCGTGTCAAATACATGGGACATGGGAAATGCAATCAATGTGGGAAAAACACAAACAAAGCAGAGAAGAGGGAGACAAACGTAATCCAGGAGCAGGAAATGGAGAGAAAACAACATCAAATCAGTCATGCACCAACTCACACAAACACTGCCATGCATCCCGTGAACAAAACCCTTCTGTTTCAGCTGGACGACGAGCTGCTGTCAGAGCCGGACTGGCTGCCGTCAGATTCGGACGCAATCAGTCCGAGGGCTTCCTCATGACGAAAACATTTCCGACATTTGCGGAATTCCCCGCTGATGGACGAAATGCGATCAAAATTTGCAGCCCCATAATGCCATCCACACCGGGTTCTCCATTCCATCGGGTGGTTTGCCCGTTCGTCAGACTCACCTTGGTGCACCACCATCGACCGTTTCCGGTGCACCAACACCGTGTCAGGATTCTGGACCACACCCTTCAAGGCCGTCAACGATGCCCTGAGGGAGCTAATATCCTCAGCCAAGCCGCTGATCCGTGGGTCTGGGTCGCCCACAGGTACCTCTAGACGTTGCCTGATCTCTTTTTCTTCCACACAAACTGCAGATGATTCTGTTGGCTCCTCACGCGACACAGGGGCCAACCCACCATCGCCAAAGGCAGGGGCAGCCGGGCTAATGCCCTGCAGCGCCACTGGAGCGACATTGTGGAGCTGGACCAATGGTGCAGCCTGCAGGTATCGCTCGATGGCATTGCTGGTCCACCGACCAAGCAGCTGTATGGTGCTGATGGGAACCTGTTGATGGCAAAGGAATTGAGCTCCGGACACTCGGAAAACATGTCCTCCATAACGAGGCACGAGGACATTCCGATCATCTGGTCGATCCACAGCCGTCCCAGTGGCTGCAATGGTCCGCCGGAACATGTCCACCATGTCAGCCTTGGTCATCACAAGTCCTTGTGGGTCAGGAACCAAGGGGAACAGGGCCTGCCGCCTGAACTCCCGGTGAGCACTCACTCGAGTCAGGTGCCTTTCCGCCGCATGGAAAGGGCAAAGCGCATGGCGCCTGATGCGACAGGCGCAGCGCAAGCTACGCAGTGTGAGACTGCCAACCTGATCTGTTTTGTGCTGAGGAATGAGCAGGTTGACCACGTCACCTGACAGGTACAGGTGCGAAAACTTCGAAGATGCCACCTCAAGCTCTCGTAACATAAACCACGATGCCAAGATCGCCACATCCTTGGCATGGTCGACCCGCTGGGGATCGAAAGCCAGCAGTTCCCCCGGCGTGGCTAACCGGCCCAAAAGAGCCACGTCGAAGGAATCCTTCAGTCTCGAAGGCCCCATGCCTCGAGTGATGGACCGGCAAAAGTTCTTGGACGCCTGCCGGAGGAAGTCATCCACTGGCGCAGTAAGCACCCGCTGCTGATGCCCAAAAATAGCCTGAAAATACAGATTGGCAGATCGATACTGGCCCCTTTTCAGGGAGGCCGCAAAACAACGCAAGGAGTCATAGGTGATAGGCCAACTGGCCACCTCCCAAGCTTTGCAAATCTCTTCATAAACTCTAACCCTGGAGTCAATGGCTGGTCGAGTGGTTGCAGCCAATACTCCTTCATCCAGCTCCTCGAGGGCTCGTTTTCTATTGTTGACCGAGGCTGCCTCCAGAGCCTTAGCCATTGACGCCCTACCATGCTCCACTGGCTTGGGGCAGTCCCACCGTGTCGCACTGGGTTCCTGTACACCAGAGCTCACGGCTGCTCCATGCACCAGGAGCTCAATCTGCCAAGCCTTGACTCCACACGCCAAGAGCTCACCGGATTTGGCATGGATCTCACTCAGCTGGCGGACCCCTGTCGGTCAACGTCGGATTGTGAAACTTCGCGGTCGGATTGTGAAACTCCCCGAACGGATTGTGCAACTTGGATTGTGAAACTTGGAAGTCGGATTGTGAAACNGGATTGTGAAACTTGAAAATCGGATTGTGAAACTCTGAAAGGGAGATTGTGAAACTCTGAAACCAGATTGTGAAACTCGACCTGGGCATTGGATTGTGACTTGGATTGTGAAACTTGAAAATCGTATGGTGAAACTCTGCAGGGGAGATTATCAAACTCTGAAACCAGATTGTGAAACTCGAAGTAGGGATCATATTGTGAAACTTAGATTGTGAAGCTCGAAGTATGGATTGTATTGTGAAACTTGGCTTCTGAAACTGGAAAATCGTGTTGTGAAACTCGGCAGGGAAGATTATGAAACTTTGAAGCCCACTTGCGAAACTTGAATGAAGTATCGTGAGACCCAAAAATGAGATTCAATCGGACACTGAGACTCCCTGGTGGGATTCTGACCCTCAATGCAGGAGAAGTTGATATCACATGTCCGATTGCNATCGTGAGACCCAAAAATGAGATTCAATCGGACACTGAGACTCCCTGGTGGGATTCTGACCCTCAATGCAGGAGAAGTTGATATCACATGTCCGATTGCCAATGCTATCCCCAAGTTTCACAATCCGCTCGCGAAGTTTCACAACACGACGTTGACCCATATCACATATATTCGTGACTCGAATGGCAGCTGATGTCTTTGAAGATCCTACGGAGCACAAGATGTACCAGCGCTTCTAACACAGAATCCTTTTGAAATGGATGCAGGTCATGATTTGATAACAAAACATCTTGAAGGCTACATGCACACGTCTCTCAAGCGTCACCCAGCAGCTGTCAACTTTTTTCACTGGGATGCGTCCGAGATCACTCCCACAGGTGTAAGACACGGCGTGGGAGAACCTTCATACATTTGGAGGGGGCTGTTCCATGGAGAGCGTGAACCACATGCAGTAGGCCATGCTGCTTCGCTTCGTCTTTGGTGGGCTTGCACCAAGCCAACGTGGCCAAAGCATTGAAGGTCTTGGCAAAGTCTTGAGAGACCAGCTTGGCTGCTGTCTTGCTGAGAGCTATGGTCCGCTCTTGCGCAGCCATGGGCGCCTCTTCTGTGCCAGCTCCGAGTCCTTCTCTATAGAGTTTCCAGACCTTCTGTCTTTCTTCCGTACGGGTCTGCTTCTGCAGCTCCTGTCGCTTTTCAAGCCGTTGCCGCAGCTCCGTCAGAGTCAGCCAAGCTGATGCCTTAGGGAGCTTCATTGGTCGGCCACTTTTCTTCTCTTCTCGCAGCTCCACATCTGCATCGTGCAAAGTGGGGGCATCTTTCACCGTCAGGGCTGACATCGGCGCCATAGGTGGTATGGATGGATCACCGTTCAAGTAGAGGACCAGGTTGGTATGAGGGCACTCTCCAATGAGTGCGAAGCAACGACAAGTGCAGAGAGCTTTGCATCCATCCTTCATCCTGGCTAGCAAGAAGACGCCGCTCAGGCTGGAAAAGATTGACCGGAAGGTCGTCAGCTGCAAACGTCTGCCNGGCTAGCAAGAAGACGCCGCTCAGGCTGGAAAAGATTGACCGGAAGGTCGTCAGCTGCAAACGTCTGCCCTCTGCAAAGCGCTCGTCTTCCCGCACACACCCCAGGCTGCTCAACGCTTCCCAGGCTGCATCTTCATTTGCAGCGGTCAGGAGAGAGAAAAAGGCTCCATGTGTGGACTCATCTATCTGCTGAGCTGGGATGTCGGTGGGAAGCGTGTAGAACTTTCGGATTGCCCATGTCTCCCATTTGAACTGCACATCTGTCTCCTGGTAGTTCCCCGGGCAATGAGCCAAGAACTTGAAGGCGCTCGGCAACTTTTTCTGGATATCCTCCTGCTGTGGCAGGTTGCACGCGCGCATGCGCTGCCCCAGTGTGTAACTATATCTATGTATATTTGTAAATATGTATATACCAGTAGTACCGCACAAGGTGGTGGTGGAAGTTTCAAAAATAGGAAACCTATATGGGGGTTGGTTGCTGTGACTGATGGATGGCAGAGCGAACCCACTGATGGACCGACAAGTGGTTGGAGGCAGCGCAGTGTACTTGTAATGTAGTGTAGTTGTAGTTGTGGTTGTAGTTGTAGATGTAGTTGTGGTTGTAGTTATAGTTGTAATGTAGTTGTAGTTGTAGTTGTAGTGCAGTGCAGTGTACTGTAATGTAGTTGTAATGGTTAGTGTGGTTGTAGTTGTTGTAGTTGTAGTTGTAGTTGTAGTTGTTGTACTTGTGATACTTGCTGTAGTTGTTGTAGTTGCTGTAGTTGTTGTAGTTGGAGTGGTCATGGAATTGAAGTTGTATTTGAAGTTGTTGTAGTTGTAGTTGTAATGGTAGTGGTTGTTCTGGCTGTTGTTGTTGTTGTTGTTGTTGTTGTTGTTGTTGTTGTCATGTAGTTGAAGTTGTTTAACACTTCTTACTTCAAAATGTGCTTCGTGCCACAATGGCGTGCACTTTCTCAACATCTCAATTTTCAAAAGTGGTCCGAACCCGTCTGTTTTTAACACTTTTTACTTCGAAATGCGTGTTGTGTCACAACGGCGCACAATGTTTCGTTTCTCATCTGCCCAGATGACTCCGCACCCGCCGCTTTAGCGAGCCTACTTTTCTACACTCCACAAAACATTGGAAAAAAACACAGTGTTTCGCGACTTTCCTACCTTTTCGCGCACCTGCATCTTCTCTCTTCTGACTTTCTCATCGTCTGACTTTTTCTATCTTCGGACTTTCCTCCCGGCTGTTCTTTTCCATGTGTCCATAGCGTCGGAAAGTTTAGCTTCTAAACTTCCTTCGATAAAGAATAATGAGAGGAGATTCGTTTGGATATGTAATCATTGCAAAAGCATCGAACTTGGTCCATTTGAATTTTTTAAGAACCCAACGAACACAACGTCTGCCCTCCTGTCAAGAACGCTTGGCATGGTGTTGAATAGGCTTCCTCCGGCTGCCAATCTGTGACTGTCTCAGTGGCCTCATGGACCCAAGCTTTTTGACCTGCGGTGTGGCCAAGAAGGTACAAGAGCAAGGTGTCACAGAATCGACCATGGTAACGTGAAACCAAAGGATAGCAGACAGTGCTTGATTCTAGCAATCTAAGGCCGTACTAAAAGAACCCAAAGGACACGAACGCTGCCAGGACAACTGAGTCAGCGGCAGAAGAGTGTGCGGCAAGATGCTTCCACCCTTGGACTGATGGCAGCTAAGCTCATGCTGGGGTAGTTGTCCGGAAGATTCCTCTTGATGGTGCCATTCATACGCTCGAGCGCCTGGTTGCCGCACATGGTGGTGTAGCCTGGCACAGAGCCACTTGCCAAGCCAGCCTGCCATGGCGCTGACCATTGGCCTTGCCATCTGAGCAAAGAATCTTTCAGCCATGCCAGAAGCTTGAAGCGTCGAGCAAGATGGCAGCGCAGCTGAAAACAGAGCTTCCCCACTAAGATAGCGGCTCACAACTGCTGGCGCAACATCTCGGGGCACTTGGCGGATGTTGACCACAATATGTCGAAGATCCCTCCTCACCACGGATTTCGGCATCACCTGTCCCAAGAGCAACAATAGCGGCACGGTTACTTGCAAGATGTGGTTGGGGGATTAGATTGATTATGTAATATCTAATGGTACTGGGAACATGGTTTCTTGTCTTAATTCAACAATAATAGTGATATGGTGACTTCTCTTGCTTCAAACTTACAAAAGTCATATGGTTACTTGTTCCAATGGGGGTGGGAAAGCTGATCCTAAATGAAAACCCTTAAAGTCACATGGTTGATAGTTCAGTTGTGGGAGATTGAAGCTGTCCGTATACCGAGCAACTCTAAACGGAATCTTGTTACTTGTTCCATGATCGAACACAAATTTCATTAGGTGTGAACTCTGGAAGAAATGTTCAATGTCAAAACACCTATTCGTTACCTTATACAGCTCGCCAGGAAAACAACAGGTTCACCCGCGCTGAAGAATCCTGGCCTCAGCAATAGCGGCCAAAGCTCCAGCACCACCATCCACGACCACGTCCGTGATACGCTCAAACAACGCCAGGCCCTTCTCCTGCGTGCGCGATGGACGCCGCAAACAATCATCCGCGGGAGTCAACCATCTCATGGTGCATCATAACATTCATGTTTGGGGATCAACACTGGTGGGGACCAAAGTAAGACCTGGAAAGTCATGGCAAAATGCGAAGTTCCAGTGAACACCAAGATTTGGGACAACAGTCTTATTAGCGCTCCCAAGATTATCAGTGGGATGGAAAAACGTCATTTCGAAATTCCTATGTCTTTTCTTTTGGCACAGAAAATGCTAAAATCTGCTTCATGGCTCTCAAAGAAAATCCGTCCTGGTAGTAGTCGAAAGTTGTCACCAAAGCAGAAATCAGCGAAGTCTTGTCCTCCTTCGGCAACCATGCCATGCATAAGGGAACGAGCTCTGTTGCCGGGTACTTGACGGTGTTGGAATGCCCCCCATGTTTGTTGGGATAGCCAACAATCAGGAGCCCCCAGCCTGCAGGGACGAACGTTAGCAACATTGGCACGGCTCTTTTTCTATCTTTACATGTCTGTGTATATATATATACATATATATATATATATTTGTATATGCAAATATATTTGTATATTCAAATATGTATGTATATATATATATATGTGTGTATTTATTTGCTTATTTATTTACATTGGTATATATTTATAAACTCGAAAAAAGGGAGGATTATAAATACATCAAAATGGAAACACAAGAAAGGTGTATATATATATATATACGTGAATATATTTATATAGATAGAGGTAAATATATATATATATATATATAAACTCATGTATATATATATATATATACATGAATATATATATTTATTTATTTATTTATTTAACGTGTCAACATATGATTGGAAGTATTTTGTAAAGGAAACAGATGGTATGATTAGAAATGATATATGTATCGGACTAAACTGATCAATCACCATCCTCATCACCATCACCCGAATCACCACCGTCATCCCGATCATGACATTCACCATCACCATCATCCGAATCATCCGTCATGTCACAGGTGGATTTCTGATGCAAAGGTCCAAAGAATGAGCGTGACCAGTCCTGAACAGGAAATCTTGTACGTGGCATCCACGCAGAGAGTGAGGCGTCGAGAGCCCCGAAGTCCTCCAGGGAGCATCCGTCGTGCCATCTCAACCATGTTGGCTGACACCATCATCGTGCTTCCTTCCGCTGGCTGCGGCTGCTCTGCGGCCAGCATCGCCACAGGCAACCAAGAGAGCTTGCACTGCAAAGGGACATACTCAAATTGACAAGTCCGAATTGCAGGTCTTTCTTTCATTGCCTGAAGAAAAGTCAACCAATCAGCAGCACAGTCCACACCAAACGCTTCACCATTGGTGCGTTTTTTTTGGCGTCTATGAGCTTTCCGCAAATCTTGCAAGCTGGGCATCGCTTCCGGGCGAACCTCCTCGGAGATCAGCTGCGCATGTGCCTTAGAATTTGTCAAGCAACAGGAGGATAGAAATAACCATATGTACTATTTGTATAGTATGACCCGTGGAAAGGATTGATAACCCCAGGATGCGGATATTTTTATTACGGTGATCAACCCTTAGTCGCTCAATGCGATATGTTTCTCTGCAAGAACNGTGGAAAGGATTGATAACCCCAGGATGCGGATATTTTTATTACGGTGATCAACCCTTAGTCGCTCAATGCGATATGTTTCTCTGCAAGAACTATTTGTGTTTCCCGCTGTGACATGGCAGCGTGAAGTCAGTTGTGGCGGCGACAGCATGAGAACACCAATTGTCAAACTCACGGTTTGGGGCAGTAGCCCTTTGAATTTTAAGGTCGTGTGTTTTTCCAAAAGTCAAAACCCATGCTGCTGGCAAGGTGCTTGCATCGGAGCCATGTGTTTGAGTCGCTCTGCATTTTGTTTACGGGCTTCCCCTTCNGTGTTTTTCCAAAAGTCAAAACCCATGCTGCTGGCAAGGTGCTTGCATCGGAGCCATGTGTTTGAGTCGCTCTGCATTTTGTTTACGGGCTTCCCCTTCCACTGGCTGACTGCAAGCACCTTGCTGTTCACACAAAATTTCCTGACCCTCTGCTTTGAACCGGAATTTGGTGCTGCACCCCTCTGTACACTTGCAACAGCATCCCCAACCTTTGAAAACTCTCGCATGGTCTGATTCCGTCACGATCACCTTCGTGATCCGGACGTCGTGGCCCAGACAGTCTTTCACAGACTGGCGAAAAGATTCCTTGGTAAGGGTCTGAACATCGCAGGCCTTCCGGCCTTTTGTAGTCCACAAAGAGGTATCAGCTCTAGGCATGGCCCAAGTAGGCTAAGGAATTCGAAATCGAGCACGATCCACCCGCCGCCTCTCTGATGCCACAGGCTCTGGGGGCGCAATCTCTTCGGAGCGTCCCGCAAGCAGCAGCAACAGCTCTCTGTCCCTGCGATGCGCAGGACGAACGGGTGCTATTTCTGGTTCTAGCCCTAATCTTTCTTCTTTGGGGTCTTGTGAATATGCATGTCATCCGCCATGGTTGGAATGAGTTGATCCGTTTTATAAGTCCTAAAACAGGGATGAGTTGAGCGGGTGCCGGTTTTTTTATCCCTTAGTAAGCTAAGTTGATGTTACTACTCCCATCCACACATTTGCCAGAGGGGGTGGCGGATTTTATCCCCTATTAAGATAAGTTGATATTACTAGTCAAATCCACATATTTGCCAGAGGGGNCCACACATTTGCCAGAGGGGGTGGCGGATTTTATCCCCTATTAAGATAAGTTGATATTACTAGTCAAATCCACATATTTGCCAGAGGGGGTGCAGGATTTTTATCCCTTATTAAGATAAATGAGTATTACTACCCCAATCCACATATTTGCCAGAGGGGGTCACGCATTTTATCCCCTATTAAGATAAGTTGATGTTACTACTCCNTTAAGATAAATGAGTATTACTACCCCAATCCACATATTTGCCAGAGGGGGTCACGCATTTTATCCCCTATTAAGATAAGTTGATGTTACTACTCCAATCAACATATTTGCCAGAGAGGTTGCCGGATTTGTAGCCCTTATTAAGATGAGTTGGTCCCACTTTCCAAATCCACATATTTGCCAGAGGAGGTTCCGGTTTTTTTATCCCTTATTAAGCTAAGTTGATGTTACTACTCCCATCCACACATATGCCAGAGGGGGTGGCGGATTTTATCCCCTATTAAGATNGGTTCCGGTTTTTTTATCCCTTATTAAGCTAAGTTGATGTTACTACTCCCATCCACACATATGCCAGAGGGGGTGGCGGATTTTATCCCCTATTAAGATAAGTTGATATTACTAGTCAAATCCACATATTTGCAAGAGGGGGTGCAGGATTTCTATCCCCTATTAAGATAAATGAGTATTACTACCCCAATCCACCTATTTGCCAGAGGGGGTCACGCATTTTATCCCCTATTAAGATAAGTTGATGTTACTACTCCAATCCACATATTTGCCAGAGAGGTTGCCGGATTTGTAGNCACGCATTTTATCCCCTATTAAGATAAGTTGATGTTACTACTCCAATCCACATATTTGCCAGAGAGGTTGCCGGATTTGTAGCCCTTATTAAGATGAGTTGGTCCCACTATCCCAATCCACATATTTGCCAGAGGGGGTGGCGGATTTGTATCCCCTATTAAGATAAGTTGATGTTACTACTCCCATCCACATATTTGCCAGAGGGGG
>BGPT01000363.1:199782-274043 GCA_003297045.1 Symbiodinium sp. clade C Y103 | reverse complement strand
GTTGCGCAATCCGGTGAAGAAGTTGCACCGGCAGAGTTGCGCAATCCTTGGAGTTGCGCAAGCACAGTTGCGCAATCCTAGTTGCGCAATCTGACGGCGAAGTTGCGCAAGCGTAGTTGCGCAATCCGGAGAAGTTTCGGAATCTGACTTNAAGCACAGTTGCGCAATCCTAGTTGCGCAATCTGACGGCGAAGTTGCGCAAGCGTAGTTGCGCAATCCGGAGAAGTTTCGGAATCTGACTTTATTCGACCCCTGTCTGAAGGATCACAGGTGCAAGATCCTGCAATCCATGGCCACGCAACGCCTCCCATATCGCGGGGAGCCCATCATTCATTGTGCCCAAACTGGACTGCGTGGGAAAAACTTTCATGCATGCCACTCGATGCAGTGCAGACAACAACGGTGAAGGAACCTGTGGACCTGCCTCATGCAACATGTGTGAAATGCAAAACAAGCTCAGCATCTGAAATCAACTGCAACAATGGCAAAAGAAATTGAAGCTCCCTACGAAGGACCACGTCAGATCAAACAACTCCAATTGAAAGGGGGGCGATGAGCCTCAAAACTGAAATGCATGACAAGCAGAATCACATTTTAAAAACCCCCAAGTCCTGGCCCTCAGGTGGGGCTGCCGATCGTGTCCTCTTATCCGCGAGTGGTGACGCCGGACCCTGGCAATGAAGGAGCTGCACCGGAGTGCAGACGCCCATCAAGTGGTGGAGCTGCAGTAAGTGCAGACACCCACCAACGGATGTTGAAGATCTGCTCATTGATCCGGCGTATGGCGCTGATGCACCGGAAAGGGAGTGGCGTTCAGTGCGCTCCTGGTCTGGATCTCAACCACCCGGGGGCGAACCGCTGCCAGGGAGTCTCTGAGGCTCTCCAAAGGTTGCCCCTCCAAAGTGTCCGCAGCCAGCGTGAGCATACTGACTGCAGCCTCCAGGGTACGATCCGAGGCGACGCCTTGGGGCACCGGTTGGGCACACATCCACTGGGCGAGGTCCTCTGGCAGTTGTTGGAGTTCAGTTTCCAACGTGTCCATCTCATCAGCCATGGCCTCATCATCACCAGGGTTGTACTCATCGGTCTGGAAGAAGGTGAGATCACTAAGCGCGCGGGCCCCCATGATCTGACTCACCAGGCTGATCAATTGCGCCAAAAACAAGTGGCACACTGGGCACGGCGCGATCGGCTGGGAACACAGTCCTGTGATCAGCAGCGAGGCGCAGCTAAGACCAGCCGCCAGGCGCACTTCCACTTCCGGGATCTCAACTCGGGAGCCCATCTCAGCATGTGCGCGGAGGTATTGTCGCACCTGATGCCCAACGAAACGAGCCAGATAAGACATGGCTCCCTAAACTTCCTCCTTATCAAAATTGGCACAGAGCCACAGATGTGCTGCAGAGTGTAGCAGCACATCACAAATGTCACTACAAATCTTGATTCTACACACCAATATCATTGGATATTGATGGGAAAAAATCGCGGAAGAGCCACGGACTCTTTTCTTAAGACCATCCGGTGTCGTTCACGTCATGGCCCCCAACACCCATCCCAGTCAATCATCTACAAACAGGCCATTTATGCGGCCATGGATTGTATGTAGCAAGCTGTTGTGAAATTACCGGATGGTATCCCCATGATGGAAAAACAACACTCATTTGTATGATTTCCCCATTTTCCATATCCCCATTATGGAAAAACAACACTCATTTGTATGATTTCCCCATTTTCCATATCCCCATTGTGGAAAAACAACACTCATTTGTATGATTTCCCCATTTTCCATATCCCCATTATGGAAAAACAACACTCATTTGTATGATTTCCCCATTTTCCACAGCAAACGGTTGAATTACCGTGAAACTCAACCCACCTTGGTGGCACGCATGGTCTTCATCTTGTTGCACTGGAGGATCAGCGTCATATCCTCATGAGCTTCGGCGGAAATAGGTTGACACCGGTGTGGGAGACCCAAGGCCATTGAACAACTACTACCATTTGGGGGTGGTTTATGGCACCCATGACAGTGGTGTTTTGTGGATTGTTTTTTGGGGGGTTTACCACATTATTCAAAACCTTTTAAAACCACTCAGCACCTGACTTTTGGATGATCAAGAACATCTCGAAAATCACCAACGGCGTTACCCACTTCTCCGCTATATACCTATGAAATACCGCTTGATCGATCCAACACACTTTGGTGGGTCGACTCTGCCGAGAAGGCTCCAGCCATCCATCTGTGTTTTCAGCGATCTTTTCGTGAAAGAACTTGTCGTACTTCAGGTTCTCATCGCTCAGGTAGTATTCCACCTGGTTCATGGGTTGGATGGGAAAATCTTCGGGAACCATCGGTTTTAACTGTGACTATCAATATTTAGGGGGTTCCTGGAACTTTTCCCTTAAACCAATCCAATGAACCTGGCGATTTGTCCCAGCAGGGATCAAGCGGTCACTTTTTGCCGCGAAGGCTTCGGCATTCTTGAGACGTTGCTGTCTGGGGGGCAGTTGGAAACGGCATCCCTCGAAATAAACATGGAACGCACAGCTTTGTTTTGCAAGATGAATTTGTTTGAGCTAACTTAAATAGTCGCAAACCATGGGCCAAAACGGCTAGTTGTCAGTGGCCATGAGTCATGCGTTTTATCCCCCAAGAAACTTCCACTCCCAAAGAAATAAGAAACACTAATAATATCAAAAGCCTCCTCGCCAAACTTGAAATGGCTTCGTCCAAAAAGGGGATCCCCCAAACTCTTGTAGATACTTTTGTGGTCTACCTCGGGCTATCCCCCTACTTCGAGAGGAATGTTGTGAATTTTGGGCCAGTACCCAAGAGATTTTCCAATCATGGTGGCTTGAGGAGAACCCAAGTGATAGGTCAAGAACTGTACGCATCAAGAACATCATCAAAAACAAAAGGTTGTTGGCTCTTGGCTCTTAGAGTCTACGTCAACCACCCACAACCTCCACGTTAGCAGCGCCTGCTTCCGCACCACCGCAGGGTCTGGTGGCGTGGGCTTTAGGCGCTTGGACTCTTCTGTGGCGGTCTCATCCTTCGCCGGCGATTCCCAGTGGAGGAGGCAAAGAGTGGCAGAATCCCAGGAACATCGCTGGGAAAACCCATGGAAAATGGAGGTTTGTAGTCTGGAAAATCATATGGAAATGAGGGTTACCCTCTGATTATTTAACATAGCAAATGGAAAATAACCATTTTAGAGATAGGTACGCCATCATGTGATCATCTACAAATGGGCCATGTTTCATAGCTATGTTGAATAACGAGAGGGTACATCTTTGTTGGGGCTACTAGAATATATACCTTCGAAAACTGATTTTATTCTGTGAGCATCGCCGATCTTTAAACAAAAACATCTAACGTTCCTGCAAGGGCATATGATGGATTCACAAAGAAGGTTTAGGGCGGTTATTAACAAAATTGAGGTTTAACTGTTAAGCTGCTTAAGAATCGAATTTCTGAATTGACCATGAAAAAGTGAGGATGTTACCATTGAAAAATGGGAACACGACCTCTCATGGGGAAGGTATCATGGGGTTAGTCTTCGCAGAAGATGTGGATTCGTACCATTGTGGAAAAAAAACTTTGGGATTTAACCATAAGCACTAAACCGAGAAAAAAAATCAACTATTAAATTATTTAACAACTATCAAGAATCTGTATTTAGTCGTCTAAAACCAGGCTATTGCCCATAAAATTCTGGCATTTTAACCAAGCATTTATGATGGAATGATTCACAACCTGTTGGTATTCATAACATGTTGCGACGATCCAGATGCCTCGAATCTCGAGCCATACCAAAATACCAAACAGAAGTCAGGGCAAAAACAAGTACCAATCAATTTGTCACCAACGAGCGCTGGGGACAAAAAATTGGATTCACCCGACCTAGTCGGGAAACCACCAGGAAATGTTACAAGTTAGGATCTTTTCGGGTTATCATGGGGATATACTGGATACGAGTTCATTTGCAACGGGCTCTGGCAGGCACACAAACTGTGATAAAATCCTCCAACCAAGAGGGATGGCAATCCCAAGTCCCCCTAACACTCAGCTTGAAACAACGAGGACATTTGTTGGACCCCCACATTCAATATAGGAAAAAATGATGAACAAACCCAGGGATCACAAAGGACCAATGGAAAAATGAGTGGCAAACCTTGGGGATGATTCGGGATTCCACATGCGAAAAAAGAAGAATAAACTGACAAAATATGTGATGTCGCAACCACCCTTAGCAGCTATATTACCAGCCACAAGGATCGCATTTTGAGCGATCAGGCAACAAAGTACACTGGTCAGGAGGGAATGATCCATGGTCCAGCACAGTTGATACACCCACTTCCACCCATATTCTGCCGGTTGAACTCCATGTTCCAAAATTAAACCCAGATTCTTGTTGGGAAACCCTGATTTGGATGGGAGGGATAGAGCAAGATTGTTGTGCAAGCATCATATCCCGATCCCCATCCCCACGGACTGCAATCCCATCTAATTCTATGTTCTCCTCATACCCCCATACAGATTGATATATATATATATATCTCTATCTATTATAATTATATATATAATTATACATAATTATCTATGTAACAGCTCTTCAAAATGATCGGGAAGATCATCAGGAATCTGGGCTTTTGTCCTCAAATAACTCATCCTTTTGAAATCGAAGAAAGCGATTCTGCGGATGACTTCCTGAAACTTCCAGTGAAACTGTACTTGATGGTGACACCTCCAGTGTGGTCGGAGATGAATCCGCAGGCCTTTCGCTTCTCGCCCACCTTGGGCTCTTCCTTCTTCTCGGCCTCAGACAAGAAGATCAAGGGTCCACTGCTTTAAAAAAAAAACAGTGGTCGTGTTCACCTACTAACATTGGATTGAAAATTGTTCAGCAACAAAAAGTTGGAAAAGAATTAAAAAATGAAGGGATATCGCCATCGAAAAGGAAGAATCGACCCATTTTTAGGCATGGCTTTTTTAAAAACAGGGATTCGTTCAACGATACTAGACGCAGTGTCACTGGCCTGCCACCTGAAAAACCACCAGTTTTTGCAAGTGAAGTCAAGAGAGATTCAGCAAAGTACCTTCTAATCTCCAACGCAGCTAGAAAATCTGCCAGACGCCCTATTCTCCTTTGCTCTGACAAAGCACTTCTGCTTGTTTCCAACTCATGCCACATCTCTTGCCACTGGCTTGACATAGACAAAATTCTCCAGAAGACTAAGAATCATCTCCGATTCTTAAGTACCCTCTGGCTATTTGACATAGCTATGAAAAATGACCTACAGTATTTCTAGATGAATGATGATTTGTCTAACTAAAGAATTGTGACTTTCCCGTTCGCAAACTGTGATAGATGTTCCGGGAAAAAATCTGTCCAGTGACTCCCAGGCAGTGGCATGCTCTTCCAAAACAGAAACAAAGATCTTACAGCCACCCCCGCAAAGATACAAAAAAATCAAAAAACAACATCCTGTCAAAACAAGAGCTAAATTAAAGCTGTTCCATCTCTTGGAGGTACCATTCACCATTTTTCATGTGTTTTTGTCGATCCTTTCTGGGGTCAAGATTGCTTACACTTCAACCATTCGCATTCCCACCATACCGACCCATCCCCATCCGGTCCCACGACGTCTGCCATCGCAGAACTTTCTGAGCCTCATCGTTCAAGGGAAATCTGATGGAAACCATGGGGTTTTTTTCCCCACTGATTGGAAGGAAATCACAATTTGTGTTGGTTGGATCACGATTTTTGTTTGCTGAAATCACTGTTCTTGACCCCCATTGATGCAATTCTGGAAGCAAATGAGATTATGATCTGGGCGTGGCTCAAGCTGGTCGCAAGAACATAGAAAAGTACATCACCATCAAAATAGTTCGGTTTTACCGTACCGGTTTACCTTTGCATCTATCTTTCTTGGCTCTTCTGTCATGGGACAAGCTAGATTCCTCAAAGATGATGTAGCATAGAAAAGAAAATCGCTGGTTCATCGCAATGGGACACAATAGAAGTAGCAAGGAAAACTTTTACAGTTCATGGGGAATCAGGCTGCTTAACAAGTTGAATTCGGCATCCCCGAAAAGCCAGGGGCAACCCAAACTGCACAGCTTCATCAGGTTGAAAATGGCACCATGCTCAATAGGAAAGAGGAAAGAACCAATAGAAGTAAGCAGGTGCATAAGCACGTGCCGGTCCGCACAGAGATGTAGCACGAGCATGGCCCCAGTTCACTACGAGATGAGTGGTCTGGAAAAAAAGAGATCTGTCCGTCTTTCTGTCTAATGTGGGTAAAACAATAATAAACCACCCATATTTTGATGGTTTATAAAACCTATCTATGGTGATTTTGGGGATGGCTTATTATTGTTTTACCCACATTAATCTAATTTCATGTTATCCAATCTATGCATCTATCACAACTGTACATCTCTGTGTATGATTGTGTATGTGTATTGCTGTGATGTAAGGGGATGCAATGTGATATGATGCGATGGTATGAAACGTGATGTGGTATAGCGTACTGCAATAGATGTGATTGCTGAAGCTGTGAAATGTAGTGAAACGAAACGCCAGGCAATGATTTGTCTCTATGCACATGCTGATGAGTATTTTGCATATATCAAAAAGACAGATTTATGCGCAAATGCCCATGTATGTATATATATAAATATAAATATATTTGCGTGTGCATACACACATATATACACACACATATATATATATATATACATTGTATACATGAGTGTGTGTTTATGCACATGCATGTGCAGATGCATGTCCAAGTGTGTAGGTACACACCTGCATTGCGTTTTCTAGAATTGCGACCTCTGATCGTCTCCCCCAACAACCATATCCTGGTTGATGCATTAGATTGGTCCTCCCCAGATAATGATACAGCCATCCCCAAAGCAGATATATATATATATATTTTATATATATATATATATAAGTATAATAGTATAAGGCATAAGGCCTAGGAGGGTAAAATCCTACTAATACTTTGGTAAATCATACCGTTTCTATCTGAGGTTGTTATGCTCCGCCATGTAACCTGTTCTGACAGTCAAAACCAACCCATTTTTGCCCCTCGGAGTGCTACGGATTCTCGAGCCATCTCCAAGGGCGGGCCATCGGCGAAGACACAAGGAACAGTTACTGTAGTCGCTTGCTGGGCACGGGCGGTGGCAAAACTTGTCCCAGTCGGGTTCTGTCAAAAATGGACTTGGAGGATCCTGTGAATTTGAGGCACCAGATCAAATTCACAGTCAAATTCACTGTCTAGAACGACAAGAAACAAAGATCCCGCTACCCGTTTGGATCAAAATAGAGAAAAACCACCGGGCAGGATCCCCCAAAACGCCTGAGTTTTGGCAGCTGCCGACATTTCGCGTCTGGAGTTTGGCAGTGTCAAGTTCAGAGGCGTGATCTTCTTTTCAGTTGAACCCTGTCGCACTTAAAGCTGGGTGCAGAAAAACGGACTGTCAGGAGAGCTCTAAGAGCAGCCGTCTCTGCAAAAAGTTGGCCTCCAAGTTGGGGACCCAGAAACGGAAATCACAAGCTCAACCTGGAACCCAACAATTGAGCCAGATCTAGTTGGTACCATGTGGGACATGTGTCAGGTTCCAGGTTAAGTCCTGAAGGGGTCTGCAAACTTCAACGGGGTCCCCAACGTTGGTGAAGGGTGGCGACGCCCTGTACAGCCACCACACTCAGCCCATCGACTTGAATTAGGCATGTACAGCAGTTGATGCACCGCTGGTCGCTAAACTTCCTGAATAGATCGAGTTCGGGGATGATGGTTTCATTGCAACCAATCATCTTACAGAAACATCAGTCTTGATAAAAAAAAACACTGGAAACAAATGGCCGTACCCCCCAAAATGTCCCAGACTGGAACCCTGCACCTTTGTTGAGGGAATTTACTGTCGTAACCCGCTGGCTGCCTCGGCACCTCCACTGATTCCTAACGCTGCCTTGTTTTTCTCTCCGGTGGAAGGGGATGCAATGTGCATGGCAATACAAGCTGAATTGAAATGCAAGTAAATATAACTACCAGACATGACTCACGGGGTAGTGTCAACGGCTGTCCTGTGACAAGGCCCGTATAAGGATTCGAAATGATTGATTTCAATGCCTCTAGGAATTCCAATCATCTAATGGCTGTCCCTCCCCTAGTATTTGTGAATAACTCACCAGTTGTATCAAGTTGTCAGATTTGTCACTTCAGAGACCCTTGGATCACCGTCCCTGAGCAGGAAGGTCAACCAAAATTATGGAGACGCCATCCAAACCTGTTTGGAGCAGCTCCCTTTGGCACCTGACAACTTTATCAGCAAATAATTTTGCCTATGATTAACCATGATCAACTTCCAAAAAGCTACCAGCCATGCACCAAAAAAAAAACTGCAGGACATCAGCGGGTGGTCCCCACTTCTGTATGGCACTTCTTCATGCCGCCATGCGCTCGCCGTGTGGGTATGCCTGAAAATGGGGCATCCCATTTTCAGTTGCAAGTCTCAAGGGGAGAAAAAAAAAGTGTCTATGCCATCAAATCCGAGGGGTGGTTCCCAAGAATTTCAGACAGACACATGTCTTCTCTTAAGCCCCTGCAAGATGGCACTGGGAAGTGGTGCGTAAAATGGCTTCCACTGCCCCCTTGGCACCACTGGCGCAGCAGAGCTTCTGGCTCATCTGCATCGCAGCACCTTTTCCAACCGGGCACCGTCAGGGGAATTCAAAAGATGCCACAAGATTTACCTTTGAAATTCGCTATGGGCATGGATACCTGCAAAAAAAAGATGTATGCGTACATACCTCACATACATGTTTATATATTACATGCTGTATATACTATGTATGTATGAAACCAACTCACGTGGCGATCGACGGGGAGAACTTGTGAAAACTACCATGAAAGTGTCTGAGTTCATGGTGAAATTTGAGGGGTGAACATCATCTCGTCGCAACTCCCTTTATTCCCATGCACTGAGCCGTGCACACATTGTTGCATCTGCGGACTCCAAAATGGATTTTATATCTGCGGTCTCTTGCGCCATGCCTTTCTTGATGGTTAAGAATACAGATCGTCATGTTTGAGCTCAAATCTCCCTGTTGTGTGTGTGTGTGTGCCTGCAAGTCTCTCTCTGTCTCTCTCTGTCTCTCTCTCTCTCTCTCTCTTGCATACATCCCCGAGAATATAACTGTTTCTTTTTGTTACAAACCCTATCCTTGATGCTCAGACTCCCATGTTTCTTGCTCACATTAGCGACAGAAACATTGTCTCTTTCTTGGCTTCCAAATATTTGGAACTACCAACCAGCCTACCCATGTTTCAACTCCTTAACCCCCCATTCTTTTCTCATGGCCCATAGAAAATGCCCGCGAAACTTGGCTGGTCACTATGAGGAAAAAAACATTTAAAAAAAAAAACTCTAACCTGGTAAAGAATCGCAGTAAAAAAATCATCCCCTTGAAGTCCACCAGCCACGGCACAGTGATAGGACGGCTCCATCAGCAGACCGCGCACGGCCTTCCTCAAGCGCTCCGCGTTGAGCGTCTGCAGAGGGTAGCGAAAAGAGAAGCCACAGCCAAGGCCGGCAACGGCGTCGCTGTTGTACGGCTGGTCCCCAAACCTGGGGCGATTTTCACCGGGATTTCTATGAAATTTCTATGGGATTGCACCAACTCACGATTTCGCCGGAAACATGATGATGGGATTGGTTCAACGGAAAGTCTACGGTTGAAACCCTGGTGGATGGCAACCTAGGATCCTAGGCCTCCGCCAAAGAGGCTTAAAAGGTCGGTCACCAAGAGCTCATTCCCAGATTCTCATTCCCACATTTGCCCCATATCCTCAACCTTCCGCACTCATCCCCCCAAGCCATAGGCTGCCATAGGGGCATGGGTATCACTGCCATGGGCACGGCAAATGCCAAAGCTTCATGGATGCTGTTGTTCCCCCCATGTGTTATAAAGGCGCGACATCGCTTCAACCTGGAAATCCGGAGCGGTTGGGCTCAGGGCCGGTTCCAATCGAAACCTCAAAGGACAGATGCTGTAATAATGATGTAATGATGATGTGCTTTCAACACTGAGTTATCCTCCAGGAACCGTATGGTGTTTGATCAAGAGTGCTTTTCTGAAATTCTTGAAGTGGAAAACCAGTAGGATTGGCTGGGGGAAAAGGCCCCAAACCATACTGATCTTTGGCACCGAGGTGCACGTCCAACTGAGGTACCGTCTGACGAATGATGAAGTTGCTCGGAGCTTCCTTGGACCAAGTTGTTGAGATTTGTTCACCCCCGTGGGGTTCAATACTCACTTACCCTTCGGTAGTCAAACATGGCAAGCTGGAAAAATCTCCTATATCAATGTAGGTTTTAATGGGAAATCATCTATAAATGATAAATGGGTGATTTATCAGTACCATGAATAGCGGAGGGATATGTTGGGCTCTGGGAATTTGAGAGAAATTGCATTTTTTTATAGTATCCCCCCTTCTTTGACAAAACCAACGAATAGATTAATAGTTAAATCACCATTATCCAAATGTATTCATGGTTAAATCCCATCAAACCAATATCTACACATGGGGAGACGTGTCAAAACTTCAAAGTTGGGGAGATCGAACATAACTGTAACTTCATTTTTTTGGATATATCTACCATACTCACTCCTTAACTTACCCTCTGGTAAACTAAGATCGCAATGGAAAATCACATTTTTAAATAGGTAAACCAACTATTTCTATGGGCCATGCTCAAATGACCAGAGGGCAACTTCACCATTCATATCTCCATGTTTGTTGCTTAAATCTCTCATGAATCATCCTAAAATCCCATAAAATCCCATCGAAATCCATAGTTCATGGCCAAAAAATCCATTTCATCCCATAGTTCTTTCTTGATGAAATCCCATCAATATCCCAGAAAAAATCCTATGTTTCTTGGTGAAAATGCCATCAGATCCCCCACCAAATCACCAGGTTTCGGGCAGGGCATCCATGGCGTCTGCCATCGGCCCCACCACCATCAGCACCAGCAGATCCTCCTCGCCACCCAAGGCTTGGAAAGCGATGCGCCAGACCTGACGCTGGGAAGCTGGGAGGGTCTGGGAAAACTCTAGGAAAACCATACGTAATGAGGATTTCATGGGATTGCTATGGGAGTTTGATTGGATTTCATTTGATTTGACTTGACCAAATATGAAGATATAATTCTATCACAGCCATTCTATACAGTGATTAGGAGGCCATTCGGAGCGATCGGGGTATGAAAATATCCCCCATGGGAAGCCAAGGAGCTAGAGTTTTCCAACAAGATGATAGTCTATGCCGCCTTAGTTATTTGTTGGTTTCCCTTTTCATTTGATTTGTTGGTTCTTTCTATATGCATCATGCATCTATTTATCTGGTGTTCTGTTGTGCTTGTTTGTTTGCTGGTTTTTCCACCGCATTTTTTCCGCATTCACATGCTTATTCGGATGGTTTATATTTAGACGTTGCCTGAAATTGGTAGAGGAGAGGAGAATATGTTTATACATCTTTATTGGGGAGACTTTGGGCCTGAAACCGGGAACAATGTGCAATTAGAACAAAAAGACTTGTGATTGTGGCATTATTTGTTTAGCCAAGCAAACGTTTCCGGGATTGGGCCATTCAAATTATGATCAGAAATTGACTTGCGAGGTCACGACCCGGCGACCTGTCGATACACTCCAACTGCTGTCCACATGTTCGATTGCCATTCTTGTTTACCAAAGGGCAGTAGGCCTTCCAACTCCACCCGTTTGAAGCAAAAAAAATGGGGATAGAAGCGGAAGAAATGAGCAGAGATTTTTTTTTGCTTTAAAGGGGTTATCCTCAAAACTGCCTACGCGTCGCCTACGCGGCAGCTACGCGGACTGCAGAGGTAGCCTACGCGGGTGGTAGTTCGCGAGGGGTGCCTACGCAAAGGCTACGCAAAGCCTACGCGGACTGCAAAGGTAGCCTACGCGGAGGACCCCACTGTTAAAAAAAAACACAGCTCAAATGACGGAATATGGTACAATCAACACTTCATGGAGATACGATCCGTAGTGCTAGAGGTCTACATCGTTTTTTCCCTTTATCAAGTCAAAATGCGCATCAAAAATTCAATTCATTCCCTAGACTCAACCTCAAAACGGTGCTCCTTGGCGCTACCATGGCCCTCATTCACACCTTGCACCAAGCAGCGCGTTGGAGGAACTCCTTTCCAGTGCAGTTCTGGATGCCATTGTGAGCCGCCAAAGGTCCAAAGCTCTCAGACCATCGGCCCCCGGTGGCTACGGTGCCCATCGACAGAAACACCAAACCTCGTTTCAGCACAGCGCTGTCGAGGTGACAGCAAATCAATTTACAAGTCTAAAATCAGATGATCTCGGGGTGGTTTCAAAAAATGTTGAAAGTGTTGAAAGAGACGTTAGTCCTTGGGGATCCTCTTCCCACATATGGCGGAAAACAAGTTAAATACTTGAAACCACCGACCGCGAGGTTATATTATGTATGGGTTTCCCCAAAGGGCGCCTCGAATAGCAAACGAAAACCCTCGGCTTAGTGAATATGTGGAAAAGATTGGAAAATTAACGGACAACCTCACCACATTCGATGCCTATCCTAAGATGGAAAAAATATGTAGAAAAGATGCTTGTGCTGAACATGCTTAGTCTTTTTGGATAGTTGTGAGTGTATCTGTTCATCCCAATGGAATCGTGCAGCCCAAAAAACGTTTTGACTGCGCAATGGCTTTGTCGATCACATCCCAGGGCAACGGGGCTTCCGCGCTGTCCCCAAGCGCGGCATGTGCCACTCGCTTCAACTTGGTGTTCACCAAGGGTCCCACGCAGTGAAAAGGAAAGTTTCCGAAGCGCTTCAACTGGGGGCCTCCAGCTGCCGGGTGTACCCAAAAACCGGTGGAAATCGTAGGAGATCATGGGAAATCATATCAGGCTCATGTCATTTCACATGCATTCACCATGTTCCATTTTTAGAAGTTTTCCCCAAGTTTTAGATACAGAAATTCGGCGACAATCTCCCCAGGGGCTGGGATCAGGCATTGGGCAGCAGCTGGTTCAAGGAGCCATCTAATCCCTTCCCCCTAATATTAAACACCCCCCAGAATGGAGGTGTGTAATATGAACTGGGGATGGGATTCTATCATATTATATCATCTTGATCCATCTTGATGAATGCGACAAACCCGATGCCATAGTCACCCCCCAGTTCGGAATGGTGGCAATCTATGGCACAAGGCACTGAGCCGCGGGGGCGCAAAGAACTCGGGGATGGTGGTCACTAAGTTCAAATCCGGGGAATAGAACTCCTCAAAGCTTGGCTTTTTTTTTGGGCAATTTCTGACCGCAGGAAAGGGGATGCTGAAGGTCTGCTTTGGGCAGGGGGGCAGTAAAGGAGCATCATTTCTCGCAAAAATCTGATATCTCCATGTTTCGTTGGAATCACCAGGTTTCATGGTGCACGTCCCCATGTTTCATGATTCTTCACTGCTCAGGTGACATGGCCGACCATGGACTCTCATTTGCAATGTGGGGGGCCTCTAGAGGTTGATTTCTAGCGGGAGATTCCTCCATTGAAATTGCTGAGAATGAAGCCATCCATCAACGATTACCCAAGGCTTACCCAGCAGGTTGTCCAACCGGTGATGTCTCCAATCGAAAGAAAAGAGGAAGCCACCCATAGCAAAAACATTGATCATGTACATCTCACCTTCACAAACTGGTCTGTGCAGCTTGCAGAGTTCTAATGCACAAAGCTACTGACACCAGCCATGACGCACGGTGAACCCAGAAGCGGGCGTCAGATGGGGAGAAAAAGCAACGAAAGAGTGTAACAGCCTCTGGTTTTTTTAGACATGGCTATGGAAAATGGCCCATTTATAGTGGGGATATACATACACATACATATACATATACATTTATATAAGTATATATATATATGTGTATATATACATATATACATATAAGTATAAATATATATATATATATATAAGTGTGTATATATGTATATATATATATAAGTATATGTATATATATATGTGTATATACATATATAAGTATATACATATATAAGTATATATATAAGTATATATATATATAAGTATATATATATATATGTAAGCATATATATATATATATGTATGTATTTATATTTATATATGTATTTATATATATATATGTATTTATATATATATATGTATTTATATATATATATGCGTGTGTGCATACATAAAATACAGGTAAACGATCTCCAGTCCATATGCCTCCGAGGCTCCATCAAAGTGCCCTGAGCGAAGACATCAAAGTCCTTGGCCGCGGCACGCCGCGCGAAAGACACGCGCCAGGTCGAGATCTGGCCACCAGCTGCTAGGGGTCAAGATCTCAATCAGTTGGTGAATCATTGGGGATTTCCACATGCTAAGTACCCCGGTAGCTGGATGGTTTAGAAAGTTTAGAATGGAAAATCCATTCTTGAAAATCTAGAAATGGATTTTTTGCAAGGGGGTACACCCATTTTAGGAAACCTCCATCAGTTCCTAGAATTCTTGTAGTGGCTGAACACCTCATCTCTGGCTGTTTACCTGGTGAATGTGTACTAGACAATCATACGTAACGTATGCAGAAAAATTGCAGTTTGCCATGGAATTTCATGGTTTGTCAGACAGATGAGGCTGCTTTCAATTGTCATCGTGATCACCTGCCGGTGACATGTGGTGCTAGAATTGGTGTTAGTATCACTGTTGTTATCATGTGTGTGTGTGCTATCATTGCCGTGGTCATTGTCATTATCATTGTTACCATGTGGTTTCTTATCCCTATGGTTTAGTTGGGATCCACATCAGCAAATAGCCACATCCATAAACTCAACTTGTGGTTACCGATCATGTCCATCTCATGTGTCTTATCCTTATATATATGATTCATGATTAATCCCTTCCCCCCAACATGAAATACAACAAAAACCTCTGGTTTCGTCCTGGCCAGGGCCATGGGTGGCTCCGAACCCCCCCAAATCCACCTCCGCCCCTTGCTCTGATTTGCCCAGAACAGCCTGGAGCAACCCTGAAAACCCATCCCAAATTAGTCGAGAAGTTAAATCCCACGTCTTGATGGTTACATAAATCCTATGAACCTCTCATTTTTGTTGATTAAATCATCATCTTAAATCATCTTCAATCCCTCAATTGGGGTAGGATTCCGAAAAAAATCATTGGCTTTATGTGATAAACCCTACTGCCATGTTTGCCATCCCCAAGTCATGACCATGTTTGTGGCTGGTATGTTTACCATCCCCAGTCATGGTCGGTTGATGGCAGCAAGGCTTTCCCACAACTTCTCCGCTCCGAACCATCGAACCATCGAAAGACATACTGCTCGATGATTTCCCGCCGTGCCCGACGCACCACTGCATGACGCTCCCATTCCTCAATCCTGAGGGGGGAAATCAGGACCCGGGTGGATGATCTTCATCAACCACAAAGTCAGCCAAAAACTTGGGAAACATGGTGATTTGATGGGATTTGAGGATTTGAGTTGGGTTCGTAACTTGCGATTTTGATGATTTTCACCAAAAGAAACTGAGATTCAACCAACAAGGCACGGTGAATTTTCAGGACTGTATGACCAAAGGTGGAGATTGAATGATTCGAGCAAGAAGAATCTAGGATTTCAGTTGAATGCACCAACAACTGCGGAGCTGTGCAGGAAAACATGGGGCTTCAACATGATTCAAAGCCACAAGACATAGGGGATCTAACGTGTTCTAAGCAGCAAAAATTGAGGTGTTAACCAACACGAAATAGGGATTTGCCGAACCAAAGCTGGCAGTTTAGCCAAGAAATGTGGGTCGGTAAAGCAACATGATCCCAAAGTGGGATTTCCGAGCCTGCTGTGGTTTCACCTAAACTGGCATCCCCATTACGTTCCCAGAGTTCCACAAGCGCATCCCCATAAAAAGATAACATTACATTCCTATGTTTTTGTTGCAAACTTCATGATATTTTGTTGGTTCAACCACCATTCTTGTAGCTAAGGGGGTTCCAGGAGAAGCTATTATGCTGAAAAATCGCACATTTTACATCATTGTTGATGCAAAACAAGTCCTGGCAGTTGATGGTTAAAAAATCCCAGATTTTGATGAACGTTTACATAACTATGGAAAATCACCATTTTTCATGGGAAAATCCACTATTTCTATGGCCATTTTCAATAGCAAACTGTTAGTTTACCAGAGGGTAATCCCCATCCTCTCACCTATTGCGAGTCAAGCCTCAACTGCGGTGGGTGCGGCATCGTCCCAGGTCCCGGATGCGTCACGGTGCTGACCGCGGGAATGCCCAAGACGTGGGCGGCTACAAGGCCGTGCGGCAGGAAGGGGTCGTAGACGATGACACCTGGAATTTGGTGGACTTGATCAGCAAAAATGGGGGATTTCCATGGGATTTAACCATCAACACTAGGGGATTTCATCAAACTGACTGATTTGACCGGCAAAATGTGTGATTTTACCAGGACAAATGGGGACTCTAGAGTTGATAGCTGGGGATTGCATCCGGTCAACTTTTCTAGTGTTTTCCTACTTTCTTTTCATCACACTCATGGTGTGCTTGTTGAATCATCTAAGGTTTGTTTATTAATTGTCAAAGTCTGGAATTTTGAAGGATTCCAATGGTCAAGAACCTGGAATTTCAGAGACGATACAAAATTGAAACATGTTTTTGATTTCGGACGATAGCTTTCAGGATCTTAAGTTGATGTATCTTATTTATTACATTTATCAAAAGACATCAAAAAAACGGATTTCAGCAAGAAGGACTGGTATTCAAGCGTTCAATATGCAACAATGAGGTCCCTCCGCCGTGACTGAGCACTATGGCCACAGGCGTCCCTTTTGCAAGGCAGGGCCCCGCGAATCGGATCCGTGGTCGATGATCCATAACCCATATTTCATCCATATCTATATATATATATGTTATAGGGCATATTCATGGACTGATTCATGGATGTTCCATTAATCTCACTAGGGGTTTTGGACCCGCGATTCGTGCGACGCACCTTCAGGTGGACAAGTTCTTCTTCTCTTTTTTTCGCTTTCGTCAAGGACCTGCTTTGCAGGTACCTGTCAGACACTGAGCTTTCCCAGCCCCCTGCAGGCCAAGCTCTTCGGCTGTTGCCTTCCTTTGTTGAGCCTCCTCACTTTGGGTCTCGTGATCTCCTGATGCGGGGAAAAAATAAGATCCGTTTACACTTCCAAAATTTCCTGACAACTGGCAACTCTGCTCCCAAAAACTTGGCCCTGCACTGCGGGGTGCTGGGATGCTCAATCGCACCCAGTGTGCACAAAGTTGGAATGGGTCAAAATGAGGAACCGCACACATCCCCCAAAAGGGACGAGTTTTGGGAATTCTGCTCGGTTCGAATTCCCCTCTTTCGGCTCATACCCAAACACATGAAAGCTCTTCACACCAGTGACCATCTATCTGGCCGCAGGACGGCTGGGTGGAAGCAAGCCAGCACCTTGGCTCATGGCATTCATGGCATTCATGGCATTCGTTGCATTCATGGCATGGCTCGGATAGGCCATTTGGAGCTGCCGGACGAGCTGCTCCTGAAGCGCCTGCACAGACTCATCGAAGTAGCGCTGCTGCAACCGGGTCAATTTGTCCTTGATGAACAGCTCCAAGGTCAGCGAGCTCGCCAGTTCCTGAAGCATCTCAAAGGGGTCCGTTTTGCCATTCACTGCCATTATGGCATGACCCGCCTGAATCCTGCGCTGATGGTTTACGAAGTTCCAGGCTCGAATCACCTCGTCGGGTTTCCAAGCAAGGCGTTTGGAACAAGGCCAAGAAACAGCCAAAGTTCAAACGGCATTTGAAGGGACCAATTTATTTGGCCAAATGATTTTCAATTAGGCTGTGTCTCAACATAGGGTACCCCAACATCTTATTTTTCATCAGTTTCACACTTTTAAAATCGCCACACATAAAAAATAATTTGGTGACAAGCCATACAAAAGTGTCATCCAGCTGCCTCGGAGTCTGCCTGCAGGATCAACAGATTGCGCATTGGAGGCTTGGGTTCGGTCACCACCAGACCCAGGGGTTGAGCGTCGCTCTGGCATACGCTGACCGTGTAGGCCTGAACGCCGTCCACATGCGGCGAAGGCTGACCTGAGGAAATCGCAGGGTGTCATAAAAATGGTTCAAAAGCTCAAGAATTGACAAAGACCCACCTAGGCTGCCTGAAACCTACACTCTTGATGGTTAGAGTTTGCATTTGTTGCTTGATACTAAGTTCTGATGGTTAAATCCCCATGGTCCATGTTTCATGCTTATACTGCATATTATATATATACATATGTGTATATATATATATATATGTAATATGTGTATATATATATATATATATATTGATGAATTTGTGGTGGTTGATCCCGTTTCACCATCTCATATCCCCATGTTTGGTGGCTTTATCAGACAACTGTTCATGTTTGATTCTTAAAGTCCTGTGACCCAAAAATGCACAGAAATAGGAAATAGATAAACACACATGTTTGATGGTCAAACGTCGCTATTTTGAGCCTCTAAGTCGCCTGGTTTCTGATAGACGCCACAGGCCACAAGCCCCTCCAAGGTCATGGCTCCTGCCTTGCCCTCTAGTTGAAGGCCAGCCATCGGCTCCGCTTGAGCAATAAAGAATTTCTGTTGAAGAACCCATTGGTGCGGAAATCATTGCCCAAACATGGGGTATACCCCCAAGTTCTGGCCATTCGAATCAGGAAGATGATGATTCACCAGTGGTTTCTCGGAGGGCGTCGGATCTTAGGCGCTGGAAATAGCCCCGTAAAGCACCCACAAAGTAAACTCCGAGAAAAACCTACAAATCCCGAAAGAGAAAAAACGAATCAAATCCCCTATTCTACAGCAACCTCTAAACTTCTCATTTAAAGTGCTTCTTAAAAATTCGCATGAAATCCACAAAACATAATGATTATAATAGTTTTTGTTGGCCATGTTCAAAACACATGGGGATGGATCAAACCCTGAACTACCAGGTGTTGGGGGACATCCAAGTCACTAACAGCGGTTTCGTGATGTAAACAGAGGGCTAGCAATGGGCGAACTGACCCATCTCCTGGCGATCACCCGACTGCTAGGGGGTGATTTCCATCCAGGATCCCGCCAAAAACCACGTCCCACTTTTGAAAAGAACTGATCTTCCCAATAAAACCCGATCAAAAAACCCGATTCATGGTCAAATCCCCCAAACATCCTAATAAAACATCTCAAAGCTGGGAAATCCAACCTTTCATCAACTTCCATCCCCTCAAATCTTTCCATGAACCTCAGGGAAAACCATCTGAAATCCCAAGAATCCCCAAAAAACTGGTCCAACTCGCTCCAACCCTCCTCCGCACCTGGTGGAGGCTGCATGGCCTTCAGCTCCGAGACGAGGTCCGGGAGGATCCAGGCCGCCACGGCCAGGGTGCAGAGGGGGAACTCGAACTCCTGGCGCCAAACGCTGGAGGTCCGTAGCGAAAGAGAGATCCGGCCAGAGGAGATCACCATCACAGTGCTTTCTTATTGTAGATATGTGTGTATATATATATATATGTATATACATATATATGTAGCAGAGGTATTTATATATATATATATATTTATTTATTTATTTATTTATTTATTTATTTATTCATTTATTTATTTATATTTATATTTATATTTATATTTATATTTATGTATGTGTATATATATATATATAGTAGCAATGACAAAAAAAAAACAGAACCCCACTTCAGCCCTTAAACACCCCCCAGAAACCATGGTGGACTTTGGTATGAAACCACATAGTTTGGGGACTATACAATGGGGGCTGCTTCATATGAACGGAAAAATGGATCCCCTCCACTAAATCCACAGTTCGACCCGGAAAATTGCCCATTTTTCAGAGAAACTCGTCTCAAAACCCCCAACTCATGGCAGGGCCAAGCTGTTTGTTGGGGGTGATGGTAAGCCCACTATAAAAACCACGAATTTTCCGCTTTTTCGCCACCGGAGATGAGAATGTCGCGCCTCTGGCGGGGCATCAGGGTGCAAGTAGTGCTCCAGCATCTCCTGTGCAAATCGGTTGGTCCCAACGCGAGAAACCGCGAGAGATGCTGTGTGTGTGTGTTTAGGAATTTATCTGCTTGTGTGTCCATTTGATTCTTGTTTGTATATTATCCATGTGTACTTAGATAGGTATGTATGTGTATATATATATATATATGTATCTGTGTGTGTGGATTTATGGATAGATCTCTATATTTCATAGATAGATAGAAAGATATGGATATAGATATAGATATAGACGATATAGATACCATTCACCACAAAAACGCCGGAGGATCCTGTGTCATCTCGTGCGGCCGCTGCAGCGGGCGCCAAGAAGCGCCCGCGGCCTCCACCACGGAGCGGAACTGCTGAGGCAGGAAGTAGGTCACCTGGCAAAGCACGAAATGCCAGGGATTTTTGATGGGCACCAATTATTTGATGGGGTGTATATATATATATATAGAGATATAGATAGATAGATAGATAGATAGATAGATAGATAGATAGATAGGTAGGTAGATAGATAGATAAATAGATAGATAGATAGATAGATAGATACATAGATAGATAGATAGATAGATAGATAGGTAGGTAGGTAGGTAGATAGATAGATAGATAGATTATATAGATAGATAGGACAAATGATGATTTTTATGGTTAGCAATGATATTTAATAGGGCGTTCACTTCATAAATGGGGTATGTACATAGAGAGAGAGAGAGATATATATATATATAGAACTAACTGACTTAGAACTATTTAAAACTGGTATTTCGGGCTGTAACTGTGGAGATACCAAACTGCGGAAGGGGCTGATGGGAAAACCACTTATTAAAACCAACAAATATCGAGGGGAAATTTGTTTGGAAGAATATGATGGGGAAGCCATCTACGAAGCCTTGGGGGTGCAGTTCCCAATTGTTTTAAAAGAAAAGTCGAGATTTATTGGGAAAAGGGAGAATAATCTACTGTAATGGACCAATAGTCTAATATCAATATTTCAGCCTATAATTGAGTAATCCATAGGTCATAGGTAGCCTTTCTTCATTCCACAAACAAAACCAATTGTGGGCGCTTTCCCCAACCATCAGCCAGGTCGTTTTTCATGTCCCCCATGACCTCACCTTAACTCTGGAGGCCAGTTCTGCGACCAACGGCAGGGTGGGATTGATGTGCCCTGTGTCGGGAAAGTTGATGATCACCACCTGTGGAACCCCGGCGAACAGCCAAAGAGAAAGTTCGGGAAAATTCTGATGAAACCTCGTGAAAACAATCCCCATTTTCGTTCAGAAAGTTGTACTGGCGATGCTTTCCCCTTTGTCTAATGGGGGGTCACCAACAAGACTTGCCGACCACATCCCACTGAAGCCCCACCTGCCCTTGCATGGCTGAACAGCGAAGGTGGGCACAGCAAAGTCTGAACCAAAATCGTGCTCCAGCCGACAGCGCCATCTGTTCGATAGCCCAATGTAACCAACAACGGTGTTGATTTTAATCCAGGAGAATTAGGAATGAAGTTAATCTAAGTAGCAAAGCAGTAATTTCACCCATCAAAACTAGCCATTCATCGACAAGACATGGGGACTTAGTCAGCTGCATTCGGGATATCACGAAGGTAAAAATTCCCAGAGTGGATTTCTGGGATAAGCCTTTCAATCGAACATCAACTGCTGGGGGGACACATACCAGGTCACCATCAAGTATGATAGTCTCGGATGTCGCAGCAAGGGGCTGATAACCCTGGCCAGCGCAGTTCGATTCTCTCACCATTTTTTCCTGGTTCAAATCCCCAAACCGTTGCGACAAGTCTACCCTCTAGAAATCAAACATGGTCGAATCGGTTCCCTCAGCCATGGACCATCAATGGTTCATTACCAGTGGGGGTGCTTCTATCTCCCTCACGTTTCCTGAAAAAAAATCCCGCTGTGATGCCGGGCCTTTGGACAATGGATCTGCGATTTTTCGCGACCGTGTCTCACGGAGCCAAGAATTGCGACGGAAAGAAATTGTCCACTCCTCCCTGTCCAACTGTTGGGAATTGTCCATGGCCAAAGTCATGGAAAGCTATTGTAGTCATCACCCCCCAGAGGAAAAAAAACGATTCAGAAAAGGTGCCATCTATCACTAGTATGATCTTAGGAAGCATTTACTTTTCTATCACTTTGGGGGTTGATGCATAATCCATCACAATACTATAGGCATATCTTTCTTCATCACACCGCCGGCGATTGAAACGATCGCGGAAAGGCCTGGGATTTTTCAATGATTCTCCAGCGAGGATCCGGGTCCACCATGAGTCCATAGTCATGGTTCGAATCACTGTTCTTACCCTCTGGTGAACTAACATAACTATTGAAAATGGCCATAGAAATAGTGGATTTTCCCATTAAAAATAGTGATTTTCCATAGCTATGTTAGTTTACCAGAGGGTATCACTGAATTTGGAACCCGATTCTCTTTAGTCCTCTTGGAAACTATCAACTGGGCGATATCCCCGACACCGCCCCCCCTACTACCCAAGAAGAATGCCAGTAATGAAGATGGCAACAGGAACAAAAAGAAACAGTAGATCATTGATCCAAAAAAGGCAGGTTCCAGAGGGCAACCAAGTTCCACTTGACACACTTGGATCACTTGGCTTTTCCGGGCGGAACCTGGAGACTTGTTGCTCCAGGCATATCTTACGCACCTGGCACCAAGCGCTCCTGCATGTTGCTGGCCTGGAGGCAACGGAAAGTGTCCTAATTGGGGGGTCCTTCTTCGAAACTGCGGATTGTCCATGGCCAGGTTTGCTGAGGTCTTGCAATTTTGCCATCTCCATTTGTATTGGCTTGCTCTTGGGTACGTGTCTACTTTGTCTTGCTGTTGGGGCAGGGGTAGGCACTTTGTTTGACAACGAAGCCGCCTTTTCCGACAGCAACTCACCCGCAAAAATAAAGAGCCGATAGCTACTACGATGGACCTAAACATAGTGTGGATGGGAGAAATCCTGCACCACCTTGAATGGCTGAAACCCTGTAAATAACTGGATAAAGCACCTATCAACTGGTGCAGGATTTCTTGCATCCACAGTAGGATCCCTGAAAAATAAACAGGAAAACATACTCAACGTCCATGCCAAGGCGAGCCACCAGCAGGTCAGCCAGGCCCCTCTCCAAGCCATATCTTTGACAGAAGCTGTTCGCCAGTTCATAGCAATCATCTCCGTCATAGTAGTGAATCCTCACACTACAGAGAAATTCCGACAGGGATTCTGTGGGAATGGATGGCAGAAACAACAAATCATTGGATTGGGTTAAGGGAAAATTTATATACAGGAAACCCGTATATTTCCTAGGGAAATCTATGGTTTCCTGTAAAATTTCCCTTAACCCAATCTATTGAACAAACCTTGAATGTGTCCAAAAAATCATGTCCTCCATGAGATAGACATGTTGAAACCAAGCATCTCTTGTAGTCCTTCTTCAGTCTCCACATCAAAAATCATTCGAGGGGGCCGCTCCAGCAACTGCAGCTGCCTGGATGATATCAGCACTTGCTGGCTTTTACCATATTGGCACTGTGGTAAACGTCAACCCTAGGTGGTGCCCCCTAGTCTCATAAGTTGGTTTAGAACCCAACTCACCATAGTTATAACCACCCCAAGCCCTAGTCACCCAGTTATAATCCAACATGGGGGGCACCACCTTGTAAATCGTTTTGGATCATGATAATTAATTGTCCCTCAATAGCCATCAACTGGGGCCAAATCCCTCATGTCCAGACATACCCCTAAATTTAAGTAGGTATACATCATCGTACTGAGGTATTCAACTCATTTAACCGTATTATATCAGCATACCATATCATATCATTGTATCATTGTATCATTTAACCATTATATCAATATATCTGAGTATAAATCTATATCATCTACATCATCTATATTAGATCCCATGGTGTTGAGCAACAATAATGAGATTAAATATCAATGACAATAACAACTAGTCAAAAACTATATCAATAACAATACCCTCTGGTAAACTAACATAGCTATGGAAAATCACCATGTTTATTGGGAAAATCAACTATAAATGGCCACTTTCAATAGCTATGTAACAAATTACCAGAGGGTAATCCCCACGATATCACTGAGATTTTCAACGACCTCGGCCTCTCGAGTTGTTGCAGCTCGATTTTCACCTCCGGTTCCGACGACATCTTCTCGCGCTGCAGGACGTCCAAGGTGTTCTCCGGCGTCGCCTCGTATGGGATGGTACCGGAAGTAGCCTATGGTTACTTTGGAATTTTAACAATAGGGAATATAGTGGGACTACAATGGAATATCATGGAATATTCATGGGATACAATGAAATATTGATGGAATATGATAGAAATATGAATATGATAGAATATTGATAGATATACCCTCTGGTGTCATCAAACGTGGCTAGCTGGGAAATCCTCAAACTAAATGGAGGTTTCTAGCTGGAAAAATCATCGAACTAAATAGTGGATTTTCCAGCACGCCATGTTTGATTACCAGAGGGTAGGTAAAAATAACTATGCTTTAAGAGGTACATAATAGGTAAGTATAGGAAAATAATCATCCGTAAATGGACCGGTTTTTGATAGCTATGTTAAATTACCAAAGGGTAACGTGGGAGAAATGGCCCATCTCCAACTACAAATGAATAGTAATAATCTTTAGCTGTATTTAGTGATCTTCCGTAGGGGTTGGGGGAATGATCCAATCCATAACATGATTTTTTCATAATCATCCCATTCCCCCATTCCCCATGTTTAACACCGGCAAGATTAGTGAGGTGACCTGCAATTGGTTTGTTAAGCATATATATATATATATATGGGGATATGTCTTAGTCACTTGGTTGCTCTCCAGTTCAGATATTACTGAGCAAATCTCAAGTTCGCCAACTGTATGGCCCATCAAACTAATGCGGCAAGCCCAAGACATCCCCAATGACTCACGGTAAGTGGGTGTGATTGACACCCTTCAAGAATTTGAGGTTTTGAAAAACGATTTGCCACCGTATTCTTTTTGTGTGCTATTTCAAGCCCAAATCTAATATGGTTTTAAATTCATCCTTTTTTCGTGTTGAACACCCGCATTTTTTTGCCAACTTCGGCCCCCAGATCTCATGGTTGATTCTCATTTCCCATTAAAATCCCCGTGATGTTCTTATATCCATTGCATCCCATGACATCCCATTATATCATCATATCCCCATGATGGTGGGTCTTACTGTATACCATCCCTTTTATTCTCCCCATTCGTGTCGATGTATTGAGAATTGTTGATTGCAAATCCATGTGAATCCTGATTATCCCCATTCCAATCCGCATTGAACTCCAGACTACATCCCAGTCTATATATATATATAGCCTCACCCTCATCAAAAAATCAGTCGATTCACTGGATGCTTCCTAGAATGCCAGTTGATTACTAAGCTCTGGTTGGGCTACGACTGTTACCTTCAGAAATGACAGAATAGTTACGCTAAATAATCTGCTGAAATAGGTATGCTAACAATCCAAACTGTGAAAAAAAGAGGGGAGAAAAAAAAAACGTGATACCTCCATTTAATCCCTATTTCTAGTTGATTTTCCCAGCAATAAATTCATCTCAAACCTCCATTCAAAGGCCCTTGAGGCCTTGAGTTTGTCGATCTCCCGAAGCTTCTTCTGCAAGGCCCGCACCCTCCGCCCCAAGGCTTCGGCGTTCTGCGGGTCCACCGGCACCCGGCGCCGCACGGTGCCAGCCTGAGCAAGCTCCCAAGCCGCAACATCCGCAATGCTTGAGGGGGCCTGGGAACCTCATCAACTCCCATCAAATCCCATGAAATCCAGAAAATCTCAAAATGTTGGGGGTTGAGATTAAGAAGCTGTTGAAGGACCGGTACACAAGGACTTGTTGGATTTACTGGATATCAGAACCCTTATATATAGAATGGAGAAATCATTTGTAAACAGTGGGGGTCTTGCAGGGAAGAGCCGCAGAATATACGTGCAGAATCGTGCAGAACAAAAACGTTCGAAAAGGTGTGCTATGGTGTGCTTCTCATTCTACAATGCCTCAAATTGCTTCCCCAAAGCAAATGGCTACCCAGGCCACAGTACCCCTTTACCTACCACAATCTTCAGTCCCTGGCATCGTGATTCAACATCTCAGTTTTCAGCAAGGTAACCTCCCTAAAAAAAAGGGAAGAAAGAAAATATCGACTCCTAGAAAATCCCAATCAAACTCCCATAAAATCCTATCAACTCCCTAACTTCCTAGAAATCCCATAATTTATCTGCCCCAACCCCCGGGCCAATCCATAAAAAAAAAATAATTTGTCCGAAAATAGGGTGCCCAATTCCACACACTGCGTGATCGCCATTTTCCAATTAAGTTTAAGATATTTCGATATATTTCGGAGTCGAACCCATTCTATCACACCCACAAATCATGTTGCTGGTTGCACATCTATTCTATCCCAGTGGCTGTCCCCCTGGTCCCGACGACATGATGAGTTTTTCTGAAAACAGGGTACCTCTACATCCAGTGGTATATACAGTAATCATTTTCTCTATGAAAGTTGTCATGTCATAAGATTCATCCCCATTTTCTGACACCCCCATAACATATTGTCGGCAAGTAACATTCCATGAAATCTCCCCATTTCATGATTTTCCACTCAAATCGCCATATTTTTCCATGGTTTTTCGCATGGTTTTCCCATTTTTCCATAGTTTTCCCATGGGTTCTCCCAACCCCTGGGGCCTTCCCGGTCCCGGCCTTCGCCTTGGCCTTGGCCTTGGCCACCACTTCGCCCTTGGCCGGCAGCCGCCGCGTCAGAAACTCCAAGCGCTCCGCCAAGGGATCGGCCTTCGCCGGCGCCAAGCGGCGCAGCCGACAGAACTGGAGCGCCAAATCGCGGTAGCCGCCGGCCAGGAGCTCCTGGAGACAGTGGAAACCATGTGAAAAACTATGGGAAAAGGAGGATTCATATGGAATTGATATATCCTTGTGGGATTTAAATGGAATTGATATCTTTTTTATATGGGATTTATACGGGATTTAGTGGGACTTATATGGGATCTAATGGGACAATCATAGGAAAACCACTGGGAAACCATAGGAAAATGGCGACTTAACCGAGAAAATATGGGATCCTTACGGAATTTATAGCTTATTTATGATAGCTGAGATTTTCTGAGATGATATTTCTAGCATTGGCGCTAACTAGTTTTGGTGCCAGGAGTGGCAATTATAGCAAGTGAAAGCTCGCATTTTTCGACTTGCAAGCTGGGTAAGTGAATTTGATCATGAGGAGCATTCCAATGATTACCCTCTGGTAAACTAACATAACTATGGACAATCACCATTTTTAATGGGTAAATCCACTATTTCGATGGCCATTTTCAATCGTTTTCGATGATGATCTGCCCATTGGATCCCAGCTGGAAGAAGCTCTCACAGATGTAGAACACCTAGAAGTTCTCTAGAAGTCTAAGTCTACAGCCAATGAACTCCTCGAGTGGTACACTTGTTTTCAGAAAATCGTTCCTTGTTTCAGTCAAACACCACCCGGAAGTACTACTGTGACCAATCATCGAGTCCTCCTGTGCCGTGGGCATCAAGGTGGACCCTTCCGAGCAAGTGAACTGGAAGATGAGTTGGTCCTGGCTGAAACAACTGTGAGAGTTGGCATCATACCTCTCAAAGTGCAGTCTTAAACCATGGGGGACCGAAAATTTGTCTCTAGACCTCTGTAACATGCTAGACCTCTGTTTCAAAACGATGTCCAATACATCCACCCCAAAAACCAGCGAAAATGAGTGACACCGCATCCAGGTCAGTGCCAAACAGTGTACCGGGCCTCGGGCAGTGCCAACATCTCCTTTAGTTCAGCCATCTCGTCCCTGACTTGGTAAGCATCGCCATTCCTCAGGGGGCTCCGGAATGATGTTCGATGATCTAAAGTATTGTTTCTAGAGATGTGAAATTAGGGAGAAGGAATGAATACAAGGAATTGACTGATTTAGATTCTGTGGTTATAATCCGCGCTGTCCCTGAAATAGCCATAACTTAGGGCCTAGTACCAGTGGTTGAATCCCCATGTGTGATGGTTGTGTCACCATATTTCACCAATTTTGATCCTAAACGCCTCATGCATCACCATTTTGATGGTAAACTCCTCATCCTTCCCCATTTTTGATGCTGAACTCCTCATCTGTCACCATTTCCGATGCTAACTCAGTCAACTCCTCATGTTTCACCATTGAACTCCCCGTTTTCCACCTTCAACCCTTCCTCCCCCTGCCCTCCTGGTCCCGGTCGGGCCGTCGGTCGTCCCGTTCTCGCCCTCGGTCTCCAGCTGCCGCCGGCGCCGCTGCAGCCACTCGCGGTCCCTCAGCTCCACGGTGACGGCGGCGCGGCGGTCGTTGGCCGCGGCGTCCAGCGCCGGGAACTCCGGGGCCTCGAAGGCGCCCGAGGAGAGCCACCTGAGGCCGAGGCCGGCGCCGGTCAAAGGCCCCAAGGTGGAGATCCAACGAGGGGTGAATGAACCCCATCGATTTCTTGGAAGGTCACCATAGGTTGAGCTTGGGGCTAAATTAGTTAAATTCCCATGAATCGGAGATGTTTATTGCAAGAAAAAATGGAACCAGCAAAAACTTGGATTGAACCGTCCAAATTGAATGGTTTGGGGCCACCAAAACCATGGATCAAAAATTTTGCATCAAGCCAAATAGAATGATTTTTGCTAGAGAAAATTGGATCTTAACCAAGAAGAATGGAGAATACTTTACGGGATATTGGATACCATGGGAAACTACAAAAAGAGCCCCCAAACGATAGGTTTCTGCTTGTTTACATAGTAACTAGACCAATGGATGGATTTATGGTGGATACATCTACTAAAAAGAGGGAGAGTTGACCAACAGAATTCAGAATGTCTGCTCTGTTGAATCGAACGAAGCTTTGTTGAGATATTGAACCAACAAAAAGGGCAATCAGTTTGATGTAAACAGCTAAAATGAAGATGCCAAGCAAAAACTACGGTGTATAGAACTGATTTAACATGATTTAACCATCAAAAACTGCGATGTATAGTGATTTTACCACCAAAGATGACGGTCTTGCCAACAAGCATTGGGGATTTGGGTGGATTGAACTTCACCAACAATCAGCCAATTGGGCACTGGATCAACCAGGACATCTTTTGATCCCTGGAAGCAGCCACGGTTACCAGCCATGAATCCTGGCAATGGGATGCCAATGGAGTGAGGATCACAAGCTCTCGGCTCTGGGGTCCGCACATGGCACTGCAAATGCCTTCGAATCTCACGCTGAAAAGTTGCCTCGGCAGAATGGAAAAGGAAACTAACCATCTACTATGCTAAAGCCCCTTTTTGGGCTGGACAATTCTTACATAGCCCAGCAAATGGTAAAACTTCTTCAGCTTACCACACTCTTGTCTGCATGAAGAGTCCGGATGGCCAGTCGCAAACAGCAGAAATTCTGATCGTTTAGAAGCTCAGGAATCATGAAAGTGTGCAGCGATGCTCTGCATGTTTCCAATGTCCATGTCTCAGAGATTCGGACCCCCTTCTCCATTCAAGTTCTCTCTACTTCAATGCATCACTACAGCATTTCTCACCAAAACTTGACTGCTGTCCACCGAAATCGCCCCATCTGTAGCTCCCCCACCAGGACCTCCCCGCAAGCCCAGTGTCCCCACCTGCCGTCCAGCGCACTGATGCAGCGCAGTTCGCTGCTCATTTCGATCTGCACATTCGCCAGCAGCACGCGGCCATCGGGCGAGAAGAGCCTTGGGCTGGGAGTTGCCCCAAAATCCCAGCAGTCGGATCATTTTCCCCATCGATGGCCATTTGCAGAAGAAATCCAAAAGTGAATTCAGACATTCTGACATATACCCAATATTTTGTTGGAGACATCTTCTCATGATATACAAATTAGAGTCTTCACTGTGGTTCGTATGAGCACATATCTATCTACAATATGTTAAACACCCCTTTTGCTTGGTAAATTCACCATGTCTGTTTCTTCAACCGCCTATCGTTGATCATATTTGTCGGCTGAGTCCCAAGTTTTACTGGGTGAATGGCCATCTTTGCTGCTTGATCCCACATTGTTGTCCTTATATCCCATCGTATCCACTATGTCATGGTTGCAGCATGTTGGAAACCCCACAAGTTCCAGCTCAAGGAGCATCTTATACATCAAAATCCCATGTAGATATCTGATGATATCTGACCATCATATTGTTTCAATCATATCCCTTTTTTGTTCTGAATAGATTTTTATGGTTTTTCCATGTTTTTCCAACAAATGCCCTCAATGTGTCAGATACAATTCCATGACACTCGAGATCTAACCACCAATGTTTGAGACAAAATCCCCATGTTGATCCTGGGTTTTGGTAGATTTCACTTCCCAAGGCACACGGAGGACACAGAAGGGCCCACATGTTCGCGCTCGCGCGGGGGCACATGGACGGCGCAGCGGTGGGCGACCGCGTCGGCTTGCTCCGGACGGAGGTCCTCAGAGTGATACTCATCTTCTGGTAATGTGGGTGAAACAAGGTGCGAGCGCCTCTAAGAGGCCGTGCGTTTCAGCACGTTCATTGATTTGTTTTGAATGAGGTTTTGTGGTTTCTCTACAGCGAGAGCGATGTTTTGGAAAAAAACATATGTAGGTCAGGTGTTAAAACACGTGGAGGCCTATTGAAAAATGACGGCTATGTGGTGAATTTAGTGGCCTGCGTGGGATGGAATGGATTAGGGACATCTGCATTTTGGGGCGTGAAAGTTTTGGTCAACGGTTGTTGCGGCAAAGGTCTCCAAGAGCTTTGACCATGTCATTTCGTCGCCAAACAAAGACCCAGACATGTATGAGATGCTTGATGTGTAGCATACTACCTGGTGGGGCGCCTCTATACCCCGAACCCCACCCCAGCCCATGACGTAGCATCACATCAATGAGCAAGTCCCCAATGAACGTTAATACCCACCTCGTCCCACCCCACCCCACCTCACCCAATGCTGAACATAAGAAACTACTGAAACGCACGGCGTCTTAGAGGCGCCAGCACCTAAAACGATAATGAACCACCCCTGAGTGGCAATGGTTGAAATCCCACCTATAAAAATGGTGAGTCATAGGGGATGGTTTGTTATATAATGTTTTACATTGTCTTACCCACACTAAGGAACATATTTTGCATCAACGTTCCCAGTTCGACATACTGGCTTCCCCCGCACCTCCGGAGCTGAAAAGAATCATCTATTTCTAATGCTTTGCAGATCATGAATCTAAGATGGATTATCCAATTCATCACCTGAAATGCAAAACAGTTGGGCCCTTTGGGGGTGGTTATCCATGGGTACCCCTTACTCATCTACTAATCGACGACCTTGCGACTCCAAGGATCGAAGATGTCGGCGCTGTCGGCTTCATTGCCTGGTCCGGATGGCGGCATCGACGGACCGGGGGTATCTGTTAGATGACGTATATGCAGATGATGTGGACACCTGTTATAGAAAGACATGCAAACATAATGCCACTAATGCCAGAATGATGATGACAGTACATGCCATATATTGGGAAATTCGAATGAAAGATATGTTGGTTGCTTCTGCGGATACAATCTGCAAGAGACATTTGCAAAGAGTGTACGGCGTGTATGCACCTTACCCTCTGTTAATCAGAAAAGGCTGATTTCCAATTCCCACGTTTGATCACAGGAGAGTATGTGTGTGTGTGTGTTGACATACATGTTCAATCATTTATTCAGCGGCCCCACTACCAGCAATGTTGGCAGACACGCCCTTCCTGCCCACCGCAGAAAACCCAGCCAGATCTGAAGCAAGGCCCAAGGAACTCAAACCCATTCCTCGTTCGCTTTGCACATGGATGCAGACGGATCTTCCAAAGTTGTCACAACTGATGCTGTTTCCTCGGATGTCAAGTGCTAAAAATGTCCTGTCAAATAGGGCTCTTCAAGGGCGCATGGATCACCAGAGTTGGGGTAGGTCTTGATGGTCTTGACCCATATCCATATTGATGTCTTGAGGTTGGGTTCCATGTTGAGAGCTGTCTGCAGAAAATCTCCACACCCCACATGGGCCACGATGGGAGAAACCATGGAAAATCGGTCACTTCCGATGAACCAGCTCAAGCTAGTTGAGCAAAGGTACGGACGCCATGCATACATGCATCCAGACTCACCCTTTGAATGGGCTTGCCTGGCTGAAAAGCAGCCACCAAGCTGGGACATCAAAATCTTTCAGGAGTGTTCTCAGGAAGAGCAATAAAGTGGGTCCCAAAAAAAATCGTGGTATGCCACTACTCAACCATCAATGAACTATCAACTATCAATATTCCAAGTATCAATAAACAGTCCAGGAAAAAAAACAATAGTGATATTTCCGAGATCAATATACTATCAATGGTATCCCACCTTTGAGAGTCAACTGGAGGTTAACATTACTTCCACTTTTTTTCAGCGGATTCATTGACTATGTATCCACAGTTTTGCTGGTCAACCTGTTTTTTTTTCGGCTGGTTACTTTGAAAAAATCTCCGCTGGTGACATCAAGATTTTCCTACGTTAATCCCAATAATTTTGCTCATCTAGATTCCAGCGAGTGATGGTTATAAAGTCCCAATTACCAGTTTTTGCCTTTAAATCTCCGTTGTTGCTGCTTGAAACCCCTAGGCCCTAATTTCTTTCTGCTCAAGAGTTGGAACTCCCGAACTCGCCATCTGGCTAAATTAAAAAAAACTATCTGATGACCTATATACAATAACCTGAAACAAGGCTAGTTACCCCTACAAACCACTGTTGGCAATGAGGTCGCAATGAGGTCGTTACAATGTATCCGGATTATATCCCTACTAAATATCAAATGATACCACCGTTTTTTTCGGCTGGTCGAATCCCCATAAAATCCCCATTTTTCCTGGTCAAATCTCAATGTTGCGTGGATATATCCCCATTACAACCATTAAAGCCACCCAAATATTGTCTGAAAATGGTGTATGCCACCAACTATAGCTATTTAATAGGGAAAATGATGATTAACCAATGGATTTAGGAGTACCCTGTTTTCAGACAGACCCATATTGTTGGACTTCACCCACCAACCTGGCACCAAACCACCCTTCCACCTGGCGCGTAGAGCACCAACGCCACGGTGGCCGGTTGTGGCCCCAGAAGCGTCACGATGCGCCGCGTGGCGTCGGCGGCGCCGCGGCACCACTCAACGTCGAGGAGCACCTCTTCACCTTGGATCTACATGGAACCGCAAAACTTGGGACATTTCACCCACAAGAATCTGGAGTTCACATCCATAAAAAGTCTGAAAATAGGATACCCCTAATTCTCATTATGTTTATTTCTTATTATTATGTTTCCTACTAAAATGTCCCCCAAACATCACCGCGGCACTGGTAGTCAACACCGTCACCGGTTCTCGCGAGCCGGCAGCACGCAGCAAGTAGAGGCCATTGGCACCGTGGCCGTGTAAGGTCCTGGCTCCCCTTGAGATCTTCATGGGTGCCCTGGGGTAAACTAACATGGATGGGTACTGTTTATAGAACTATGAGTGGTACTTTCAACTATTCATGAGGTCATATCAGAGAACATACCATATGGCATATGGCATATATGGATCCAAGTAACTTGGCACCTTCCTAGAAAGTGTTTGGGGTATGATTTGGAGGGTTAAGTACCTCCTCAGGAGGTGTCTGGATCCACCCAGATTTCAAAAAACACCCGAGAAACTCATCATTTGGGGATGATTCTTACCACCCATGACCCATGAAAATGGCAATTACTTGGAAATGGTGGATGGATTTGGTTTACCCCGTTACTGAGGTAATGTCATATAACATAACATGCAAGAATATTATCCTATCTAGTACTCGCCTATATTGATGAGGGATTTTCTGTTCTATCTATTTTGGGAATAGCTATAGCTATTCTGGCTGAGTTATGATCATTCACCAACTTGAGACTAGCTGAAACTTGCGGTCATTTGTGGATGGTTCCCTGAATCCATTACCATCATTCCAGTGACGTCACGACGTGAGTGGATGGTATCAATGTCTCCATCCCGTCCCCACTGGGCTCAATAGTATGAACAAAAGGCACAATCCCCAAGATTTCTTACCGGGTTCTTACCGGGACCCCGAGAATTGAGCTAACATTGATACACAGTGTACTCCAATGAATGGCTAATAGTGGTTAATGGTGTTTGATAATGGTTGACACCGGTTCATAGTGAGAACGAATGGTTGACCGGTGTTTAATCCCATCTGCCGTTCATATTGAACACACCCCCTTATTCTTGTGAATCCCCTACTACACCATGATTTCTGGTATGTGTTTCACATTCGGGGGAGGGGATCACATGGGTTAGCCACGTTGCATTTTTCTTGGTTCACTTACTTGTTTTTGTTTGTTGAGTTTGTTTGGTTGATTCAACTTTCATATTTTATCTACCCATGCGTCTGCAGGGATCATTTTCAATCCCTCCATTGCACGAATCGCGGAATTTTCTGACCCCCTCGACTGATGGAATGACGATTGCCATAATAGTTGGTGGATTGCGGTCACATGGGTCACTGGCTTTGGTGGGGTGAAGTATGGTGAGCTCAAGTCACTTAGCAGTTAGTTTATACAAGCAGCAAGCAAGGCAAGTAAATTCACCAATGTGGTAGATGATACCCTCAATGTCAAATATCTTCTGCAGCCCTCTGGGAATCAAACCGCGCACTGGACAACCATCGCATTAGTCGGCAAGACAATGCACAACTCGCCGGAGATACAATTTTGGAAATCGAAGCTGACCATGGAGGAACAAAAACACACTTTCAAAAAAAAAACATCTTGACACAAAAAAAAAACTTCCATGGTAATTCCGTAGGTTGCCCATCCATCTGTCGGACCTGAAGGCCAAGTCTTCCTCCGTAAGTTCCGAGGAATGCACCAGCAGTAGCAGGTCCTTTCCTTCAGACCTCGCATGAAGCGAAGTGGGAAAAAGTGACGACTGGCGCCATGGCCTTTTTGTACGCCATGGGTAGTAAAAGCGTATACAAACTGATGGGGCCATGATTCTGGGTAAATTATAATAATTCACTAATTTGAATTAAGGCCATTTGGGGATGATTCCCTCTACTAACCATATATTCCAGTGAGGTCACAGTGAGGTCGTTATAATTTACCTAGATGTTTGATTCATCAGTGGCTGAACAAACCCCTCAGGATGTACCTAGTGATTTGTTGTTTGGAAGATTTCACCCAGTTAGCATCACCAGTGCTGAACTTGACCAGCAGCACAGCGTGTCTCTATTGATGCCCCATGTTTGTAGCTTTATTCCTGGGGTAGGTATCCCATTCATAAGTGGCGTGTATGAATGGTGATGAACCACTTGCTGACTGGGAGGGGTCTAGGGGTTGCCTGGTGCATCTTCTTAAGATCATCAAATGAAATACAGCCAACAAATCGCCGGACAATCCAATTTTTGGGGCGGGCCAATTTTGACCCAAAGTCCTCTTCATAAAATAGGATTCTTACATATTCTTACCAATAAAAAACTGATGTTGTTTGAATTTCTTCTACATTCTACATGTCTTCACCCCATGTGGCACCTTGCCACCCCAACCCCCCCCATGAGCCCAGCTTCGGTTCCCACTTCATGGTCACCCAGGCGGCGCTCGAGAAGAGTCCCTTGGTCAACACGGGCCGGGCCGTCTTGGCGCAGTCCCCGAAGACCCGGACCATGGCAGGGCCGCAGCTGGAAGGGGCTGGGGAGAAGGTCGCGAAGTAGCAGCTTCTTTCAGCACCTTCCACCTTGGGGGATGGGGGATTCACCCCTGACATTTCATCCAAAAAATGATTTATAAATGGGGATACAATGGAATAGAACTAAGCAACCATATGCTCTTCACCATACTGACAGGGTTCAAAACTGGCCTGCGGGGATAGGAAATCTTCAAGCCAGGGGCAGGTCATTGCGGGAGGACATTGTCCAAGCTGATGGGAGCTGCTGTGAAGCAAGAAAGAAGTCTTGAGCAGACGGAGGATTGAAATGGTGTTTGAAATGGAGCTTTGTCAACTAGCTCTGCCCTTTCGGAACCACTTTTGGCCACCAACCCCGAATCCCAACCCCTTGCTTGAATATGCCCTCAGGCTATGCGAAAGCTTAGATCTATAAGATTCTCCTTACAGGCCCCAACAAATTGTTGTTCATGATCACAAGTTCCCACCCATATTGCCGAAAAGCCCCCAATATAGATATTCTTGCCAACAAAAGAAGGGTCAACCAGCCCCATCTCCATCTCCGAGCTCTCCGAGCGTCGGCTGTGAAGTTGGGCGAAATCATCAGCTGACTCAGGTGCTGCACCTGGATTCGACTCAAGACCTGCGAGGGTTTCTGGCCGTCCAAGACCAGGACCTCATCGGTCACCAAGCGCAAGGCGAAACGCTCAGTGCAGGTCCATTGGATCCTGCGTGGAGGAATGGCCAGCCAAAAGTGCCGGTTGCCAGGAAAAAGTGGCAAGAAAACACCGGTAGCCCATCAACCTGCTCAGGTTTTCCCAACTCAATGCTTTTTGGGGAGATGGAAAACTAGTTGAGGGGGTAAATCTGCATCAGTATCCGGGAGGTTTCCTTGAAATTGTCCAGTGCGAACTGCCATTTGAGCAGTGTCATCTAAACCCTGTTAAGAACGGGATTCCCCGAATGGATCGTGACATTGCCCAGCATACTGGTGAGTATAATTCCCGAACTCATCATCAACCAACAAGAAATTTATGATTTGATTTTATAAATCCAACGGAAATCCCCTGAAACGGAATATGCTCCAATCATATTGCCATTTTTTAAGGGATTATCCCATGTTTTCCCTGGCTTTTGGTAGCCACTTCCAGTCGGACAACGCCAGGCGTCGGAGGCCATCGCAGGGGCGAGATCTGCGGCGCGAAGAAGCGCGCCAAGGCGTGGGCAAAGAGCCACCCGGAGCCACGTTTCCTGGGCGGACAGTGCTGGCTTCAAGTCAGAGCCAGTGGATTGTTTACCGTATAGTAATGAATGTTAGGCCAAAAAAAAATGGTAGAAAAGGGATTTGCTGCTAGTTTTTGTAAAGACTTGAAGTTTCGATCTCTGTTTGGTGGTGATATGCTAAGTCTTAACCACCAAGAACCACTATTAATGAGGCCAAATATTGATCATCTATTGTTGGGTGAGTCATTGTCACTGAAAAAAAATCTTTACGCATCGGTGGGGAACCTGGTTGTATCCCTGACGACTCTAGACTTTACCCCCCGGCCTTGGATGATAATTAAGTTTCCATACTGGTCACGTGTCTTTTAGTAGAGATGACCTTTTTCACCTCATAGTGTCCAGATTTCTACCGTATCTCTACTTTTTTCCGGCTTCCTATATGGAATTGTCCAACACTTGCGGGATTTTCGGATTTTCCTAACAACGCGGGCTACAACTGTCTTGGTGGTCCTGTTTCCTCATAATGGATGATGATATCCGCATAAAACCAAGTTCTACATGCCCATGTTACACCAGCCAAAAGCTGTTGCTTTTCCATGGGCTCATGTGGATTGAGGTTGATGCGGAAATCAGTCAGGTGGAGAGCAATTTTCTCAATGGCTGCCTGGTTGGTGGATATGATGTTTGGAGCATAGATGTGCTAATACACATGGGGCTGATTGAGCTTGCATAGTTTTAATGCACCGCCTCGGTCGAAATTCCTGGGTTCGATGCTCATCCAAATATCCAGCCATTAACGGTTCTCCATTGTGTTAGTCAGTGCATCATAATCATGTATGTGCACCTCATTTGTATCCCATCCCGTCACCATCACCATCACCCTCGTCATCGTCATCATCATCATCATCATCATCATCATCATCATCATCATCGGAAACTACCCTCTGGTAAACTAACATAGCTATGGAAAATCACCATTTTTAATGGGTCAATCACCATCAATTCCTATGATTCTCCCATGCGTCGAATCCAACACTTTGCAGTAACCATCACCTTTCTGCTGAGGCTACTTCACAGGTTCGCCGGTATCTCACCACCTGTCGTGATGTTTCAGAAAAACTCACACGGATCGTCTGACCACTAACCACCACAGTCTGACCCTATCTAATCACTGCCTAAGCTACCTCAGCTATCTTAGCTAATCTCCTGGAAAAACGCCCGACTCATTTCCAAGCGGCAGTCGCAGCCGCAACGTGGCTGCGCGCTGGATTTCCTCGCTGAGCGCCTGCGCATCTGAGGTGGCAACCTCGTTGACGGCCAGCACCTACCAGCGCCCGGCCACCTAAAAATGAGATGTTTCATGGGGTTGTCCCATGGGAAACATAAACATGATATGCTATAGAGTGGGCCCAAGAGAATAAACATCAACATCAACATGTTTGGAAAATATATATATTTCTCCTTGGCAATCATTGGAAAGCTTGCATTTTCATGGCGAAAATTTGCACAACTTGCCAAGATCTGCCATGGCAATTTCGGCACTCCGGGCGGCCCGGCCTGGTCACCAGGCAAGAGCATCTGCTGCGGGCTGCTCTTCAGTACCTCGGACCACTGGAGTTTCAGCCGATTTTCAGAGAGACCACTGGATGCCAGTTGGCCAAAGGGCAGTGGTCGTTTCTACCAAGCAAACTGACCATTAGAAACGACGCTGCTCAGGTTTGAAGAAGAATGTCTCAGCTTTCCACCGCAAAAGTGCCATCATTCGCACTCAAAACTATGTTCCGACATGCGACCTGGGTGTTTCCAGAATCCCCCAGGACAGACTATTCAGATGCTTTCACCTGCCCAAGTATGAATCATCTCAAGTCGATTGCAAAAAACGCCTTAAATGTCATCTAACAAACCACCAGCATTTTTGAACAATTTCTAGCCCACCAACACTCCGAATCACTCGGAATCACCTGGAAATCAGCACCCGCCTGCAGGTTGTGCTGATGCACCAGCCCTTCGGGATCTACGCGCCGCAGCAGCAGGCCACTCTTCCCATCCAGGTGATCCACGTTGATCCCCAGCTTCAAGGTGCCATCCTGGCAGCGAAAATTCAGGGGAAACCATGGTGAACTTAGATGCTCGCAGGATTCCCAGGATTCAGATCCTCATGTACAAATAGATTGCTAACCAAAGACTTCAACCAAAATTCAGGCTTCCAACCCCTTCCCCAAGTTCATGAAGTACACATAATTATACAACATCCAGCAGATTTTCCATTAAAAACAGAGTTCCCCCACCCCAGCCGCAGCACCTTTTGGATCGTCACCTCCAAGTCCTCCTTCTGCGGCGGCCGCCGCGTCAGCGCCCAGACGCTCAGGTTCTCCGCACGTCCAAAGGCGGGCGAAGAGCCCGGAGAGCCCTTGGGGCCCTTGCCCTTGCCCTCCAAGCGTAGGGAGGTCATGTGCTCCCATGTCACCAAAAACCTTAGAAATTCTGGCGGGAGATTTTCTGCCAACAATTTTGCCACTTCGATGTGGAGGAGTTGAATAAGGAAAATGTGACATTTCTTTAGCTGGCTGGTGCGTCAACGTAGGCTTACCCAAACAATTGGGGACCCCGCCAAAACCACAAAAAAATGGAAGGAATCGAATTGCTGAGGTCCACCATTTGGAGAAACAGCCGTAAGGGGAAGCATGAAGGTCCTCAACTACGCCTTTGCTGGCTACCTGCTTTGATTCCTTTGCAGGATCGCTCATAAAGGGTCGTTTAATCAAAAAAACTGAAATGTTGAAAGTGATAATTTTGAAAAAAAGAAAGTATATATATTTCTATATCTGTGTGTGTGTGTGTGTAAATATACTTCCATTAAATCCCAAAGTTTCTACCCACATGTTGTCCCCAAAGCAACGAAGCGCCACTGGAGAAGTAGCACCGCGCAATGGGCCCCCCTTGCCCCGGCACTTCGCAGGGCGCGCAGGGCGCGCAGGGGGGTGTGGCCTTGGCGCCTAAGGCAGCAGTGTCCCAGATGCCAACCAAGCCATTTGGCTGTAGCATGGCCTCAACAGAGGCAGGTGCATCCTGGTGATGGTCAATGACCCACGTACTCTCCAGTCATGAAACGTGGCCGCTGGGAAATCCCCAATTTCTATGTTAGGAAGTAAGTGTCACGTTTCATTACTAGAGGGTATACATATTGAATGTGCTGGATATACCCTAGTACGATTTTTGGGTTATTAAAAGTTGTGAACCACAACTTTAAACCTCCCAAATATTTGTACTGTTTACATCCCAAATAAGAATCACAGGGACAATCACCAAGAAAAACTGCAAAAGAACTACGAAAATCACTAGAGTTGATCACTTGGGGGGAGAAAAGTTCACTAAAAATTACCAACTACAATCTAATCACTAAAGTCTCTCCCTTTTTTGTTCACCAAAAAATCATTTTCCCAACTGCTGGCCACGTCACCAGCAGACCACTTCCCACATGGGGCACTAAGCACTCGGGGTGCCCCGGCTGCGCGCGGGGCAGGGTCTGGACCAGCTTTGGAGGCGCCTTTGGCTCCACCTGTTTAGCCGACAGAAGGCGGTGGAAGGGGTTGGGGGCCCCCTGGAAAACCATGGGAAGACAATAGGAAATGAAGATCGAATGGGATGACCATAGGAAAATGATGATTTATTCCCAAGAAAAGTGGGCATTGAATGGGATTTGTAGCTGATTTATGATAGCTAAGTTGGTGAACATAACTCCAATAACCATGTTGTATGGTGAAATCATAGTAGATGGGGTTCAAAAACCAACTTAACTTATACTGTAACTGGGGGGGGCTCATCTTGCGGATGTGTATCCCAGGTATCACAAGTGGCTAATAACCATAATGGGGACGGGTCAAAACCAATAATTCCATACTTGCGGGGAGTGAAACTCCCGTTACCAGCTATTTTCATGTCCATGATACCTGTGTTTTGACCCATAACCAAATTATCACCCAGTTATATACAGGGTATACCTTTTTCTTTAATGTGTTGCTTGTAACTCGATTACTGGGATGCACCCCCAGGTTGGGATGCAGTAGGGAGAATTCTCAGGTCTCAGCCATACCGTATGATATGGCGAATTTACCATGAAAAATAAACAAGCATAAATTTGCATTTATATATATATATATATTGTGGAATGGTGGTGGCTTCTCACCCTCAAAATGCAAAGGAATATCATGGGAATCTTATGAGAAATAATGGGGATAAACCACCAGGGAATCGATGGGGAAATATACCAAATAAACTCATCTGGACATGGGTCAAAACCCTGTTACCCTGGTTGATCGCAAATAAACCAAACATAGTGGAGATATAATGTGTATGGGCCAGTACACAGTCCCTAATTTAATTAACCATGTAGTATAACCCACGGAATAACCAACCAGCAGTGGTTTTAGTCATGGCGCACTTGAAAAAGATGCATGGAAACCATGGTCTCAGGATTGTGTACTCCTTTTTGATCTGTATCTTTAGATATAGCAACCCCAGAATAGTTTTAAAAAAAGTTGGAAACCTGGAAATATGAAATAAAAATTATATACTTATATATATATACACCATACTGGAAACACGGTTCTATCTTTTTTGGGTTACTATATCTTTGTAGTCTATCTTGGTTTCCCCCTTTTTTCCAGAGGCACGACCAACCTGGTAGATGTGGGTGCCATTCACCGCTGCCACGATGAAATTCATCGGAGCTCAAAGCTATTCACCGCAGGTCCATCCCCCATGGTATCATAGCTTCGTACTGGAAATGTTTCGACCCACGGTGGTCCAAGACATCCGGTGGCTCACATGAAACTTTGTTCATATAAACTATCGACTTCAAGGTTCGTAGATCTTCAAGTTCTTATGGTCTCATGATGTGCTGCTTTTACCCTGTCGCAAGTCTTTGTTGTTGCTAGCATCCCCCCTCTCATCTGCATGTGGAATTTCGACGTGGATAGGACCAACGACCGCTTGACACAACTCTGGCGCTTTCAATCTTTCCAAAAGCATGACTCGACTCTGTGGCAAGCTAAAGCTGGCGTGAGCCAAAAGAGAAAGACCAATGACACTAGTAGTGGCCACACTTCATTCTTGCAGCAGTTTCAACGGCCGCACTCTTGGGCTCATGGGCCAAACCAGGTGCGCCGAGCCAAAGGAAACAAAACAAGTGACTGACGCCCTTCCATCTTTCTCAATATTCTACCAAACATATGCTTACACATATACATGTATTTATATATTCTATATATATATATACAGCTGTTTTTAGATGCTTTTAAGCCATCACAGCTCACTTCCCCAATATTCTATGACTATGACCACCACTGTCTTGAGGCCTTCGTCGGTCCCTATGAATGCTCCGGACCTTTTCCTTTGCTACGCAGGGTTCAGGGGTTCACTCAGAAGCCGATGCCCGCAGCCGCCAACGCTAGCAGCAAACCACACCTCCGGCCGGTTTGCCGGGACGAACTGGTGGGGTTCCAAAGTTTTTGCAGACAAGTGGCTTTGATGGGTGGCACAAACTGAAAGAAAGCCTTTGACTTACTTGTGCGTAGTGGGGAACGGGGGAATGGGATGATTATTAATGGTTATTATAGGTCATTCCCCCATTCCCTACTAAGCACCAGTAAGTCTTCCCCCAGACATCTTGAAAGTCTCGCCTCTCGGCCCCACTGTGCGGCAGCGCTGCCTTGGAAATTTTAAGGATCGCTTTTCACAAGAAAAGCCAATTGCTACCAGGTGTGGAATGTGTGGACTTTGATGGGTTTGCATAAAGCTTCCAACCTTGGGGAAGTGAATTCTCACATCCGGCGATGACTTTCCCATACTCTTCTCATCACCATTCAGTACATAACTATAGGAATAGAAAATCAACAGGCTTAACCCTCGTCCAAATGATGACTACGAAGTATGGTCCCATATCATACAATGGTTCAGTGTCTTCTATCGCTTATCAAGAAGAAAATTGGATGCCATTGAATGATATGTTACCATTTCATATGATGATATCATGTGGATTTCTATGGTCTCTGATTCAGATGGTCCCATAGATGGCACCTCCTGGGCCGAAGAGTTGCTGGCCTTCGCCTTGCTGAGTTGGAAGGTCCACAACTGTTTGAGGTGAACTGTAAATTGAAAAAAAAAACATGGTCCAAGTCCAAGTAGTTTTCTTACCAGTCTCATCTAGTTTCTGGTGGTTCCTAGGCCTTGAACTTTTGACCCATGACCATTTTGACAGCTCTTAAGAGTTGTCACTCCCAGATCGACACGAAGCCACCAAGCACCCCAGCACCCCGTTGCCGTTGCCCGTCGCACCAGGCGTTGCGCTTTCGTTTTCAAGGCAGCTTCATTGACCGCAAGCCTTGGAGATGGCAACGTTTCGAGTTGTGTCACCGAAGAAACTAAGCTGCTTGGTGGTTTCAAGCAGGTCATCATATCTCATCCAAGGTAGGAATGGGATGACATATTACTGTTTGGAACCACCAAGCACTAATGGTTCCCCTCCGGGAATCAAACATGGCAATTCAGGCAGGGAAAGCTAAGGTCAACAAGTTCCCAGTCGCAGAAACCGTTGTTACTAGGGTTCTATGCATACCTATCCAAATCTCTATCCACTTATCTACCTATCCACCTATCTACCTGCCTATCTATATACCTATCTATCCATCCATCCCCTTCCTCCCCTTTATCTCTCTGTCTCTCTGATTTTGCGGTTCTACATCCTACATCGCGCCATCAATATTCATAGAAAAGTAAACCCCTGCTCAAAGAGTGGTAAATTACTTCTCTAATCTTTTGTGGAGGATTACTAGTCCATATCCCATTGCATATTTCCATGATAGTCCCCTTTGTTGACTGCGAAATCTACAAATTGCTATATGTCCCATATTTACATGCTATTCCCAGTTGTAATTGTGAATCCCTAATTTATCATGGAAAAATCATGTTTGGGGGTTGCTACAAAATGCTTAGCTAAGTTATATCCCATAATTCCACGATAATCCTCATTGTTGATTGTGAAATCCGAAATTTATCTTGGAAAAATCATGTTTGGCCTTAATATTAGACAACCACCAGAAACTATGGGGTTGAGTAGGGGGTTTAACTATGAATCGGTTCATCATAAACTTAGTGATGCCTGGTCCTGGCACCACCCCCACTGGGGAGTGGCTGTTGCATCGCCCGGCGGTACTTCTTTTTCGCTTCATTCATCTGATCCTGGGATGCGGCAGGGTCGGCCAACACACGGATCAATACCATAGAAGAAACCATTCTGGGAGGATCAACCTCCCATTTTGCGAGCTATGGATTGATGTTCACCAAAGCTACAGGCTTTCGACCCATCCCCTCCGTATGTTTGATGGATGCCCCCCGGCACGAAGGGAGAAAGTTGGTCACCGCCATGACCGTGCCTGCTGGTGCAAGGTTTCCTTCCACAGACGAGTCTCCTGAGCTGTGACCTGGCGAGAAGAAGGCAAGGGCCCAAGGGCCTTCCTGCAGTTTCGACTGGGGTCCTTGGAAAAACCGAATCAACCCGTCACTAGCAGAACCTCGTGGAAACTGCTGATCTCCCCATGAAAATGACTTGGTACAGCTGGAGGAGGAGGAAAAAAAAGAACATCATTCGATCCCTATTTTGGTTGGTTGATCTCCCCGTCAGAACCTCCTTCTTGCGCTTCTTGAACTTCTTCTTGTCAACAGATTGGTTTAAGGGCAAACTGACGGTTGAAACCATGATTTGTTCAGGCAACAAAGTTTCCGGCCGTTGTTCTCTTCCACCAATTGGTTTTGCCCGAAAAAAATAACCAGGGAGGTGTCCCATCCCCCACTCTCAGACACACGCAACGCCTCCCGGTGTCCCAAGCCTCTTCTGCGTGGGCGTGCAACCTCTCATAATCTTTTTTGGCTGCCTTCATCTCCTTCCAGGCGCTGAGAAGACCCATGAATTTTTGTCACTTGAGTTTCTCGACTGGAATGCATGCAATGGTTTAAATGACTATTCAATGGGATATAACGGGGGGTATAGTGGGATGTATGAAGTAACCAACACTATGACGTGTGACTTTGTCCCGGGAACGAAAACGTATCAAGGAAAATACTGCCTGAATAGGGACATTTGGGAGGTTTTAAACCAGTGGATGGAAGGGGGTAACCTATTTTCAGGTAAACCATTTTTTTTTGGCCTTAGACTTGTCATTTTGGAGGGTGATTGTTATTCTGCTTCTCCCCATGCTGGGACACCTTATGTCTAGTCAATTAGGGTGATAATTCATCCCATCCCTCCAATACGAAATACCCCCAAAATCAATAGCTTCAGTACTAAACCAACTGGTTTCTAGGGATGGTATTTCTCCAGGTTGCCATGGAGATCCCTTGATGTCTCTAGTCTAAGCTATCAATCAACCCATACCCACCGCACCTCAGAGATGTTGCTCTTGGCCACCTCTGCTGTGAGGTTCACCAACTCTTTCTGTGAATCCGCCAGATAAGTCTTCCTGAGGCAGGTCGCGGATAAGCGTCCTGACCAGAAAAAAAACATTTCACATCAGATTCCACATATGAGATACTGGGCAATCTGATGCGCCTTCAAACTGGAGCAAGGGAACCCAAAAAAAACAAGGTTCCGACCCTACAATCCAATCATCACGTTTTGCAGGCTCACTTGGAATCTTGCAATGTACATAGAGAAATACATCAGTTAAGGGTGGGCCCAGATGGGCACTGGGCACTGTTCCATCATTGTCCAACAGCCTGGTGATCGACAAACCAGTGGGTGCATAAATCCCAGATCTTACCCTCTGGTTGCGCATGGTTTGTTTGCCGCTGGCCTACTCTGAAGAACGAGCCCTCACAGTCCACCTTCACCAGCCCTGTGTCCAACTGGGTTTGTCTGAAAATAACGTATCTCAAAATCTAATGGTTGATGATAGTTGATGATCATGTTCCCCTCTAAAGGACTAGTTTTGGGTATGGTAAAGATTTTCCCCAAGTTTCCCCAAGTTTTCCACTGGATTTCTCATCTCTTCCCCCCCCTGGAGAACCGCCCCACATCCGATCCGCGCCAAGGGTCGCATAGCGAAGACCCTTCTGGAGCTTTGCCAGCTCCGCCTCCAGCTGGTGAAGGTTCTCCAAAGCTGCCTCCTGGAATCGCCAAACAACATCACATATTCATTAATTGATTCATCTATTGTATGTATGTATGTATGTATGTATGTATGTATGTATGTATGTATGTATGTATGTATGTATGTATGTATGTATGCATGCATGCATGCATGCATGCATGTAGGTAGGTAGGTATGTATGTATGTATGTACACACATGCGTGTGTATCTTTGTATGCATGTGCTTATTCCCAATAGTTTCCCCATATAGGATCAAGGACCTTGGTGCTCCTGCACGATCTCTCCCACCGATTGGTTGGATGGCTTTGTTGCCCGCCTCAGGCGCTGCAGCTGGGGGCCTGCGTCCCAGCACCACCCAGGGGAGCCTTTTATGGCCTGTACCCCATCATTTGTGGGTTTTTTGAGACACTTCCCAAGAAAAATGTGCTTAAGGGGGTGAAACACTGTATAAGATTGGAATTCACCACGTCTTCTGCCACTGAATACCTGGCATCACTGGGCTCCTCAACCCCCTGGCAACCATCCCGTCGCCGAGCCACGCGGAAGCTGCGGTGCACAGAGTCACCAGGACCCCAATGGCCTCGATACGGAGGTTCCAATTTGTGTCTACCAATGAGTCAATGAGGTAAACAGAACGCGATAGACCATCCTGAATTGGGGTCTCTTATTGGGTCTAACCCCTACTTGGAATGATTTTGAATGGCCCCCAAGTGGCTAGTTAATGGGATGGTTTAGGGTTTTGGGTTTGCCACATTAGACCCAAATTGTCTTAAAAGAGCAAAACGGGCGGTGATTTTTGATTGAATTTATATACCATCTGTGCATTCATTTTGGAGGTTAAGAATGTATTACTGTATATAAATCTATACTGTGTAGCAGCCAAAAAAGGAAAGTCTTATCACACCACCATTATTTTAGTAGGATTGTACATTTTCTATCTTTCTGGTGGCTTCCGCATTTACATGTTTAAGACACACTGGAATTCCTTATGTTTGATCCCTTTCTGCAAGTGCTTAGCTTGAGCATCAGGGTGTTCATCCAAGTTGCTCGCCAGGAAACCATGGCGAGCAACTTCATTCAAAGCCAAAAAATTGGCTGCAGATATACATAAATACATGATAATACAAATATATTGTATGTGCATGTGCATGTATATGTATATGTATATACATATGCATACATGTGCGTATGCTTGCGCTTCTGCACATCTCTACATATACATATACATATACATATACATATACATATATATATATATTGTTATTGTTATATGTTTATATTATATCATATATATATATGTGTGTGTGTACATACGTATGAACACATTTAGGCATGTGTATGCATACAAAATTGGAAAGGATGATATTTCCGACCCAAATTTGAGCTGCAAAGAGTGCCAAGGGTGGATCATCACTGGACAATTTGATCCATTTTCCTAAAATGGGGGTACCCAAAAATGGATGGTTTATAATGGAAAATCCCAATCTAAAATGGATGATTTGGGGGTACCCCTATTTTAGGAAACCTCCAAATCTAGTCTGCACACATTCCCTTTCTCCTGGCTCAAGCTGCACGATGTCGGGCACATCTGTAGTGAACTTTGTACAAATCTTGCTGCCCGGCAGTGGTGCTCCAGGAAAGAAAACGACAGAAGAATTCCTACGTTGGAACCAAAACAATATGCCGCTAAGATCAAACAAATCGCAAACCAAACTTGCTGTGCTTCTAGTTGGCAGCACATCATGCCTTCCCTCGTTGTCATCCCTTCAAAATATGATGTGCTTTTATTATATTGATCATTGAGCCTCAAAAGAAATCCACATGTGTTGTCCTTTCCAACACATCGGAAGTAAGCACCCAAAAAAAATCTCAGCGTTCCACTGTTCAACAGAAAATCATCGAGAGCGCAAATCCCTGGACTTTTCCGGACAAATCGAGCCTCAAAAAACCGTGAATTTCTCATCGTCGCGGGATGCGTGCCAGCAGGCGGGACAGCACCAGCCCCAGCGTCGCTCCAATCGGCGCCTGTTTTTTTGCGGGGAAAATGTAGAAGAGAAAATCCCAAGGCCAAAACCGAGATAAATTGGACTTTTCTGAGTCTTTTTTGGATAGTTAAATTATGTTCTGTTACATGTCAATTACGTCTCTATTGGCTGGCATGATCTATTTTGTCGGAAGGTTTGCAGGAAATCGTGGCTTTCTTCCCATCAAAACAACGGACTTCGTGCAAATGTTCGTCCGCAGAAAATGGCCGGAAAAAAAGGTGAAAGCAGAACTGAGGCAACAACAAAACAGCGATATCATTCAAAGAAACATATCCGATAAGTTCGACAATGGGAGCCATCGCGGGAAAAGATTGTCTCTGTGTTGATCTATTTGTGGAAGTTTGGACCATGTCCTGTTGGCATATCAGCATATGGCAGACTCTAGAGCAGACTCAGCAGATACCCGGTAAACAATTGACCTTTGAGCTGGATGGCTTTCAACTGTCCGATTCACCTCGAAAAATCGGCCGACCCAGCTGGAAATGTTGATCTGGGGAGCCCAACAGCCACCAAGACCCCAGTCACCTGCCGACCATGGAGGTGTCAAGCCCACGTAAGACATTAGAAAGTCCCGAATCTTTCTTCAAATTCTGACTCCAAACTTTAAAAAGGGATGTTGATCTATGAATCTACTAGGAATTATATGGAATTATGGGAACATGATCTTTTACTCATAAATACCTCATGATTGGGAGACTGCAAAAACCTTCAAGCGAAATGCGTGCTCAGAAAACACGTAGCTGACCAGAAACAAGCTCTCACCGAAGTCTTCCAGCACAGCTTGAAAAAGAATCCCAAATTACCCGTGTCGTGGGATAAAACTAGAGGCACTCAAGTCTCAAACCGTTCATGCAATAAAACTTCAAACACCAGTTTTGGACATCTATGACCTCTTACCATTCCATTCACCCTCAATGCCCCCCCAAAAAAATAAAGAAGTATCACCATCTATCAACCACACATCCCCCATCTTCACTGGGGGGCCCAACATTTCCCAACCCCTCTGCGCACCACAAAAGGCCACTTCACTGGAGCAGAGATGATGCCCAAGGTCACGGCCCACTGAGACAGGCTGTGCTTAGTGGGGAATGGGGGTTTGCTGGGATGATTATGACAATGGTTATTGGGACGGTCCCGAAATTCCCTGCTAAGCTAGCACCAGCAAGAAATTTTCGGAGTTCTATGCATCAAGTACTTCTTGGAGATATCCACTCAGATGCTCAAATACTGACTTTCAGGACGAATTAGGAGATCAGATACCAGCCACACACTCATCCCTTGCCGCGGCCTTCCCCAGAGTTTGGCTACCCCAAAAAGTGGCCTGGACGAGCGAAGAGAACGTGGGGAAGCCACTGCTTCAAACAAATGGGGTGCAGGAGGCATCTCTGAATCACTGAGCTTCAAAACCTCTGCAACTTTCACTGCACTTTTTAATCCTTTTTTCCATCTCTTAAATCATTGGATTGGTTGAAGGGAAAATTGAAACCGGAAACCCATATATTAAATTTCATGGGAAAATCCATGGTTTCCGGTGAAGATGTCAGCAGCTCCCAAGGGCCCCGAGCCGCGGGGACCAAGGTTAGACCCACCGCTCCGCCGAGACAGGCACCTCAAGGGGCTGGGTAGTCGAGAAAGGGACCCCTACCGAAATGGCGATTATGGGAAGATCATGGGAAATTTTATGGAAAAATCATCGAAAATAATCGAAAAATCATGGAAAATCATGGGAAAATCATGGAAAATCATGGAAAAATCATCGAAAATAATCGAAAAATCATGGAAAATCATGGGAAAATCATGGAAAATCATGGGAAGATCATGGAAAATAATCGAAAAATCATGGAAAATCATGGGAAATCATGGAAAATCATGGGAAAATCATGAGAAAATCATGGGAAAATCATGGGAAGATCATGGGAAATCATGGGAAAATCATGGGAAGATCATGGGAAATCATGGGAAAACCATGCAAAAACAGCCCAACCAAATGGAGGTTTCGTTTCAACCCATCTGAAAAGTATGACCCCCTGGCCTTTGCACCTTGGTGGTAAATGGGGATTTAACCAGCAAACATGGGGTAATTGACCATCTAACACGGGAAGTGTCCCTTACCCTCTGGTGTCAAACATGGCGGGCCGCTGGGATGAGGAATCAATTGAAAATGCCTGTCACCGAAAATCGCCCCGCCGGATCTTTCCCAACTGCAATGCCTTCTCCAAACAAAAGGGCAATTAGATTCCCTTTCAAAACCCCTGGGTGAGTATTGGATCTATTCGCTCTCCCAAAAAAAGGCCGTTGAGCAGCGTTCACAACCGCCACCTCCTTTGGCACCTTGTGGTGCTCCAATGATGGCCCCTAAGACTTGGAGGGACCTGCGGCAAAATTGGCACAACCAAAATGTGGGCAACTAGTCTCCAGTGATTTGACACAGCTATGGGAAATCACCGCTTTATAGATCATCCAAAAATGGGCCATCTTCCAAAGCTATGTTAAATTGCCGGAGTGTAAATGTTGAAGGCACCAAACGCGGAGGTATTCAAGCAACCAGAATAGGAGACTACTTGGGTATAGCCACCTCCCTGCTGCCAAGTTTCAATGGCAGCTCAACATCCCACCCGCATCCCAGCACTTGCAAAACACCCAATCTCGTGCAGGTTTAAGGGACAGTGACGCAGAAAACTCGCCAAAATTTTGGATTTTTGATTTTTGACCCTTCAAAAGGTTGTTTTTGTTGAATCCTCTCAAGCATGCTGAGTTCCCTGGGCAGTCACACCGGTGTCTTCCTGTGACGCACCATTCCTGTGGGCACAAAAAAGGGCGGGTCCAAGCTCCATGACAAGTCTCAACATGCCCATGAAAATGATATGGGTCCTTCGGGTTCACCATCCCAAATATGGTTGAAGGATGTTGAAGGTAAGAAATAAATGTCGAAACCACCAGTGCAATTTATCCCTGGGGATGTGAAAAATCGACATCACTCCAAAACTTTCAGCAAGTTCCGAGGCAGCGACACAATGGAAAAATCATACACACCATGATTCCCGCCGTTGCCAGAGCCCTCATTTTCTCCATTGTCCGAACTTTGTTTCCACCGAAAATCTTGATTGTTTCTTGAGATCCGATTGATGTTTGGATAACTGTCCAAGTACTGCCAAGTCTCTGCAAAGTGCTCACAGTTGTTCCACACCAAATTGTAGCCATCCTCACCCACCCTCGACATTGCACGTTGAAGCACATCCTCCTTGGCCGCATCAGCACGGGGTTGGATTCCTGTATGGTTGAAATCTAATCCGTTGCTGGTCATTGGGGGTTTCCTGTCCGCTACACCACGAGGTATATGGAGGAAGTGATACGGAACTTCAAGACTCATCCGGATCTCACCCCCCAAAAGATGACCAAAGCCATAGATGGTCACGATTCGCCAAATCATAAAAGTTGGTGATGTCTGGTGCTAGCCTCCCGCAATCGAACATGGCTTGCTGAAAAGTCCCATATGTCGCAGTTCGATGATTTTCCCATTAAAACCTCCTTGGGGATTTCCCAGGGGCCAGCCATGTTTGATGGTTGGATAGCTATATTGTATTCCATATTCTGACATTATAATCGCAGTGTATCCCCATTTGGTTTGATGATTTTCCATTCATTTTCCATTCATTTTCCATTCATTTTCCATTCATGTTCCCATCAAAATAGCTTTGGCCCAATGGTTTCTCATGATTTCCCGATGTTTTTCCTAATTATTTTACGCGGCTTCCATGACTTTCCCATTAAATAGCTATTCCAAAAACAACAGGTCCGCCTGCCACCTCATAGGCCCCGGACCGGCTGGCTGGGACGTTGCACCAGGGTGTACTCGAAGACATTGCGCACCTGGCGCACTGTGAAACATGAGGTACTAGAATGTACTAGTAAACAAAAAAAGCATCCAAAAGTCGAGCATGGAATTCATCCAACAAAAACGCTTCTATTCTGACAAGACTAGCCACGGGAGCTCCAGAAATTCTTTATGAATCATCAATTTTAATAGGATTTTCTGTTATTGACTTATTAACCATCCATTTTGGGGCCAATTTATGGAAACCTGCAAATCTTGCAGGACCCCATTTTTCTGCCGTCCCACATCTTCCTGCCTCGTGCCGGATCTTCCCTCGGAGCCTGGCGTTTCGTAAAGGGGAGGGTTCGCCCACTAGGGTCAGTCTATGAAGAATAATGGATGCGAACACGTACACATATGCATACGTACATATACACGTATAAAGTATACATATTTATATTTATATATATGTAGATACATATTTACACATATATGCAGTATAAACGAGAGAGACGGAGAAGGAGAGAGAAAGAGAGACGGATATGTATATTATGTGTGTGTGTACATACATGGACAAATGATACAAGTCTAGAGACCGAAAACACAAAAAGCAGCTGGAAGCACCAAACCAACTCAAAAACACCACAAAAACCTCGACCAAAAATATCTCCAGCGTCAAGTCCCTGAGGCTGACTGGCCTTTCAAAAAAAGGTCCCACCCCTATCCCCAAAAAAACAAACTTCTCTCGATTCAGGAGCGCCCCAATTCCAGGGGCAGATGGTTACCTGCACCAAGCGGCGGATTGGATCGTCGCCCGATGGGATGGTGGATGATGAAAGCTTCGGGTGCCACATCCCATGAAACAAAGATGGCATGATGGTCGTAGCCTCGAGGCGGGCTGGAGATCAGTGGAGATGTATATATAGCGTGTACAGGGTATGCATGTAAATACATACATAAAAGGCCTGTTTGTATTGTATATTTATATGTATGTATATATACATATATATATATATGTGTGTGTGTGCATATATGTGTTTATCTGCAATGTCTCTGCATGCTGCCTGTGTACTTGTATTTCTGTTTTTCATCATATGCCCACCACATGGGAGGTATATCTAGCTTGGGATGTTCAGCCCTCCACCAAGCTGATCGGCGCCGTTCGTTGCCCGGAAAACGGATGAAAAATATTAAACTTGAACATAGCCCCTGAAAGAACCTGTGAAAGCCAGAGTCAAATCATTCTACGAGACTCCATTCCTGCTCATGTTGCATCTCCACACCGAAAATGATTTTTCTAGCTCAAGGTATTGAAGCTCAAAGAGAATCCACCAAGAAAATGGAGTCCAGAGTCCTCCAAGACTCCAAGACCATTCCGAGTATTTCCTTTGGTCCCACTTTGGCAAAGTCCCCTGGAAAAAATCCGATCTTAATCCTAAGGCTCTTTTTCGTAGCCAAGGCTCCAAATCGCCTCCGCTGAATGTGATCCCCTGGCTGAAATGTGCCGTCTTCGATGGCCGCCATCAGCAATAAACAACTTTGGGGGACGGTTGAAAGATCAGGATTGGTTTTTGATGTTTTTGATGTTTTTGATGTTTTGTTTCAGGGTTTGAGAACCCGAATCCTAAGGGCAACATCAAGCAGGGCAATAAAATCCCGAATCGAAGACAACTCTCTTGTCCGGTCAGGTGAGTCAGGCTCTTGTAGTCCACTCATGTTGTTGTGCTGTCACCCTGCATGCTCCAGCAGATCATGATTGAAACACACATTGGACGTGCAGTTCTTAAACTCCCCAGAATCATTGGACCGTGTACCCCCGTCTGTAATCTGTTGCTACATGTAGCTCTAGGAGGCCTCTACAGCTGCGGCAGGCGCACATCCCCTTGGCTTCTTGCGATTTTTGGGTTGCTTGTTGAGCACTTCCATCCTTTGACCAACTCGGTCAGCATACTCCCATTTGCAAATGAGCTTCTTCATTAGTTCAAAAGAGTCGTGTTGCAATTCCATGTAATTACAAAAACACCTCCTGGGGTGGCCAATCACCAATACCTCAAGCCAATCAAAAAAGAACGAAAATATAGACTCATATGGAAGATACCTCTGAAGTTTCTTAGCTCTGCAGCCTGCGATTCCGTGTTTTGACCGCGGTGTCAACAAGGCCTTGAGCCTTGCTACCAGCTGCCTCCTCACACGAGGAAAATTGTGCTTCAGCAGTCGGACAGGGTGACCCTACGGACGCGGCTTGGCCCCAGAGGTGACCCTTAAATCGGCGTGGCAAAATGACGACGCCAAACGACGACGACGCCAAACAAGGCGAAGGCAACGACAAAAGTACCACAACTCTTGTGGTTGAGAGTGTTGACAAGCCACCCAGCTGAAAAAATAGTATATACGATCGATTCCGATGATGATGATGATGATGATGATGATGATGATGATGATGATGATGATGATGATGATGAACCTGTCTATCTTTTCAGGGGCTACCAGCAAGTAACACAGCCAGTTGGATTCGGAGACGTCTGTGCTACTGACGGTGCCTGGGGCCGATGACCTTACTGAAGGTGACGGTGATGGTGGTAGTGATGGATGATCATGGTGATGATCTTGGTGATGATTGCAAAGACAGTGTTGAAGATTAAAGATATTCAAACCACCAACCAGTCCTCCAGGAATTGATTGTGATGTGTCTGTGCGTTTGGCTGATGCCATTACCTCCCCCTTGGCAATCTTTGCCACCAGATTGCAATGGCTAGCTTCGGCCATTTGAACAAGAACAGGAAAACCAGGAATGCAGATCGCTCGGAAAATCTTGCTGCCACAGTCACCAGGAAAAGTTGCGACGTGTAACCAGAAACGAACACTCTTATACATATGTATATATATATATACATACATATACTGGGTACCAATTGGATCAAAAATATCGTTGGTCTTCGCTTTGTGCACCAAGAACTCGTTGTCCTTAACGTTTCATCATCAATTTTCCCCGGTGGGTTCAAGCTGGCAGCTTGATCTGCTTGATTTTCTTTGCTCCGCGAATCAAAGTGTGGCATAGTTCACGCTCAGGGTGTTGCAAAATGGGTACTGGGTGGTGGGGCTGGCATCCCAGGCGCCATTGGTCCTGAAGCGGAGGGGAGAGAAAAAAAAAAAAGGTGATCCTGGGGTCTGCTTGGTATCCAAATGACATGCTGGCTGGTTGCAACCCCAATTTGGGGGTTAGTTTTCACAAGCCCCGTCTCCCACCTCAGGGATCAAACCGAATCCCAACTGATTTCAAGGGGTCAGGAGTGGAGAATTCAAAATGCGGTCCATAGGTCCTGCAATCCAATACCTTCATGCGTCCTGCAAAATGAAGAATTGCCCAATTTGATGCCCTCCGCAGTTGGACGAGGGTTTATGGTAGATATACCTACTGTCTGTACTTGAGGTTGAATGGTTATGAATTATAAACCAACAAACACACTGGGGGGCACCACCGTAAACTCGCACCAAGGTGCTGGTCATCATTCGGATCAGCCGTCACATTCAAGACCTGCACTCCGGTGCAGTTCATTCCCCCCAAAAAATGACACTGTTCAAAGGACCTCGAATTGAAGAAATCCAGTATATAGTAAAGCCAAGGTTTATGTTTGATATGTGTTTAATCATCCATTGACGTACAGACGTATAGATGCATAGCCACAGTTTTAACATCTAGAGTAGATGCATGATGCATCACAACACAATGTTCTATCATAGTTCTATCATGTTCTATCTAGTCTTTTCCACACCTGTTTATTCTACCCTACAGGTCCCATGGCTCTTGACTTTAGAAGGGAAACGCCATCATCTTGCCGCAGCGGCCTTGTACAACTGCAAGCAGCCCATGACCTTGTCCTGTTGAGGATGCGCAGGAACGGCCACGCCCATATGACCGTAGAAGCCCCCGTGCAACCTGGGGCGGTCGGTCACTTCACGCGTTGCATTCAGAATTTGTTTCTGACAAACAGAACGGAAGTTGTCAATTTCATCCAATGTGAATTTCAGTGGGCAGTCCCCAATATAGCGAGCCTGGCCAACCAGGCAAAGATCCGAAGCTGAGGAAACAAATTTGTCTGGTTGTAAGGACCATCAAATGCCGTTCATCACATGGTTGTGGCTCAAAATGGTTCGTTGTAAACCATAGCTAAAGCTAAACATATATAAAGCATCCCCAATTGTATCAATTTGTGGTTTGAAATTAATTGGGCAACCGCCTCCTTGGAAAAGTCATATTTATTAGCCCCCCATTGTTCAAAATTGGTGGTGTCTTGTCAAATTCTGGATCCCCCATCAAATCTTCAGCAGGGTTGCTTCCTTCACCCCAGATACAAGGGGTTAGGAAATTGCTACATTCACAATCTAGCATTCCCCATCGTCCCTCCAAAAGTTGCTATAATCCCATACCCCGTATATTCAACACCCCCATTCTGTGGTCCCGAACATGTGTAACTGTAATTTCCCTGTATGCTAAGATACTAACATACCTTTCTGGGGGGTGTTGGTCCATATGAATCTGGGGATGACTTGAAAAAATTACTGCTTGGAGCAACTCCAGGTGGTCACCTCCCCACATCCCAGGCACAAGCGCACGCAGTCCACGCAGGTCATCTCGGCATCCACGGTGCGTTCGCGGCACTTCAGCTGCGAAGTGGAGGAATGGGCGTGGAAACCCCGCAGCATCAGCAGCCGTCGGAAGAAGATGATGTGTGGCCGCCTTTTGAAACGCCGAGAACAACTCTGGGAATGTGTTTTTTTTTTCAATGGAAAATCTGATATTTGGACTGAAATACACTGGCTGTCTGGTATGTAGTATATATCCTCATAATTATATATTTACGACACGGAACTACCCATGCAAGGTCGATGCAAAGAATGCGAAGATCCTTGGATGGTTTGGGACAAACCCACCAAGAAAGCAACACATAAAGTCATGAAGTCATGGAGTTGAACAACGGTGGATCACCATGTCATGAAATTGGGATCCCAAAGAATTGGCAAAACACCAGTCGAAGTCGCTGGACCAATGCAAATCTGAAGAGGAGAAGACCTTACGGTTGTTTCAGTCGCATCTTGTCATGGTTCATTCTGGGCTACCAGTGCCCTTCCCAAGACACCTTCAATGGCCATGTTGATTTGGCCCAAACCCTCCGGTTGTTTCGTGGAATTCAATGATATTCTTAGCCACATGTGTGCAAGCGCCTCAAAACCCAAACCTCCGCGTGTTTTTTGTCTGACTCCGCATTCAGTTCGTGTTGAATTAAGCATTCCTCAGATGAGGCGTGGCGTCAAACGACCAGCCGGCGGGTGCGTTCAAGGCAACCATCCACGTGCTTGTTCCCGCAAAACAACGAAAAATTAATGGATCACACTGTGTGACCACAACACGATTTCAAATCACGCGGGTCCATGCAGATTTTGCACCCACTTGAAAACATGAATTGATAGGGCCCACCTTCATTTCATCATATTCATTCCAATGTGATTTTCTATCATCATGTGGAAATGTCCAACTGCAACCACCAGTGCCGAAGTTCCAGCCATTCCGCCCGTTTGGCCTTTTCTTGCGGGTCCTGCACGGGCGGCTTCAGCTCCGGCGGCGGCGACATCACGGCGTGCCGCCGCACAACGCTGCCGACGCTGCCGGTGATGCTGGGGGCGGAGCCACCGAGCCACGCGCGGTCAGCCACCCACAGCGAGAGGAAGACGAGGAGATGCAGGGCCCAGCCCAAACCACGCGTGGGAGAACCAGCCATCACAGCACTGGGGATTTAAGGTGGTTTGCAGTGGGTCAATGGAATAGGTTGGAAAATGTTGGTCTTAAAGTTGGTGTTTCCGTGTCTGATGATCACTTTGCCCTGTTACAACTGTTTTGGGACAGGCATGGCAACAAATCACAGAAAGTCGGTCAAGCAACATGGCACCTGGAGCCTGGAGCCTTAAACTGCAAAGTCCGACGGACGGTTCGGTTTCCCGTGTTCCTCAATTCGCTGCGTTTCCAGAACCAAACACAGCAGAAATATATTGTAGTACAAATGAATCATGTGCTGATACGGTGTTTGCTTGAAAAAAACCTTGTTATTTAATTTGCTAATCGCTAATATTGACTTTGCTACTTAGAACCCCGGCCCTGTGATCCCAGCCACACAGCGTTTCCATCAACCAGACAGCCACCGGGAAAAACAACCACTGACCCGCACACAGACAACCACCAGGTCACACAACCACCGGCGTTGGAAAATGTATTTCCGCAAGCCCTGGCAAAAACCAAAAAATTGACCGGTGATTACTCAACATTAAATCGGGTTTTTGTATTGGCATTTTTTTGAGGGTTCCTCCCTCTCTGTTTCTGCCTATCTATCTATCTAGCTATCTACCTATCTATCTGTGTGTCTGTCTATCTGTCTACCGACCTATCTCTCTATTGTATTAACGATCTATCTGTCTATCTATCTACCTACCTATCTACCTATCTACCTATCTACCTATCTACCTATCTACCTATCTACCTTTCTACCTATCTACCTATCTACCTACCTCCCTATCTGTCTATCTATCTACCTATCTATTTTGTTCATGATCTATCTACCTGTCTATCTATCTATCTGTCTATCTATCTGTCTATCTATCTGTCTATCTATCTGTCTATCTATCTTTCTATCTGTCTATCTGTCTATCCATCTTTTCTATTCTATTCCAGTCTATTCTAGTCTATTCTCTTCTATTCTAATCTATTCTATTCGATTCTATTCTATTCTCTTCTCTTCTGTTCTGTTCTATTCTATTCTATTCTACTCTATTCTATTCTATTCTGTTCTATTCTATTCTATTCTATTCTATTCTATTCTATTCTATTCTATCCATCTATCCATCTATCCATCTATCTACCTATCTATCTATCTGTCTGTCTGTCTATCTATCTATTCTTTATCTGTCTTTCTATCTGCCTACCTATCTCTCTATCTATCTACTCTCTATCTATCTATCTATCTATCTATCTATCTACCTACTGTATCTATCTATCTATCTATCTGTCTGTCTGTCTATCTATTTATCTATCTATCTATCTATCTATCTATCTATCTATCTACCTACTGTATCTATCTATCTATCTATCTATCTGTCTGTCTGTCTATCTATTTATCTATCTATCTATCTATCTACCTACCAACTTTATCTACCTCTCTATCTCTCTATCTCTCTATCTATCTATCTACCTATCTATCCATCTATCTATCTACCAACTGTATCTAAACTCTATCTAACTATCTATCTATCTATCTACCTACTGTATATTTCTCTCTTTCTCTCTATCTATCTATCTATCTATCTATCTATCTATCTATCTATCTACCTACTGTATCTTTCTATCTATCTATCTATCTGTCTGTCTGTCTGTCTGTCTGTCTGTCTGTCTGTCTGTCTGTCTGTTTATCCATCTATCTATCTATCTATCTATCTGTCTGTCTATCTATCCATCTATCTATCCCTCTCTCTCTCTATCTCTCTATCTCTCTATCTCTCTATCCCTCTATCTCTCTATCTCTCGATCTCTCTACCTATCTATCTATCTATCTATCTATCTATCTATCTATCTGTCTGTCTGTCTGTCTGTCTGTCTATCTCTCTCTCTCTATCTATCTATCTATCTATCTATCCATCCATCCATCCATCCATCTATCTATCTATCTATCTATCCATCTACGTATCGTATTAAAGATCGATCTATCTATCTTTTTTTGTTTCTATCTTAATTGTTAACGGTTAACGATCTATCCATCCATCTGTTCTATCAATGATCTATTTATGTATCTATCTTTCAATCTTTCTACCTATTTTATTAATGATCTATCTATCTGTTCTATCTATCTATCTATCTATCTATCTATCTATCTATCTATCTTTCTGTCTTTCTTTCTTTCTATCCAACACACCATCCATCCATCCATCCATCTCTCTATCTACCTGCCTACCTGCCTACCTATCTACTTGTCTACCCAGCTACCTATCTGCCTATTCGCCTATCTGCCTAATTGCTGCCTACCTATTTGTCGCACTACCCAGATGCCCTTGTTCTATCTAGTACGAGTATCTCCCTTCGTGTCTACCTGTCTGCCACCTATTATCTACCCATCTGCCTTTCTGCCTTTTTGCGTATTTACCTACCTACCTACCTACCTACCTACCTACCTACCTACCAAGCAACCTATCTGCCTGGCTACCTGTCTGCCTATCTGCCTCTCTGCCGCCTTTCTGCCTCTCTACCTACCTAACTACCAATCTGCCTATCTATCTGCCTATCTGCCTATTTTCGTATCTTGCGATCTACCTATCTAACTATTTATGTATCTATCTTTCGATCTATTTACGTATTTATTGACAATAGGAAAAACAAATTACATTTACAAGACACACTTACTGTTAGGGGCCCAACAAATTTTAAAACCATGGCTAAGGGGATGGCAAGCCATTGGCGCAGAACGGCCGGCGCAGCTCAAAAAACTCGATTTGCCATTTCTCGGGTGTTGCGGCCGTCAAACTTAGCAGCTGAACCTGTGGTTAACTTTATGAAACGAAAAACCGCGGCATTTGCGCCAGCAAGTGCCATGGAGTGCACCCGAAACAGTGGTGGACAAGCAAATTCAAAAGCAAAAATGTGAACCAAGTGGCACGGCAAAGCGGTAAACCAAAAGGCCGAGCAAAATATTGGAAACGTTCAACGGCAAATTTTGTGTTCAATGCGGAAGTCAATGAAAGCTGGCACGGTTCAATTTAAAAAGAATTCAAAATGAGAATCAAAAGCCCTCTGACCAAAACGGTAACAAGATCACTTCAGAACACAGCTCCAGCCATCACTTTGAACCAGAACCATTTTGATTTCATGTTAGAACACACTTCCAGCCATCACTTCAGAACACAGGGCATCATATCATGTTGCAGGCGCAAAACGTTGAGAGGATTCGCGTTCCAAAGCGCTGCAGGATCGAGCAAAAAACTCTTTCTTAACCGGCCATTCAGGGTTTATTGGGGGGAGGGGGCGTATATTCACAACCAGCCATGTAGGGTTTTTTGGTGGGGACATTCTCCTTGCATCATGCTTACAGTTTTCGTCCAAAGCTTGCAACATAGCATACTCGTCTCTTTCTGCCGCTGGGAAGCTCCATACGCTCAATTAACCATTTAGGGTTTATTGGGGGGCGGGGGGTAAATCTTCACAACCAGCCATTTAAGGTTTATTGGGGGTGAAGGGAAACATATTCACAACCAGCCATTTAGCAGGGGGGATATATTCACAACCAGCAGTTTATTCATTTGGGGGGGACCTTCTATTTGTATCATACTTACAACTTTTTTCAAAGATGGCAACTTAGTTTTCTTGTCTCTTTCTGCCCCTGGAAAACGCACATTATCAACTACCCATTTAGGGTTTATTTCAGGGGAGCGGGGGTGAAGTCTTCACAACGAACCATTTAGGGCGTATTGGGGGGGAGGGGGGCTAACAGATGTAAGAGGTGCAGCCATGTATGTCACATAAATGAAATCTACGTTGGTGATGGGAAACAAAAAAACATCTCTGAATGTGACTCAAATAAAACAGGATCATCCCCCGCGTCTTAAGGCGAGGGTTTAAGGCGCATTCTAAAGCGATGGTCGGCGACGCGTTCCAAAGTGAGGACCTTACCGTGCAAAACCCCGGTCTTTTCTGGCAATGCTGAAATGTCAGTGGAGGATGCTTGTGTGAAACACCTCCTGTCTCAGTTTTGCTTGAAAAAATACTGCGCTCAACATTGAAGCGACATGATGCGATTCAAGGCTACAGGACATGAATCGAAGTCAAGGCTACATCACATCTCCTGCCATGTGTGTGGTTCCCTTTTTTTCATGGTTTTCGCAGTGGCGGTACTTGAGCCCTGAATTTAGAAGGTTGATGACGTCAGCCGTTCTGACACTGAGGAGAAAAAAAGGCCTCCAAGCCTTAGCACGCCAATTTGCATGTTGAGGGTTGGACGCATCAGTTNGAAGGTTGATGACGTCAGCCGTTCTGACACTGAGGAGAAAAAAAGGCCTCCAAGCCTTAGCACGCCAATTTGCATGTTGAGGGTTGGACGCATCAGTTATTAACTAAGTCGCCATCCGTCCCCTATTTCGTGTTTTTTTTCTCTCTCTCTCTTTTTTGGGGTTCCCTGTCTCATGTCCCGGTTTGCTATTCTTTTCGCCTTACGATCATCTTCGTCTCACCATCATGTTCATCGCATCTACCCTGCTGTAGCACGGTGTGTGTATGTGTGTGTGTGTGCGTGTACTATCCACACAAATCTCAAAGTTTACCATCTTGCAGGGGACCAATGACGACGCTGCAATGTTCCTGCGTAAACGTACATGTTTCAACTTTCTATATGTGATATAGTCTCGCCCCTGAGCGTATATAGGTTGCAGCGCTATTTGATTCTAGTATCACTACTTCCCCTCATCTATTGTTCCGAAAAAATTATATAGATAGAATATATTTACCGTAAATATCCTTATCTATTTATGTGTGTACGTATTTCTCATGTCACTTTGAATGCTGGTGTCTTGACCTCCGATGAATTTCAACTTCACAATTCGATGGCACATTTCCGAACAAGTGTATGATTCATGCTGGATTCGACCATGGGGCATGAATTCTTCGGGGGTTGCTTTTCCAAGGACCTGACGTGTAGCAATGCGTGTAAACCAGGTGAAACAGTCAACCTTTTTCGAGGTCTCACCGGTGTTTCGGTCAAATGGTTGAACAACTGGCCGCTGTACCAGGTTTTCACCTCCTGGTTCAGTTTTGCTTGAAAAAATACTGCGCTCAACATTGAAGCGACATGATGCGATTCAAGGCTACAGGACATGAATCGAAGTCAAGGCTACATCAAATCTCCTGCCATGTGTGTGGTTCCCTTTTTTTCATGGTTTTCGCAGTGGCGGTACTTGAGCCCTGAATTCAGAAGGTTGATGACGTCAGCCGTTCTGACACTGAGGAGAAAAAAAGGCCTCCAAGCCTTAGCACGCCAATTTGCATGTTGAGGGTTGGACGCATCAGTTNGAAGGTTGATGACGTCAGCCGTTCTGACACTGAGGAGAAAAAAAGGCCTCCAAGCCTTAGCACGCCAATTTGCATGTTGAGGGTTGGACGCATCAGTTACTAACTAGGTCGCCATCCGCCCCCTGTTTCATGCGTGCTCCCGTGTTTGTCAAGTCAGCTTGTGCTTGCGCGCGCGCCAAAGTAGGTTTGGTTCTTCTTGTTGGTTGTGTTAAGCGCTTCCGTCCGCTCACTGCCATTTTCATCTCAGCTACCCTGCTGCAGCACGGTGTGTATGTGTGTGAGAGTGGGTGGGTGGGTGAATGGGTGGGTGGGTGGGTCTGTGTGTGTGTGTGTGTATATCCCTACCACCCAAGAAAATCTCAAATTTTTACATTTTGCAGAGGGGCCCTGGAGAGTTGCAGTCAGCGGCCAAATGACGACCCTGCAGTGCTCCCGTGAAAACATGTATGTCTTTGTAGATTTGAAATGGTCTCGCCCCAAGGCGCATATAGGTTGTTTCCAAAAGGGAAACTATACCCTACTTGTGGCGAAATTTGGGGCATGAATAGAACGTAGTGAAACTTTCGAACAACGTGTTGGCGCGCTCGAACAGCAAGAGACAACATGGACCAACAATTGCCGAGACATGGGCAGCGAAGAGGTTGACAAGTCGGTTGCGGTCATGGTTGCAAAATGAAAATGCGGATCACTTAACCCCACAGGCAGGCCGATTTTTTTCGCACGCTTGAACCACGGATAAAGAAAGCGCACGCATAGGCATAATGATTACATACGGTTGGTTGACGTTCTTGTCTGTTTGGCATCAACAAAAGATGTGTTTCACGGAGCTGAATCTACCAAGTATCCGTGACAACCACACATGCGCTGATTACCTCACGGAACTGGCTGGGTTTGATTTTGATATCATGTGCTGGATCAACACGTGGAGGGGTGAGTGTGAAAAAATTTGGGTGGGATGTAATGAAAACCAGCTTTAAATCTGGCGATGGGAAGTGGGAAGCGAGGACGGAAGTAAACGAAAAGAAAATGGATAACTGGGGAAACTGTCAGAAAACACGGTGAAACGACGCGCCAAAGGAAGCGTTATTCTTGACCACAAGAGCCGGACCAAGGGGGGAAAGACAAATCTATTGAACATACCTGGGGTCTCATATCCGTTGCTTATGTCCAAATGTTCTCATCTCCGTTTGTGCTACTCCCAACAGGTTTAGCAGGTACGCATGTTGGATACATACGCTTCGGGGAATACCTCGGGTTTTCATCTCCGTTTTTGTGTGCTCAAATTAGTTTCAGCAGGGAAATCGAATGGCCGTCAGCATCGTGAAACAAAAAGCAAGCGGAAAGTATTTTTTGGTTTTTACTCGCTAAGTCGTTTCAGAACGAACTGGATATTGAAACTATCGGACTTTTCATCTCCATGTTTGTGTACTTCAGTGTTTCCAGAAAACGGTTTTATTAAATACACCTCGATTCTCAACCTTGTTATCTTGCACGTCTGAAATGATCTCCGGCAGCACGGATATTGAATATAACTGATTTTCATTTCCATTTTTGTGTCTCTACACTGATGTCAGGAGGCAGGGGTAAAATATATCAATTTTTTCATCTCCAATTTTGTGTCTAAATGGTGTCCTGTCTGGTTGGTGTATGCGTCAATGGTTTCCATATACTTGCCTCTCATCCATTTTCTGCATCCAGAGGGTCCCAGAAGGACCAAACACATCGAAGTGTTCATCTCTGCTTGTGTGCGTGTGCATGCATGGTCTCCAAAAGCACGGATGAAGTATATCAAAGATCTCAAATCGATGGCGCGTTTCCTCGCACAGCACGGTAGCACAAGAATACCATGGGCCATCAAGCTGGTAAGGCGGAGTTGCTGGAATAAAGCTGCGTACATGGTGCCGTCACGGCGCGTTGAATCGAGTCCGACGCATCTGAAAAGTACATGAAATTTCCTTCCAAATTTCAAAACTTAGAACTACGCAACATGCAAGCACCGCATCATGTCCCTTGGATTTTAGTATCTGAATCCAAGAACTTGTTGTGCATCAAAACCTACATTTTGATATTTGTGCGTCAAAAGGTGTCACGACGCAGATACATTGAATACCCTGTTGCTGGGCAGCACTTTGGTCTCCACATGCCAAAATTGTTGAACAAATCGAAGTGTAAAAGACGGATAAATTGAAGACATATGGTTCAAAACGTCTCAAAATGCAGATGTATTAATTATATCCCCTGGGTCCGTCTGTCCACAATCCTCAATTTTTTTTCACCGCCGGACATATACATACCTGACGTCTCATCCCCATAGTCTCCAACTGCCAAAAAAACTGCGGAATCAACAAGCAAACGTATTGAAGACACATCGGCCAAAGGAGGTCATAAGGCGTGTACATTAACTATAAAAATTACGTGGGCCCATCTCTCAAAAGTTTTAAATTTTCATTTCCCGACCGCCTTTCCGAAGGAAAACATATTGAACATACGTGACGTCTAGCTCTGAAAACTCTCCTATCCTCATTGCCTTGCAGCCTGTCAGAAGGAGGGTGTGAAAGACTCACGGCGAGGCAAGCGAAACAATGCAAGAAACCTATCACGCACCTTCTCAAAGGGCAATCCGCTAAATGAATGTGAGTTAGACGATGTCAGCAACGAATGTGCTGAGTATACCTGCTGTCAAAGGTCTCAAAGGGTGGGTTTAGCAACTATATGCGTAGGATTCATTTCTAAATCGTCTTCAACTGTCATGTTCGCAGCCTGTCAGGGTGAAGGTATGGTGAACATGCCTGGCGTCTATCTGTCAACGGTCTCCAGTTCTCATGCCCTTGCACTCTGCCAGGAGGCAAACACCTAGATCTTCCAATGGCTACATGTTGTCTTCAGTTTCACTGGAAAATTTAGTTTGATCCAAACGCAACTATTTATTGTCTGCTCGCACTTCTTGTTTTTTTGCGCCATTTGTGGTTCCAGCCAACTCGTGGCGCCACCTTTCCACATGCGGTATTTAAAGCGATCCCAATTCCTAGAACTTCCCGAACAATGGTGGCCGTATATAGAACCAAAAAAATGGTGTGGTTCGTAAAGGATGTCGTTCGGTTTTTTCTAATTCATTGGGATGGCCCAAATCCTTTCCCAGTTTGGCTTTCTAAGGAAAAACCTAGTAAGGGCAACGGCATTGAAAACACTAGGCCCCAAATTTCTCATAGTGAATACCGAACCGAACTTGTAACCCAATGTGTGAAATTCGTGGATTTTGAAACGGCGGCTTTACGCGGTCAAACGGCGGTTTTACCCAGTCAAACACAATTTTACCCGGTCAAACGGCGGTCTTTTTTCAGGTGTTTTCGATTGCGTGCTTGATTGGCCCTGAAGCAGCCAAGCGTGGGAAGATCCCGAAAACTGATCAAAAGGATGTGAAAAATTTGGTGCATGGCAGAACCCCTTCGTTTGCTTCCTTCACCATTTGGTCATAGGACAAGATGCATGAAAAAGGGCATGCAGTAAAAGAGTCAATACACTCCATGTGTATACAATGCTAAAACCTGACCTGTGTGTTCAAGGGGTTTCACTGTTTGCGGGTCGTGTAGATATGGATTGGGCGAAAGGTTCTCAGCAAACCATTGCCTCATTCAAGGTGCAAGTCAACAATAGTGAAACGACAGTATCTTTAGGTGAAACGCCAGTTTTGAAGTTGAGTCTTTCACAAAAGTTGAGTTTCACCAAACGACAATAATTCTGCACTACCGGATGTCTTACGTATATTGACTACAGAACTGGGTTGCCTTTTTAAGGCTAAATGGTTTTCAGCTCTCATCTCCTTGCAACTTGTCACTTGGCGTGTGTACCTGAAGAGTCTCCAGCTCTCATCCGCTTACACTCTGTCACGAAGCACGTGCATTAGCTATATACCTGGGGCGTCTTTTCAAAATGGACCCCAGTTGGCATCTCTTCCCCATTCCAACCTGCCAGGAGGCAGACCCATTGAACACACCGGAGGTCCATCTCTAAGTGGTTTCCATTTCTCATGTCTTTACAGCATAATTCCAATCCGAGAGGCGAAAGCAAGTAAGGACCCCACGAGCACGCCAAAGGGGGAGGCCAGGAACTAGACCAGGGGGAAAGTACGTGAGCCTGGGAACCTTCGCCTCGGCTCACTTAAAACAACACTTCATTTCCTCTAAGGCGCCTCTTTTTGTCCGACCTGCCCCCAAGCCCTTGGAGTTCACTATTCTCGAAACAATAACTTCAGCCTAGCGTGCCGGCTGGCGGTTTTATTTTTCCTTCGGAAGGCATAAAATATTCTTATCTGGTGGATGTGGCCGTTGCGGCGTTGGAGTTGGTCTAGCAAACAAGTTGGCGGTGAAGTCGCTTAACATGTTGTTCAATGTTTATTGCGAGCATGTTTGCTCGTCGCCCCTCAAGATTGACAGGAAAACCGTAATGGTATTCGCATTTTTTTTCCCATCGCATGGGTACATGATAAGGAGGCCGAACAAATGCATGCATTTGTGCATATTTGGACAAATGCGCCGTTTCCATTTTTGGGTAATTAGTTTTTAGTGCTAACATTGGAATTGCCAAAGAATTTGAACAAGTGGAATTCATTGGCCATTGCCGCTGCGGAGAACCGAATGAAAGAAGCAATGCGTTTGTCCAATTTGTCGCAGAGGAAAGTCTGTGCAGCTGGAAGAATCACATGGACATGTCTCGTCTTGATGTTGCTTGGGGAACTACGATGGAGAGTTGGTGCAGGGTAATTTTATTCTGGTTGCCTTGGTGTTTGACCTCTTCTAAGTTTGGTATGGTTTCTGTTTCTGATTGAGTTTGATCACACGTGTGCGCATTGCATTGTTCGCTTTCCATTGGAAAGGCGGGCGGTTATCAAGCAACGTCTGCGGTTGAAAGTTGGAAACCTTACTTTATAACAACATGTTGCCAGCAAATTTCATACTGCAAACACCGATGCGCGATTTCCTTTGATTACCTGACTCCTCCCGCTCTCAAATTTGCAGGACGCATTGCATCAAGCGCAGGCCCACTGGAAAGTTGTTTGCGAGCACCGCTATGAACCCCAACCGCCAAAATTTTGAATGAACCACTTATTTCCATAGCGGAAACACCTCACGCTTTTAGGCCAGTTGAAGATGCCAAGGGGTGGTGATGACGCTGTTATTGCTGCTGAATTTATGCAATTTGCGCGTGATGATTGTTGATACATGTCATCCATGTCTATAATCACGTGCTGGATTCCGACGATCGACGTGGCGGACGCATTACAACCTTCATCAGCCATGCCAACCGAACCAAACAAATGCACCAGCAGAGTTCAAGCCTATCGCCGACGTCCCGTTGTTGTACCGCCTACTTATTTGCTAGGCCGGCCCTGTGGCGCAGTTGGTTTGGTGTTGGCCTTACCTTCGCTGACACACTGCCAGTGGTGCTTGGATTCGCCGCGGCCGTACCCCGCGCATAAACGGCCGCGACCAAAGAAAATAAATAAACTCTTATTTGCTGTTTTTGCGAGCGTGACCGACGGTGGATATGCACCACCCTGAGCAACAACATTGCTTTCGCAAAGGACGCCGTCTTCAAGAACACCTGGTAACTGCAAATTTGGTAGTGCCTAAAAAACTTACCATATAATCATTTTCAATTTGTCCACACCTGAACTTTGGATCGCATTGGGCGTGCATGGGCATCGGGTGTCGGAACATTTGAAATGGACGATGCACAAAGAAAAAGCGGACAATGGGGCAGATCCGAGGGAGGACCGCAAGGAATTTGATATAAACGCTGGCATGGGAAAGGGCTGCGTGTTGAGCCCACGATTGCTCACAACACTTCTTCAGTGGGGAATGAAAAGGTAGAAGATCATCATCGAAGGATTGGATATTGGCATTGAGTTGGAGAATGGATGGCCAAACCTCTTTGATTTCCGTTTCGCCGACGAAATAATTTACTTTTTTCCCGCACGAAAAACTGAACCTGTTCTGACCTTAGAAACTGTAAGGAATGAGTTTGCTGATCCAAGTTTGTGCCTAAACACCCGGCAGGCAATGGTTTGAGCTGCTAGCTAATCAAGGTCAACCACTGAAGTTTTTGATATTTGGCAAACAACGACAGGGTCATATCACGTAGAACAATGTCGGCCATAGATGGCTGGGACGCATATTCAGCGCAGGCAAGTGTGGCAGGACAACTTTGGACACAAATCACAATTTTTGCTAACAAAACAATTTTTGCCTGATCGAAACATTAGTCGCACAGTTCGGTTTCAACCCAGATGGGTGCAACACTTTGTTATTTGAAAAATGCCGTTGAACCACAAAATTGCATCATCCTCGTCTTGCGGCCCTCCCAAATCATGATTGTAGACTGGAAGCCACGTTCGCAGGCAGCAGCCAGTCTGCTCCTCACAAAAACGTGGACGTACTCCAAAAACTCAATCATATCTAGAGCTGTTCTGACCGCTGTGACAAAAGAGACGAAGTCGCGCAAGAAGGTACTCGACATATGTTGTTTTCTATGTTTTTTTTATACATATATATATATATATTTTTTTTTAATTTGTTTATCTATATATTTAAATTTATATTTATATTTATATTTATCTTTATATTTGTATTTATATTTATATTTTTTATTCTTATTTATATATATATATATATATATTTAAATTTATAAATATATATCTATATACATAGTTATATTTATATTTGTTAATTTATATTTATATTTACATTCATTTATTTCTTTCTTGCAAACGAAACGGCCCACGCAGATCTCTTTTCCTTGAACCTGGGCCTCAACGGTCATACAAAATTTCGTGTATGCCAAGCAATGACATGTGAGTGCACATGAACTGATTGATTGTTGTTGAATGCTTCCAGTCCGTTACACTTTTCGATTTGTCCAGAGCGTCATCCTTGTGCATTGGTCACGCAGACATGTTCACAGCTGTGAGCAGTGGTCCAAAACATTTGCACTCCTCCTTGGATCTGCAAGTTTGAGCTGCTGTATCCAGTTTCCATGCACCACCAATGCACGCAACATCTTTGGACTTTCCATGCAAAAACATCGGGTTTTGGGGTTACCCGGCACTCCTTCCATAATTTTCCCAAAATCGAACTCATCAGTCGATCCATGCCATGTCCCTCAGCTGGTCTGAATATTCTTGCTCACCCTGCTGTCGCTTCACATCGGACAGTCGCTCCATCTTCTCACCCAGCCGCGTGAATAAGCGGATGCGCACACCCCTATCCATAGGTTGTGCTCCATTGAGCGCCTCCAGCAGGATCATGATCATGTTTTAAATCTCTGAAGCATCAGACCAGGCCTCTCGGCTGAGGCATGCATTGAGCTCGTTTCTGAGGGTCTCGTGTGTCTGCGTAAGGTTGCTAACAGGCTCTGCAAACGTCACCACGGGGTCGCCCTTTTTCCAGCTATGGTTCTGGGGGCTGCTGCTGCTGAAGAAGAAGAAGAAGAAGAAGACGCCATGCCTGCTGATGTTGCTGGTATTGCTGCTGCATCAGGCATGTCTGTATCATCTCCTACTCCGACTCCCCTGTTCTGGTGCATCACTGTGGTCATATACACTACCAGATCTTCTTCCAACCATGCAAGACGACGTTCCAAAAATGGTGTCTGATCAGACACGTCTGCAGATGTTGCATTTGCCTCACTGTTCTCTGGCGAAGATTTCGCTTCCATCACAATAGCAGGCAACAGGCGAAGCAGGATTTGTTTCCCTAAGTGGCAACAAAAATATGCAGTGGAATGACTGGCTCTCTTGACTCACACTCAAACATCAATAAATTCGTTGCAAATCAAGTTGAATTCTTCCAAAGCCCTTGCAATACGAAAAGCAATCACAAAACAAGCAAATCCATCATCAAAATGATTCAAAATGCAAGATCGCAGCAGGTTGAGGTGAGCAACAGACAAAACCAACTAAAGGCATTTCTTCCCAAACCGATTGCAGGACGAAGGCCCCATAGGCCAGCCGACACGAGTCACGTCAGTCAAGCTATCATAGAACCTATGATGCGATAAAGCAGTCGCCCAGCTGCATCTCTCCCTTCCAGTTTCAAAGCACCATACCATCGATACTCACCCGACCGTGAGGTGATGAAAATCTCAAACTCGATTTTGTTATATATAGAATCTCTAATTTGCAAGGCTTGAATGCCTTTGGACAGGCCTCAACAGAGAACCCCGTGGACTCCAATCCATCACGTATTGCCGTTTCAAAATATCTGGGCCTATCCGAACATCAAAACCGAGAGAATCAGCACAAGGCTGCAGCTCTTTGCCAGCTTGCAAATCCCGGAACTGCTTGGGCGTAAAAGCAACCCAGATGGTCAGAGTTGGAATCACAAGCGGTCTGGCCCCATCCATACCTAAGTAGCAGTCGCCACTCAACAGCACAAGCACACTAGCTCTGAGCAATGAAGTAAACAACAAGAATTGACCCAAAAGAGCAGTTGCAGACAAAACAGCTCTCCCTCATCTCAACCACCACGATGATTCAAAACTCAAAAACATCTGTGAAGACTTGCTACGACCTTCATGCAAGCTCCACAGTTTGCAGAAAAGTTTCGCACATCACATGAAAACAAAACAGAAATTCGTAGTTTTGCATATGACAATTTCAATGTTTGACACTAGTTCCAATCAACTGTAAAACCTGTCAAAACAAATCTTAGAACAGTCCAAAAACATTTCGATCCAAAATGAGACTAAACACAATTCATCAATTCGATACTGCTTCTCTGATCCGCTTTCGAGCCTGCTTCTCAATCACGCAATTCAGAAACTTCCGGATCTCTTGTTTCCGGCCCAGCTCTCCACCTGCTGAAGTTTCTAGTTGTCCCATTCGAAAGTTACGGGAACGGTAGAGCACAAATTCTTCAGTTCATGACTCTATTTCCACGTTTACCCACAAACCAACATGAATTTTTGAGTTTGTGTTTTCTCTCTTCAGCCATTTCATTTTTGTTGTTTCTTTGTTTCTTAGTTCGTTTTATTCAATTGACTAGTGACACAGGCCTTGTGCCAGCGTGCGCTAATTCCGAGCACCAAAAAAAATTTTGTGTTTTCTCTCTTCAGCAATCTTTCTTCTCCACATATGGAAAACCGAAACCACAGTGTCCAAACACCGTGGCCTCACACCAGGTAAAAACACTTTGTCCACCCACAAATTCACAAGACAGGCGTATCGGACTCATCAAATTCCCAGTTCACAACCAATGACCTCAAGTCACAGCGATAAGTCACTAACTGAGTTTGAGTCCACCCGCGTGGAAATCTCTTTGTTACCGATGAATCTCTCAGCCACGTGTCAGATGTAGGAGGGGCAATCATGACAAGCTTGCGAAGTGCAAGACCGGGGAGCATTAAACTCTCTTATCAATTTTCACAAAGATTGCACTTGCTATGGTGGTAGCTGGTTTTGCAGGCTTGCTCTTTCAGTCATTCTCTCACAAATTCTCTCACAAATTATCTTGCGCGTCCTCTCGCTCAATCTCATCTCTCACTGAATGCTTCAGGATTTGAGGCAGCAGGCAAGGAATCTTCGCCTCCAAAGGTAGTAAGTACTACAGTCAATGCAGCGTTTTTGCAGCTATCGCACCGCCATACAGGCAGAAGTCCAAGCTCCATGTCCGCGTCAGGCGACACTTGCGTAAGAACTATCTACGGAAGATTTTGCTTCAGTTAGGTCCGTGAGAGGATGTCTGCTATAGCCTCCTCCTTTTTTTGGGGATACTTCCTTTTCCATTTACTGGTTCATGACTTCCGCAGAGACTCTGTCGTAGGTGGCATTGCCTGATTGTCGCCGGAGCTGACTTTCTCGTCTATAAGTCTCAAGTAGCTGCTCGGTGCTGGCGGCACGTGGTGCCGCGTGGTGCAAGGCTGTCCGACTGTTGAGTGAGTTGGAGGTCGCTTTCTGGGAACCGCGGCAACGCCGGTCTGAATTGGCTTATGAGAGACAAGATCGTTCGAGAATTGTAATTTGGCATGTCGAACCCTTCAGAGGGAGAGACCCGTGGCGAGTAAGAAAACCAAGGCTTCGAAGCCTTCGAAGGTTCTTTAAGAGCTTGCCTTCAAAGCCTCCTTCAGGTACCTTCACCTTCCTTGAAGTCAAGACCTTCGAAACCTTCGTTCGTTCTTTTCGTCCTCCTGGCCCCGCACTACTGATGCGAGTGCATTGGCCGAGACGGAACACGAGCCGGAAGCCAACGTACTTGCGTAGTTTTACTTGGAGTATATTACATGAGGGTCAAGAAAGAATATTCACGGCACAGTACGACACTGTATGGATGGCTTATTTATCTGGCGAGCTACACATTTGATGGCCTCTATTGCATTGTAGAAGCTCGACTGTATCGTTTCTATTTTGCGCATCGATGGATTGACGTTTGAGACAGGTTTGTTGCTGAAGAGCTGCTGTGAGAGGGTGGTATGAGCTGGAACACTGCAGATACGCTCGATGGGCACGTAACAGGCTTGCATTTGACATTGGGGGAGGTTCTTTCTGAGGGCTCCGGTTTTGCCACAGTTTTCGGACTGCGTTTCTGGGTTCACGTGCAAGCTTTCTCAAGTGATCGATTCTTTTCCAGGTTCCGTGCGGGTCCGATTTCCGCATAGTTTTCAATGTGGGAAAAAACTAGTCGCTGTCTATTTCAAGTCAGGAACTCTTCCATAATCTATTAAATAATGGGAGGCCCCCCTTGTAGGGTCCGGTTTTTGAAGGGATTTGCAAGGCTGAGAATGACGTTGTGGAAGAACCTTGGCGTACCTTTGCAAGTTGATCATCTNTTGAAGGGATTTGCAAGGCTGAGAATGACGTTGTGGAAGAACCTTGGCGTACCTTTGCAAGTTGATCATCTGCAAGGCTGCAACGTGGTTGTCGAAGTGGTGCAGGTGTGAAATGATGTAACAGTGTGATGTAATAAATGGTCTTAGGACGAAGAAGTTAAAGAAAGGGGCTCCTTGAAGC
>BGPT01000363.1:166264-199746 GCA_003297045.1 Symbiodinium sp. clade C Y103 | reverse complement strand
CATCAGGTCTCAGCGCTTGAAGTTTGCAATTGTTTGATGTGGAATAGTTGCCATGTACATTCCGAAAGTTTGCTGTTTGCGTCTGAGCCCTGCCCCCCCTGCGCAAGCAACGCATTGTGAAACGCATGACAAAATGCTCTTGTTTATTTCCGGACGGATTCTTGCATCAGGCCCAAAGATCATACACCTGACTTTGGTAAGCGTCCGCACGGAGTAGTTTTCCTTGCGTAGCATGCGTTTGATTCCCAATACAAAATGATGCGGAGTAGTTATGGAGTAGCGTGTTTGCGGAGTAGAGCGGGTACAAAAGTGTGGCTATCGCGCTACGAAATGAGCGGAGTAGTTTTTCGCCAATTATAAAATACACTGTTGTTTATTGCGGACTGAAGCTACTCCGCCAGAAGTTGCCAAGCAATGAAAAGTTTATGGCGTTAAGAGTCTATGGGGGAAAGGGGGCTTTGCCGATACGTATCGGCTTGTCCCATGGCCCAGAGATTGGCAAGACCAGCTATTTGAACTAGAAGAGCTACAGGTAGGCCCGCTTCTGCTCTTTTGAGCAAGCTGATTTTCAGCCTTGAAAACCCCTACAAATAATGGACCCCTNAACTAGAAGAGCTACAGGTAGGCCCGCTTCTGCTCTTTTGAGCAAGCTGATTTTCAGCCTTGAAAACCCCTACAAATAATGGACCCCTCAGAGTGGGCCCCCCCCAGTAGTCCACTTTATCACAATTCCACAGTATCCACCTGCGAGCATCCTTCATACTTATTCTGTTTGCTTCTACTTTCCTCTTTTTAATCCATGGCAGGCCAGCCTCGCATGTGAGCAAAGTTGTCGCCATTCCAGGGGGTGACTCCCGCGTAGTGCTCAATGCTTTCCTTCCATTAGTGATGGTATTGCCACCCCGCCTCCGGACAGTGAGGCATGGTTATCTATATTCTGTCTTTTGCTCAGATTCTAATCCGTTCATTCATCGTATGTTTACCATTCGCAGTGCTTTAGTGTGGCCTCGAGAACTGATTTGAAATCAATTCTTGGGGCTCCTCTTAAAACCTTGCCTTTGGCTACTTCTTCCGGGTTTGTTTGCTCACCGCGGAGAACTGATTCTGGAAAATTCCAGAGACAGTTCTTCAGGTGCAGACGAAGTGGTCTGGGCTCCTTCTTCAATGTATGTACTGGCCACTATCTTTCTCCCGGCAGTGGTATATGCCACCCTGCCTCCGAGCAGTGAGGCATGGTTGTCCTTTGTTCCGTTTTTCACTTTACTCAAGTTTTGAATGAGCCACATCAGAGGCTTTTGGGCTAGTGGCGCTTGCAAGGTGGGGGTGGTAGTCACTACTGTCATTCTGTTAGAGGGGGGGGTAAAAGCTTCTCTGTAGAAAAAGCTTCTCTATGCAAGCTTCGTGCAAAAAAAGAGCTGTGTGTGCCCATTGGGAATGGTGCAGTAAGTTGTCTCCGGTATGAGTCGACATGCCGATACAATTTTCAAATGGCTTGCTGCTCTTGGTGCCTAGAGGATGACCGGGGTTTACCGATACAATTTTCAGGATTTCAATATCCTCAAATGGACCCGTTGAGACCGGAGTTTTCTTTTGAGAACTGCCGGCTGCGGCCTCCTCCCGCCAACATAATTGCGGGAGACTGAAGCTGGCGATGGCAGAGATTACTACAGATTGTGCTGGAGATTGAATGGACATTGTCTACATGGTCGTTTTGCCATGCTGGATTTGGATTTGTGTTTGACTCAGCTCCATTTGCACTTTATGCCTACTTTATAATGCTCCGTTGGTGGATATCGCTGCTTACCATGAGGGTCGCTATTTGGTCTCGTTGCAGTACTGAGAGCCGGGCGTTGCTATTTCATTTTTGTTGTCATTAGTTTTGTTTCATTTATTTGTCTAGTGACACAGGCCTTGTGCCAGAGTGCGCTAATTTCGAGCAAAAAATTTTTTGCCTGCAGAATTTGTAAGAGGGTTTTTTGCACACAGAAGCTTCACACACAGAAGCTTTTGACATGATACCTCTTACTTGCTTTTCGTGACATTTGAGAGTAGCGTTGAAATGACTTGTGGAAGCGCAGTCCCTGACATGCGCTTGGATGCAGTGGAGAAGGTTGGGTCTATCAAATTATCTAAAAGTGTTTGGAAACGGCTGCATTTGGATTCATCGCTTGGAGGAAGTGTGTGCCGTACCTTTGGAAGTTTGATTTGAGGAAGTTTACTTTTTTGGATCTGAACTGGTCATTAGAAATGTTTTCGAGCCTCTTGTGACTTGTACTTTTTGGTTTCAATTTTGATTATCCCCGTGCAGTGGACAGCTTCTTGATCGATTGTTTTTGTAATGTAGTGATTTCCTTGGAATGAAGATCGTGATTGGTCTTCAAGAGCAAATCCTCAAGTCTTGAAATGCTACTTTGTGGTTGTGAAAAGTCTGAAGTGATCAAGATGTATTGTTTTGTTTGTGTTCCTTTCCATGTCTCAGAATTTTGAACAAAGAAAAGAATTTGTCACATCGGTTCGTTTATCTATGGCTGCTGCTGCGCCTCGTCCGTTTGCAGGGAGGGATAGGGAGAGGACTGAGCTGTTCCTCCCGTCAAGCGGTTCATGATGAAGCCTTGGTGTTCGCAACAAAGGAGGTGCCTGCATCAGGCAATGGAAAGATGCCCGAATGAAGCCGTTGATGACGAAACAAAGAGCTGGTGCTCTCATCATGCGCTTGATGAGCAAACAAAGAGCTGGTGCGCCCATTTCGCGGGTGGTGGTTGAACAATCAGCTGTGCTCGTATTGGGTGGCTGACAAAGAGTTCGCGCTCGCATCAAGCGGTTGGTAATCAAGCTGGCATTTGGGGCTTGATGATCAAGGAGCGAATTGGTGCTGGCATCCAACGCTGATCAAAAAGAGAGAGTGAGAGAGAGAGAGAGAGCTGAGACAGAGTGAGAGAGCTGGTCCTCGCATCAAGGGGTTCATGAGCAAGCAAGCAACTCAAGAGCTGGTGCTTGCATCAAGCGGTGCGTGATCAAACAATGAACTGATGCTAACCTCAAGCGGCTGATGATCAAACAAAGAGCTGGCACGCGCATCAAGCGGTGGATGATCAAACGAAGACTTGATGCTCCTATCAAGCGGCTGATGATCAAACAGCAGATGATCAAACAGCGAGTTGGTGCTCACATCAACCGGGCCATGATCAAACAAGGACATGGCGCGCGTATTAGGGGGTGGATGATCCAGTGCAGAGCTGGTGCTCGCACCAAGGGCTTCATGATTAAACAGCCGCATCCAGCGGCTGATGGTCAAAGAAAGAGCTGGTGCGCGCATCAAGCAGCTTATGATCAAACAAAGACTTGATGCGCCTATCAGGAGGCTGATGATGAAATAGTGTGCACGCGCTCGAACAAAGAGATGTTGCTTACATCAAGCGGCGGGCGGACAAACAAATTGCTCGCATCAAATGGTTGATGAAACACAGAGCTGGTGCTCGAACCGAACGGCTGATGATCAGACCCAGAGAAGATGCTCGCATCTAGCTTGGGGCCGTTCTTTAAAAATAACTGCCTCCTGGTTTTGTGTTTTTAACACACTGGAATTTATGATTTGAAGTTTTGAGTCTTTCATGTTCATTTTTTATTGTTTGTTTTTGTGGCTGAATTTATGATTTCTTGGACGCATGGACCTGGTCTTTCCCATAATTCAATTCTTTCCCGAATGCATAGCGAAGGGTTCTCGCTTTACTTTGGGGGTCTGGGGGTGGAGCTTTGTTCGCTTGACCCTGCTTTCGTGTTCGCAACCGTCCCCAACCGTTTGCAACCGTTGAAAACAGTTTGCGATGAGGCCGCTATAGCCGTGCCCTTGGGGAAGCTGCAAAAGGGTTTCTTTTTTGGAAAACATGTCGAAAATTCGTTTCGTGTGACAAGCGTGGCATTTCGTGGCTTCCCAACATGTTTCATAACAGGTCGAACGTCGTTCTGTGTGGCAGGCGCAATATTTTTGCGTCGTTTTCAGAAGATGAGTTGCATTTTTCCTGCCAGGCACAGCGCCTGGCCTGGCAGGCGCTGAATTTGGTGCAGATCCGTCGTGCAGAAGGTCATTTTGCGTGGCGCTTGACACTCCACATCCCCAAACCCCAACCCACACACCCTTTACACTCCACGCTCCACACCTCCGCTCCACACTTCCACAACTCCACACTTCACACCTCCACACTTCACATCCCACACACTACACACCACACTCTACACTTCACACTTTACACTCTACACTTTACACTCCACAGTCTACACTTTACACTCCGCACTCTCACTTTACACTTCACACTGTAGACTCCACAGTCCACACCCGACTCCACACTCTACACTTTACACTCCACACTTCACACTTTACACTCCACACTCCACTCTCTACACTTGACACTTTGCACTTCTCACTCCACCCTCCACACACTCTACAGTCCACACCCTACACTCCCCACTCTACAGTCTACACCTCACACTTTTCGCATCTTGACACCTTACGCTTTCCACAATTCACTTTCCAGTCCACACTATACTTTACACTTTACACTTTGCCCTTTACACTTTACACTTTACTCATCACGCTTCCCACTTTACACTTTACAGTCCACAGTCTGCCCTTTACACTCCACGCCCCACACTCTAGACTTTACGCTCTACAGTCTACACTCTGCATTCCACACTCCGCGCTCTAGACTTTACACTCCACACTCTAAACTTTAAACTTTACACCTTGCGCTTGACACTCCACACTCTACACTGCACTTTACACTTCACACTCCACACTCCACAGTCTACAGCTTACACTTTACACTTCCACTTTCCACTTCTCACTTTCCACCCCACACCCCACACTCTACACTTTACACTCTGCACTCTGCACTTTGCACTTTGCACTCCACACTCTAGACTCTACGCTTCACACTTTTCACTCCACACTGCACTTTACACTGTACATTCCACACTCTACAATTTACACTTTACATTCCACACCCCACACTCTAGGCTTTACACCCCACACACTACATACCACACATCACACTTTACACTTTACACTTTACACCCCACACTTCACAATTCATGCTCCGCACTCTTCACTTTTGACTTGACGCTTTACACTTCACACTTTACACTTTGCACTTCACAGTCTGCACTTTACACTCCAGACTCTTCATTGCACTTCACACTTCGCACTCTACAGTGTATACTTTACACACTTTACGCACTTTGAACTTTACACTTTACACTCCACACACTACAAGTAGACTTTCCACTCTACAGTCCACACTTCACACCACACACACTACACTTTACGCTTCACACCACACTCTTCACTGCACTTTACGTTTTGGACTCCACACTCTACAACTTACACTGTGCACTTCACACTCCACACTTTACACTTTTTGCTTGACTCTCCACACTCTACACTTCACACTTGACACTTTACTTGACACTCCACACTTCACGTTCTACACTTTTAACTTCACACTCCACACTCTACACCTTACACCTTCAACTTTACACTCCACACTTGACACCGCTCCACATTCCACGCTCTACGCTTTAAACTGTGCACTCTACACTTTACACTGCACGCTTTACACTCCACACTCCGCACTCTAGATTTTACACTTCATACTTGACACTCTACACTTTACACTTTACACTCCGCACTCTGCACTTAACACTTCACACTCCACACTCTATACTTGAAACTCCACAATCTCCATTTCACCACTCTACGCAGTACATTCTCCACTCAGCACCCCGCTGTCTTTATACTCCACACTCTGCATTCCACCACCTTCCAAAGTCCACAGTCTACACTGGTATGGCAACAGGAGAAGACTGTAGAAGACTATTGAAACAACTTGTTTCACAGAAGTGCTTTACGTGACCGCATTCGGGTTCGTTGGTTGGTTTTGTTTTGCACAAATGAAAAATCTACAAATTTCATAGATACTTCACCGCCATTTTTTTTGAAACATGTTTCTTTTTGACTTTGATTATTTGGAAAATTTAAATCATACCGGGTCAGGTATATCGTAAAACATCAGTTCTCAGTGAACAAATGGGGCCCACATGTTCCAGAAATCATAACTTTTGTCGGAACAATCATAATTTGAATCATCAAGATCGTAGCAAATCATCACTGCTTTTTGTTTTTTCCATTGTAATGAAATCATGAAAATATCATGAAACAAAATATTTTTATAATGGTTGGCGTAGTTTACTTTCAAAATATGGCGGCTGATGATGAAAAAACATGTCACTGCATCGGTTGCTCAAGTATTTTCACCATGGGGATCACACGAAGTACATGTGCGCCATTGTTGTGATATGAACATCAATGTTTTTCAAACTGGAACCACATTAAAAACAAAAAACCGTTTTTAAACATATTGTTTTTGGAAACCCAATTATATGGAGTGTTTCAAACAAACGTGCTCTTTGAAACCAGTAACATGGAAAAATAACACGGAACCTCGGGTCTATTTTGTTAGTTTGTACATCTGTCTGATGTAATGTTGGATAGGGACAATTCTAGTTATTTGCTTTTACCTGTCAGGTGTGAAATTCTTGGATTTGTGAAAGACTGACTATGGCCGAAACATGTGCCAAGGGTCCTTTCATTGATCAAAAACGAAAGTGAAGGGATCGAAGACGATCAGATACCGTGCTATAGTCGTATCCACAAACCATGCCAACAATACATTGGAACTCGTTATTTGCATCATTTTTTCAGCACCATTCGAAGTCTGCATGTGATGTTTTTTGATTTGCTGGGCTGCACACGCGCTACAGTTATGCGCTCAAGGAGTTTACGATCTTGTCTAAGATGGTTAGGTATTTTTTCAAATGCATTGTGATGGAGATAGATGATTGTGATAGGATTTTCTTGTAAATTTCGACCTTATCCCCAAAGGAAGGCGAAATCGTAACAACGTTTCCGCAGGTAAACCTGCAGAAGGATCATTTGAATTGATTGAATTTTGACGACGTCAAATTCGTTCGTGAAGCGTGGTTACAGGGGAAACTAGTCGAAACATCTAGTAACTGGTTAGATAGCTGGATTTGAACAATTGTATCCAGTAACTCCGTTTTTTAATCTGAAGTAATGATTGATAGGGATGGTTGGGGGCATGCGTATTTAATTGTCAGAGGTCTTCTTCATTGGATTTGTTGAAGACAGACTCTTGCGAAAACATTTGCCCAGGATGTTCTCATTGCTCAAGAACAAAGCAAGGTGATGGGAGACGATCAGTTACCGTCCTTCTCTTGGCCATTAACCGTGCCAACAATGGATTGGAAGTTGTTATTTGAATTTTTTTTTCAGCATTTCTTGAGAAATCACAGTTTTTGGGTTCCAGGGGGCCTGTGGTCGCAGGGCCGAAACTTACAGGAATTGACGGAAGGCCATCGCCAGGAGTGGAGCCTGCGGCTTAATTTGATTCAACACCGGGAAACTTACCAGGTCCACACATAGTAAAAATTGACAGATTAATCGTTTCTTCTTGATTCTGGCGTATTGCAGTTTCAGTTGCTGGAGTGATTTGTTTGGTTCGTTCCCTTGACGATTTGAGACTTTAACTTGCTAAATAGTTACATGCAACCTTGGTTACAGTGCGTGGGCAATTTTTTTCACGGACTTTGTGTGTCTACTGCAAAAAAATTGAGGCAATAACAGGTCTGCATGTGTTATATGTGTATTTTTGCAAGTGTATACATATGTTTATGATTGTTTATGTATGTATAGGCCAGTGTGGGTAATGCGATGTCGCGATTCTGCGTAGGATGTCCGTTTATCGTTTTGATCATCTCCTTGTTACATCTTCAAATGTTCATTCATCATACAAGTGTAACATGTACTTGAGTAATCATATGCGCTCTCGGGCCATCCATCGTCTAGTTGTGTTCAGCTGAAGGTTCATCTGGGTAAACCATGTCACAAATTACTCGCACATTGCCCACGAGTCTGCGCCAACTTTGTCATCATTTTGTTCATCTGCAATTACTAGTGCTAAGTTGTCGGAATTTCAAACAATGTCAAACCCTGATTAATAAACCATGGTTGATTAATTAGGGGGATCGGGATAATCCCCCAATAGTCATGGTCTAGTACTTAAATGGTACCCCCCAATTAAACAGCCTAGGGGTTTATTAATCCAGGGTTGACATTACACACATTTTTAATGATTATGGAATGTTTCCCCTGTTCTGTCAATTAACACATTTTCAATTTTGCAGAGGGAGGGCCATTTTTTTTTTTTGAAATCAAGAAAACCATGAAAAAATCAATGAAAACAATGGAAAAATCAATGAAAACCATGGAAACAAACAATGAAACACATTGAAAACAAAGATGAAGAGCGCACATGAGAGATTTTAGCTCCAAAATGCAGCAAATAGCAAGGAAAAGTGCCCCAAACTGAAAAACAAATAAAATCCAAGAAAAAAACAAAACAAATCCCATCAAAAAATCCGCACCCGAGATTGGTGAACATGTGATGCAATTTCCGGTTGAAATACAACACAACCATACCGAGGACAAATGATTTTGCAGGTTGTTCGGATAAAAATATCAATTTTTAGTGTTTTCACAACAACGACAAAACACTTCTCTTTGGTAGATAAGTTTAAAAAAAACAAAACAATTGCAGACAAAGGCGACATGTTACTTCAGTTAGTGCCTGAATTGGCCAAAAGTCAATTCGCGCCATCCTGGCGTGTCTGGTTGTGTCACCATGACATATTTTTTCACTAGATTGTTGTGGCAATGTGCATGCGTTATCACCCTTATTGGTTGTTTTGAAAAACACAGATCATTCTGCCATCCTGTTGCAGGATTTCAGGCTGGTGAGCCATTCGTATATAAGAAATCAATTGGCCAAAAAATACATAAGTTTCCCTAGCCGCCACGCCGCCACTCTCGCTATTTATTGGCGCAGTGCTTTGCGGTATCGACACTGTCACAAAAGGATGATCTGGGGCTCAAAAACCAGTCGCTGAGTGGAGGCATCAACCATCTCATGAAAATATGCATGGTCATCCATCTACCCACCATTGCTCTGAATGCTCTGACTCCTGAAATGCCCATGACTCGCGTTGAGAGGGTCGTATAGAGCTATCGATGCACAAACCCCACAAACCCCAAATGTGAGACCAAGTAAAGAGACGTGTTTTGAGAGACAGCCATGGCCGAGTCGCCGCGGTCCAACAAGTCCTCGACTTCCGCGTTTCCTAATGCGGCAACCAGTGAGTTGCAGGGTTTATCGGATCATTTGGACAAACGGCTGAATGGCCTCAGCGAAAAAATTGATGTCGTCTTGGGCGACTCTTGGATTTGATGACTTCCATTGATTTCCCATGGAAAATGATGTGGATGATTTGGGGGAATTGACAATTTCAATGCGCAATTGCTAATCTTTCTGGATTGGTATCGCGTTGTCCTTGCAGGCTATGACAACAACAGTTGTAGTTAGGTGAATTGAACTGTTCCGTTTCCCCTTTACTTTACTGCTTATTTTGGCGTTTCATGTCAATTGGGGTTGTTTCAGATTTGGGAACCCAATTGGTTCCAATGTTTCATTGTGAAAATACAAAACATAAACAATGGCTATCTGCCACCTTGACACCGCAGGAACTGTTGAAGCTGAGCCGCGAGACTCCGACCCTGCGACCTCTGGGGCCTCCGGGACCTCCCGGACCTGGACCTCCGGGACCTCCGGGACCTCCCGGCCGCAGCAACCGCAGCTCGCAGCAGTCGCTGTATTCGCACCAGTCCTTTCTTAGCAAACAGAGCTCCGCGCGCGGGCAATGGACATCACCCCGAGTGAACAAGAAGAACATGGCCTTGAAACTGGCAGTCACCTGGAATTTACAGAGTCTTTTTGGATTTTTTTTTCCTTTTGAGGTGGGAGAGAAGGGTTTATATATATATATATACATTGAAACATAATGAATTGAAACAGAATGAATCATTATGGTGACGGTGCTCAGATCCATGTTGCATTGTTCTTGGTTCACAGTAGGGTTTACTTTTTCTGTAGTATGCATCCATAAAAACACCAGCACTTTGGTGGGTCAAATCCCCAGTTGGGGTGGGTGGAATCCTTATCTTGGCAGCTCGCATCCCGGGCTTTGTGGGTCAATCTTTTTGTTGGTGGCTTCAATGATTTAAGTATATGTATAGGCTGTACTGTATATGCATATGATTTACACACTAATATTTTTTTTCGGCCGGTTGCCTGCCTTGAGCACCAACAGGAACGCTCTGAAAGCTCTATTTGCCCCAGTGAAACGTCGTCAGGGAAGGAGTATGCCAAGGCCTGGGCTTTGCAAAAATGGGAACAGAGCGGTAGATCTTCCTATGTGCCTAGCCGGGCTCAGCCCTCCCTGAGAGAAACATAAAGGTTCTTTCGTTCTGGATCAAAACAACGTACCATTTTCAGGTATGACAGATGTGAAAAAAACATTTCCTGAATGTTGCAAGCCGAAGGTTTGACACAGGGTGCGACAGTTCATGAGAATGAAGTGAATCATCAGTCTGTTCCCCATGCAAACCCCACTCGGGGATCCAAAATGAACACATAGGGACCAGCCCGCCATTGCACCTATCCGGATTGGAATTTCTGAAGGCACATGTGGGCTGAATATCAAAGCTATAGGTCAAAACGTTGGTACCCCTGTAGCTCATATCGAGATAGGTGGTATAACTTAGCTAGTACGGATGTTCATCCCACGCATTCAGAGGGAAAATGACAGGTTTTGATCCACTTCCAAACAACTTCTCTTCTCTCAATGGATTGGTTGAAGGGAAAATCTATAGGGAACAATCTTTTAAAAGCATCTTGCTCGAAGAAAAACATCGGTGTTTCCAATTTTACCCGAATCTCATGGGATTCCCATGGTTGGCTTCTGGTGGGCGGTGCCAGATGTCTCCCAAGTCTCATCGGCCCTTGTCCCTACGTGGCATCCGTGCGATGGATCTGGACTTTGCTCGACGGCTCCATGCCAAGGAGGTGTGTCAGGTGCGCGTCTGGACGTTTTGTGGGGCAGCTGCAGCTTTTTTTTTTGGCGACGATATGAAACAATCAACACAATCAGCAATCTTGAAGTTTTTTGTACAATTTACTGGTTTTTAGTGACTTGGTGCGTGATTTTAGTGAATTTTGGGCAGAACATGAGCCGATCATTGCCAAGAACGCATGTGATTTGAGTCCCAAATTTGATTGGTCGTTGGCCTGATGCTGTTTCGAAACAGTGTTTTCCAAAGCAATGATAGAAAAAGCTGGCTGGTTTGTGTCACATGGGCGCCACACTTCTTGGTTTCAAGGGTACTACCATCATCCAATATGGGGATACTGAGATACACGAATTGTTGCAAGGCGGGAATGGGACAAGTCTTGTTTTGCTCATGTATATCATATATTATTTCTATACATACTGTACACGTACGGTATGTATATGTAATGTATATATATATATATACACACTGTCTATGTTGCATGCGTAGCTGCTCATAAATGATATAGACATAGATGTCGATATTATAGACATACGTAGGTATATACTCATTCTAGAGGAGTTACAGTAGAACATGAACATTTCAACCTAATCCTGAGTAAATTGAACATATTTTTTAACATCACCTATTCTATTGAGTCTATACTTCAAGGGGATTGCTGCATATATCCAACCTGTTGCTGACGCAGGAGGTGGTGGGTGCTGAGAAGGACATGAAACCATTCATGCGGTCAGCTGGGCGATGGAACGGATGTTGGTTGATGGGATGGAAGACTGACATAAAATAGGGTTTAAGGAGAAGCAGCGCAGCATATATGACTTAACTAAAACTGATGTAATGGGAAGAATGGAATGGGGAATGTAGATGACAAAGAAAAACCTTTCTTTGTTGGCTAATGATGATTAGTTGGAACGATGGGATGTTTGTTCACGATTGTTTGACGTTTTTGGAATAGAATATCGTATACCCGCCCGAAAGGATGCAGAATTTGCGATCTGCCACTATTTTGGACCATTTTGGAATATTTCCACTGATTTCCGCAACTTCCAGCGGTTTTTTGGGGCCTGAGGCTTTTTCAGCAGAGTAGGGCCGATGGCATCTGGGAGCTACTGGATGATCCCAGGCCTGGCGGATCAGGGATGATTCGTTGGGTTTAGCACTGACAACTTATTGATGTTGATTTCCTTGAGATTCAAGTCTTGGTCCGATCTTGATCCCAATATTGGATGAAAGCATCGTTTTTTGTTGATTAGATGATTAGATTAGATGCTGCTTTTGTTGCTTAGGTCATCATTCTTGTTGGTCAAGTGCTGGTTTTCATTGGTTGAATCACCATTTGTGATTTATTACACCACCATTCCTGAAGCATTTTTGATTGTTAAATCCGATCAAACCACCATCTTCGGTGAAATCTTCATTTTTGGTCTGTGAAATCACCATTTCCCTAGCCCCACTGGTGACACTGTTGCAGGTCCAGCATCGCGGCTTGGCTCTTGTCGCAACTGCTGAAGATGATGGTGACTCAGCGTGAACAACATGGTGCTCAGCACCGAAACCGTGCCTTTCTAAGGGATAGATCAGAAAACCATTAAAGACGAGGTTATGCCTAGACGTAAATATGGGGGCATGGGGGGTTGCCTATGTTTGTGGGGAGCCCCAAATCATCCAAAATTGGCGAGTGTCAATGGGAAAACCAATGGTTTGGGGTACCCATATTTTAGGAATCCCTCATACTATTGTATAGATATTGGTTTAACCACCAAGATGAACAATCAACCATGAGTTCCAACCACAAGAAATAGCGTTGAATATGCAAAACACTGGGATATAGTTGATGCATGAGGGTTTGTGTACTGGATTTAATCATGAGATCCGTGGGTCTCAGCAACAAAACTACAAGGATACATCATGGTATGTATATATATATATATATGTATATATATATGTATATATACCATGGCTAGTTGAGGGCTGATTGCGTTTATTGATGATATTTGGGGATTATTGACCTACCTGATTTCTTGGGGATTCATAACTGCCCCATTCTGGAAAGCCCGTTCTCAACCAACCAGCAAAAAGGGATGAGAAAGGTGTTTGAATAGTTGGCTGTTTTGAGTTGCTGTAAGACGGACGGTGTGATTTGGAGGTGATGGAAACAAGACCAAGAATTAGTGGGATGAAAGTCACCCATGAAATTTCGTTTTAAACAGCAATAGTGGGGATATCAGGTGGATGATGACTGGTGGATGGAGGTAAAACCCTGCAATTTTTTTGTGTCCCAGACTTTGAGTCAAACATTGGACCATGCCAAAAAGGTCAGAGCTGTGATAGGATAACTTTGACCCTTGGGATGGTCCAATTTCGAAGTGGGGAACATCTCTCTGGTTGGATATGCTGTTTGCTTTGGAAGAATCAAACATATCATTTAGATTCAGATGTTAGTTAGATAACCATTTGGACTTCTGCAGCATGACTGTGGCGACAGGGAAGGACCTCTAGGTCATTCTCCGACATATGTAAGAACTGAAGCATTGAACTATCTAAAAATGAACAACATCATCCAGAAATGAGGTTTGGTTTGATGGTTTGTCGATGTTGGTACTACATACTACGTACATACTACGATTTCGAGGGACTGTCGGTATGAATGTTTGACACTACTGCTGCAGCAATTAATGTCAGGACTTTCTTTTGGTATGGTTCGACCAGATTGGACAATCACCATGGCTGCCCTACGCATTGCAGGTCCTCAAAAGTGGATCAGATGGGTCTAACCAAGCACTCACAAAAACTGGCTCGTTGTGTAACATTCATACAACCTTTCATTTTTTCCGGGCGTTTTTAACGTCCAGATTTTGTCATGTCCACCAGGGTATACATTGATCCACAGCCAATTCATCATTTTTTTGGTGAATGTCCCACTGGTTAGTTGCTTCGATCACAGTTTCAAGATGCACATAGATGGAGTCCCAACTAATTCCTGACAATGATTCTACTCTCGTAATTCTTGCAGATTTCCCGAAAAGCAGGGATCACGAGGGTGCCCAACCAATTTGAAAGATTGAATCTACTTTTTCAAACCTTCATTTCCGCATAGTGCAGTCCGCAGTTCATTCAACATTTTGGGCGCAGATTGTGGACACTGGCGGAAGCAGACCATCACATACAGCTTCCATACGATTTGTGTTACAAGCTCCCTGATTTTTTGCTTCCCGGACCATGCCGAAAAATCCAAGGAATACCTTGGTCCACCGGTTTGTTTGGCACCCGCCACATCCAGTTTGGGAATATTCCAAATACATGATTACGCTTCGTGATTTGTGGTTCCGTAGTGTCATCAGCATTTTGTATCATCTGACATAAGGGTCAGCAAGGTTCAAGTAGATAGCAAAAACACACACACACATATATATATATATACATATGACAGTAAGACTTGAAATGAATATTGGTGGCTCATAGCCGTATGTCGTTTCAAGCGGCCCTGGGTTTGTTGGCGGAAGGTGTCAAGACAAACTTCTGGGGAATTGCGTGCCCACCTTACTGTACACAGCCTTCCTTGGGGTTACTGCTTGCTGTGTTTTTGTGTGGCTGGTTGCTTGGGTTTTTCGGTTTGTTGGCCATTGGATTTCGCCTTGCTGGATTTTGGACTTGTCCTCCTCCTGCCTCGGCTTCTCATCCAGTGCCAGCTCCTTCTGGCCGTGCCCAGCTCCTTGCTTCATATCTGCATGAGCAGAACCTCTTCCCCCGGCCAAGACGGAGAGGTTAAACTCCACATCGACCTGCCTGGTGGACTGGTGGTGGATATCCGAGCCCCTTCTGGCTCTGCTGGTCTTCCAGCTGACCTTCTTCGGCACATTGCTCTGTACGAGCCTGCAACTGGGTCCACTTCTGAGGCCTCCTTTGAGGTTGTATCTGAAGCTGCTTCTGTTCAGCGTGCTCCTCCCAGTCGCCTTGAGACTCGTGAGTCTATCCTCAGGTCTTTTCCTCGGTGCCCGGAGCGTTTGTTCAAGGACTCTGGCCGTCTGTGTGGCTCTACTGTGTCTGGCCGTGACCGGATTGAGCGTGCCTGGACTGCGGGCAACTGGGCGCGTGCTGTGCTTGCTTCTCGTGTCAGCAGCCCTAACAGAACCCCCACCTTGGATCTTCGTTCTCGATTCTACGCAGTTGCATCGGCCCCTGGACTTGTGGCCCCTACCATCTTCAAGTCTGCCACCAGCTCTTGGCAGCTCATCGGCAGCTTTGAAGACAGTCCATCTGTCTCTCAATCCTTCCCCAGTGAGCTGGAAGCCCGAGTCTACCTGGAAGCCGCTGGATTCACTGAAGTGCGCATTGCCCCTTGACTTGAGCAATGGCGACGTCACCAGTTTTGGAATTGGGGAACTTGGTCACCTTGGCTCACGACATCGAGCCCTATGTGCTGGAATGGCCAATGGTCGACGAAGGAGCACAAGACGCACTGATTTTGATTTTGCAGTGCAGGCCAAATGGATTTCTGGCCGCTTTGCCCCTGGGCATCATTCCCGAGGAGATATTACCCGTCGGAAACGGCGAGTCGCCCCCTGGACTTGTGGGCCCTTCTACAGCCTTCGTTGTTCCTCTCCAGATCCTCGACAATGGGACCCTCTCAGACTCAGGCGAGGAGGGATCGGTTTTGGTGGTGGACTTCCACGAAAGTGTGTTGCAGCACGTTCGTCTCCCGATGGAGTTCGAGGAAATCACCTTCACCTTCTGTCCAGACCAGCCCTTTGGAGTTCCGTCTCCAGCAGACCTCATGGCACGAGTCAAGGATTGGCTTCAGTCAGGAGGAGTCAGCAGTGCAGGTGGTTACCAGTCTGCTATGCAGGAGGAAAATCTCGACGGAGAGCCTTTGGAGGAGGATCTTGCCCCCGAGGGAGAGGCCGTTTCGGCCAAGGCTGGCACACCAAAGCCAGCTCCAACTCAGCGACGAGAACGTCGCGCTCCAGTGCGTGGGCCAGATCAGCCTACCAGCTCAGGAAAGAAGCCCACAGTCGCCTCTCTTGCCCAGGCCTTGACTCAGCTCCTGGAATCAAATCAAGGCATGTCCAGTCAGTTGCAGTCCCTTGCTCAACGTCAGCAGATCCTCGAACAGCAGTTGGTGGCCGTTCCACCGTCCTCAAGCTTGCCTCAGTCATCAGCCCTTCGCCTGCCTATCTCTGCTTCCTTGACCAGCCTGCCCTCTCGTCCCCAAGCCATTGCCAAGAGCCTGGGAACTCCACCCAGAACTGTGCCACCCGCCCCTTCAGGGCTGTTGCAATCTCCTTTGGTGAAACCCAAGCAGGTGGAGGAGTTGGAGTCGGAGAAGCCCTTGGCTACCCAATCTACCTTGTCAGATCCCATGGCCAGAGCAGTGATGGCCCAAGCTCAAGCCCTCACGGACTTGGTCGGGCAAATCGCATCCCAGTCTTCGGATCCAATGGTGGACTTGTTTGGGGGGAGCGCGGCGTCCGGGACCAGGGGGGCTGTTGGGAGGGCAAAGCTGCAAGCAGAGCTTGCCCAACAGAAAGGCCTTTTCTTCCAAAGTGTCCTTTGCCAGATGGCGCGGAGAATGCAGCCAACCATGCCAGCAGTGGGAACTCCAGCAGAGTTCTTGGCCAGGGGGATCAGCGGGACACAATACATGGAACGCTATGGAGGATATGGGAAACAGGGAGTTGGGGACCCTTCAATTCCAAGTCATGTCGATCATGGACTTCCTCCAGGCAGAGAAGTGGGATGCAGCAAAAGATGCAACGGCCTTGCTGTCAGTGGTCCTCGACCAAGCCTGTTTGGACAACGGCAGGTTCGACTTGGCAAATGTACTGTGCCTTCAAGAAGAGCCCCCGGCCAGCATCTTCTCCCACAAGCCAGCCAGCCTGCTCTCCCGCACAAGAGCTTTCTCTCCCCTTGCGGATCAAAAGTGGATAACAGTGGCATTGGCATACCTGAAAGAGCTGGACACAATCACCGCAAAGCGGTTGGAGATCGGCAGCCAATCAAAGCCGGTGTCATTTGTCGGAACCTCCACAGAAGATGCGCCACAAGCAAAAGCCCAACCCAAACGAAAGCCAAAATGGGGGGGAAAGGGGGGAGGGGCAGCAAAGCAGGAAACAGAGGAGGCCTAGCCTCTGAAAAAGCGACTACGGCCAATATGCATGAGACCTCTGAGGGGCTGGAGTCAAACCCTCTTGGTCTATCTATAAGCCTAGGCAGATGGACTTCATGTCTTCCTAGGTGGATTTTGAAGACTCGCACAAAGCTTGCCTGGTGTCTTCGTCGTTCCTTCTCTGTTGTGCGGCGATCTGCCGAATCGTCTTCCACAGTCTTTCCGCTGCCATTGGCTTCCTTGGATTGCTTTCGGTCAAGCGGCCCTGGCTTGTCTTGTCGTCGTTGGACTTCTCTCTGTCGTGCCCGTCTTTTGAATGTGTGGATCCTGGTTTTGGACTTTTTGTACATGTCAAGATGGCCGACTTTTGATGAGCTCAGGAGGACCCCTACTTCAAAGCAGCTTTCTGTGTTTGAGCATTTAAGGAGGTCTCTGACTGTGTGTGGTTGTCCCCTGGAAGAGTTTCCTTTGTGTCCAGGGCGCACCGGGCCTGAATTAGGTGCCAGCTTGTTTCAAGTTGAGAGGTTTGCTGAGACTTGCAGTGCTTTTGAGTCAGGATACATGGAATCTGAACGCATCCGCTTTGCCGAGAAGCCTGATCAGTCTCAAAGCATCCCGAGCTTGCCCCGTATCGTTCCTTGTGTGCCGATCGGCTGAAGTTGGTTGGTGAAGGATGTTGGCCGATGGAGTCGTTTTTGGATGGAGTGCTGTGGCTCCCCTTTCAAGAACCGCGTTTCCTGCACCATGGGCTTCCTTTTGCCGATGTCAGCCTTCCCAACTTTGATGCCGAGGATTCAGACGAATGTGAGAAGTTGGCGCTTCTTTGGGATGCCAAGAACTTGCTGGTTGTTTTTGAAAGCCCTGTTGTTCCAGGTATGTTCAGTCGTGTTTTTAATGCGTATAAAAACCTGGACTGCGACCGTCAGATAGGAGATCGTAGGCTTCCAAACCTGGCCGAGTTTCATGTTGATGGGCCCTCCAAGTATTTGCCTCAGGGACACCAACTGACTTTGCTTCATGTCCCCAAGCTTACACACAGCTTGAGGGGTTCTATGACGGATAGACGTGATTTTTATCACCAGGCAAAGGTCAGTCATGAACGTGCCAGAACCAACATGTTGCCATTCCCAATCCCGCTGGACCGGCTGTCAGGTACAAAAGCACATGGAAAGTTTTTGGAGAGGAACAGCAACTCAAGTTCCAAACGAGAAGCAGTAGGCGATGGATTTCGAGCACCTGCCTCATGCCGAGGCAAAAAGAAAAGGAAAATCCCAGACACTGTCTTTGCGGCATTCGGCTCCCGCTAGTTCCCGAAACCAGGATCCAAGGCAACCATCCCTTTCCGGTAGGTCCCAACTATGATGCCTTGGTGATTGACGATTATTTTTCGTTGAGTGTTTCTCCAGTTGCGGCTGACCCCGAAACAACCTTTGCACACACTTCGCTTGAAAAGGCCAGAAGCATCTACGCCCAAGAGAAGCTGCTTGGATCAGTTGAGAAGGATGTGGACTCCAGTTTGACCCTAAAGGCTGCCGGTGCTGAGATTAGATCCAGCATTGGCAATGTTCGGCTTGGGTATGTGCCTGTCGGTGCTCCTCTTTCCAAACGTCTTGCACTGTCTGTCTTGTCTCTGAGAGCCGCTTGCTTGCCTGCCACCACTGGGAAGATCGCCAGCCGATTGGCAGGAAACTGGGTTTCAGTGTTGCAGTACCGCAAGTGTTTTTCCTGTATCATTGATGACCTGTTTAAGACCGCAAGCGCTTGTTTGGAAGCCGACCCATCCTTGCTTTTCCCTTTGACCAGAAAGGTTGCAAATGAGCTCACCATGCTGGCAACCATTGCTCCTTTGATTTTCTCCAATATCACTGCCCGATACCATGAGAAAATCTATGCCACAGATGCATCAAACCAGAAGGGGGCCATTGTCGAAGCTGAGGTAGAATTGGATTTGCAAAAAGCTCTCTGGCTTGACGCAGATAGGAAAGGGGGGTATACGCATTTAGCCAATGGTTTTAACGCCATATTGAGGCAAATAGGTGAACTTGATGATGACCTTGAAAAGGAAACCCCCTCTCTGCAGCCGGAGCCAATCCATAAGTCTCCTTTGATGTACTTCGATTTTGTAGAGATTTGCGGAGGGGCTGGTAAGGTTGGCGACTCACTCAACAGGCTTGGTTTCTCAGTTGCCCCTGTTTTGGACTTGTCAGAGAGTGCGCACTATGACCTTTGCTCACTGAGGCTGATGGAGTGGGTAATCTACATGCTTGAGGAAGGGAGGTTTCGTTCGTTCCTTGTGGAGCCACCATGCACGACCTTTTCTCCGGCCGCTCATCCGGCGGTGAGGTCATATGCAGAGCCACTTGGATTTGACCGGCTCCTTCCAAAGACCTTGCTTGGAAACACCCTAGCCTTCAGAGCTCTCTGTCTGCTCCGAGTGGGAAAGCGATGCCGCAGGCCTTGTGCTGCTGTGAACAAAGTAGGCTCAGTAAGATGTGTTGGCTGTCCTTTTGGATTTCCTTGCGAAGCCGAGGTTTCTCTGAGGCCGTCATAGCGTCCTGTGTCTTCCAATCCGTCCACAGAAAAGAATTCCGACTGCTTTGTCATCTTTTGGATACTGTTTTCCTTGATCGCCGTTGTCCGGGGGGTCACTCCCATGTCCGAATTCAAGGGGCATTCACCCGCCCTTCAGCAGTTTATACAGATGCACTTGCTGATCATATTGCACAGGGATTCAAGCGAAGTCTTGAGGCTCTTAATTCAGAGGAACGTTTGATGCCAGACGTTGATGGACTTGAGACCATTTTGGCCAATGAAGTCATGCTTTCTTCTTCCTGGAGGACCCGTCGCTCTTGGTTTTGGAAAAGGCAGGGTCATATAAATGTGCTGGAATTGGGATCGGCTGTCTCAAACCTTGTGGAACTGTCCGAGAGTGCGTTTTCCGTGCGGTTTGCAAACCTTGTTGATTCCTCCGTCAGTCGGTGCGCCTTGTCAAAAGGACGATCTGCGTCAGTTGCCCTTCAGCCAGGTCTGAGGCGTGTCTGTGCTGTGTCCGTTGCTGCTGACCTGTACCCTGCCTGGACTTTCTCTCCCACACGGCTGAACTGCGCAGATGATCCGACACGCGATGTCCCTCTCCGAGGACCAGTACCATCGAGACTCCTTGATGGGTATCATGTGGACTTTCTCCGTGCCTGCAGCCAAACAAAGCTCCGCCGTTTTGCGGCAAACTGGCTCCGCCTGGTGTTGCTGGCTTCTTTTCTGTCTGAGGCCAATGCGTGCCCCTATGGACTCCCTTGCCTTGGACTGCGTGCCCCGTCTGGGTGTGTCCGCTTGCTTGCCTGTGTCCTGGTCCCTCTTGTCTGTCTTTCCGTTGGAATGTTTGTTTACATGAGGCGGACCCTTCTGTGCGACTGGCAGGACTTGTGGGCCCCCCGTAAAAAGAGTGGACTTTTAAATAAGAAGATTAGGAAAGAAGTTTTGTCGAGACACCGCGGGGCGCTTTCCATCTCAGCCATGGTTTTCCTTTGCTGTATGATTTCTGGCTGGGCCATGCCTATTGGCCCTACAACAGCTGCAGAAAGAGTTAGATGGGCTGAACGTTTTTCAAGTGAGCTGACAGCGTCTCGTACATTGAGGCCACAGACCCGGAACAAGCGTGAAACCTATTTGCTCTCTTTCAAGAAATGGCTGTGGGATGAGAAAGGTACATCATTCAAGCACCTTGTAGATCAGAAGCCAGCAGATCCCGAAAGGGTTGCGGCCCTTTTGGTCGAGTATGGCCGTCAACTGTACCATGCAGGAAAGGCTTACGGGATCTATGCGGAGACGATCAATGCAGTAGCATGTTCAAGGCCCCTGATCAAGCGACAGCTGACTTCTGCATGGGACCTTGCTTTTTCTTGGCTCTGCGAAGAGCCATACGATCATAACCCTGCAATGCCGCTTTCAGTTATGGCGGCGATGGCCGTGGTATCTCTGACATGGGGATGGCCGCATTTTGCAGCGGTGTTGATGATGAGTTGGGCAGGGGTTATGCGGATTGGCGAGGTCTTGGCTGCAACTCGTCGAGAGTTGGTGCTACCAGTTGACTGCGCTCCAGGCACCTCCTTTGCGCTGATTATCATCCGGGCTCCAAAGACACGGGGCCGTGCAGCTAATCATCAAGCAGCTAGGATAGACCAGGAGGACATCGTGAGTTTTCTTTCTGCTATGTATGGCGGATCCCCCTTGGAGACAAAGATCTGGCCCTTCTCTGCAGCGACATTGCGGAAGCGTTTTGCAGATGTTTTACGTGCGCTCAAGCTGCCCACTGAAAAACATGGGGACCAAAAACCTTTCTCTTTGGGGTCGATGAGACCGGGTGGTGCTACGTGGCTGCTCCACCAAACAGAAAACTCTGAAGTTGTCCGAAGACGAGGAAGATGGATAAGCGTGAAAGTCATGGAGATTTACCTGCAGGAGGTGTGGGTATGTACTTTCATGGAAAAGGTCAAACCCAGGACTCGTGTCTTGGTTGATCTGTGTGCAGGCGGTTTTGAAACCACATTGAATCGGTGCATCGATTTTCTTCAATGTGGCATCCCTACCACCACTTGGTTTTACCTGCTACGTGATGCTGCAGAATTCCCTTCGGAGGAGTTTGAAAAGCAGGGGGTTGATGGTCAGAATGGCAAACATCCAGATGAGATGCATGCCAGCAGAAGCTACTCCCAGAGCACAACGGCGAAAAAACAGGAGTGCACAAGTCTTGACAGTAAGACTTGAAATGAATGTTGGTGGCTCATAGCCGCCCTCCCAATATCCCACCCCTTGGCAGCATCGTAGCATGGTCAGAATGGCAAACATCCAGATGAGATGCATGCCAGCAGAAGCTACTCCCAGAGCACAACGGCGAAAAAACAGGAGTGCACAAGTCTTATATATATATAAATACATACATTATATATATATGTACATATATACATGTAAATGTATACATATATGATCATACATGTACATACATATGTATGTATATGGTGTCTATATGTGCGCATTGCACAACAGGAATATCCATATACATATACATATACATACACATATACATATACATATGTATATATATATATACATATCTATCATTACACAACATGACATAACATCACATAACATTACATTATATCACATAAATACCATATATACCATACATATCATACATGACGTACATAACACACATAACACACAGAACATACAATACATACATAACATACATAACATACATTACATACATAACACACATAACAAACATAACATAACATAATATAACATAACTTAACATAAGATAACAGAACATAACATATATAACATACACATTATAACATAACATAACATAACATAACATAACAAATGATACCTTACATTACATAACATACATAACATACGTGACATACACAACATACATAACACACATAACATACATGACATACATTACAAACAAAACAAAACAAAACACAATATAACAAAACATAACATACCATAACATAACATAACATAACATAACATCACAATAATAACACAACACAACATACATACATAACATAACACAACATTACCCTAATCTAACCTAACATAAGATAACATACATAACATAACCTAATATAACATACCATAACATACCCAAACATAACATAACATAACATCACATCACATCACATCACATAACATAGATAACATAGACAACATAGATACCATAGATACCATAGATACCATAGATACCATGCATACCATACATGCCATACATACCATACATACCATACATACCATACATACCATACATACATACCGTACATACACACATATATAGATAAATAGATAGATAGATAGATAGATAGATAGATAGATAGATAGATACATACATACATACATACATACATATATTTATATACATATACATACATTGCATTGCATTGCATTGCATTACCTTGCAATGCATTGCATTGCATTGCATTTCATTGCATTGCATTGCATTACATTACATTACATTGCATTGCATTGCATTGCATTACATTACATTACATTACATACACACCATAGATTTCGATGGGAGCATTCTGCAGGACGACAGTTTGTCGTTTCCGTTTTTCCGCCTTGAGGTCGTGATGTCGGTGGTGTTGACGACATTGCAGGTCAGTGAGGCGCCAGTCTTGGAATCGACTGGAGGGCAGGCTGGGATCCGGCGCCAGAGCTGGTGGAAGCGAATGGGTTATCATATTGGATGGTCAATGATCAATTCATGGTATATGATCCATATATACTGTCCATATATTGGGAATGGGAATATCATGGGCTGAATCTTAGGGTTTCAAACTGGTTGTGCCCAAAATCTGTTGCCAAATCACATTTTTGCTGACTCTCTGCTTTTGTTTCGGGGCCAAGTTGAAACCCTGAGCTTGATGGCCAAAAAAAGTGACACTTTACTAAGCACGAATGGGGGATTTGATTTAGAATAGGATTTACAACCATGGGCCAAGACACTGGGAACTCAAATGGAGCGGCCAACACAAAACGTGAGGGGTCAACTTTGATTTTCAGGGCTTTTAAGATAGATTTGACAGATATCTTAGATCTTGGAGATTGGCAGATGAGCAACACTAATTCTTCGGGATAGGATCAAGAAAACCGTGGGGATGTAAGCACTAAAACGGGATGAAATCAACAAGTAGTCACAATAGACATCGCTGCAAAGATATAGCCAAGATAGCATTTGAATTGACGCTGGTAGCAGAAATGATAGGAGGATTTAAATATATCAAGCCAGATTGTGTTGTTTACAATACTAAGAAGTGGGATATATCCAGCAACACCTTGGGAACCTCAAATTAAAGATCGTTTCACCACTTAAACTGCACGGCAATTTGAAAATGCACCTAGCATCGTCAAGGATTTCCAGGAGTTTTTCTCAATTGTGTCCCAAACTTGGAGACCCCAAGAATTTCTTTGGTTCATGGTCTGTGTTTGCAGATCTCAGGAGGACAGTAACTCTCAATGCTGGCAAGCCATTGAATTGATTTATCTCATTGACACATATGTCATGAAACATGGCAATTCCCTTGGGCTGAATATACCCATTACAGGGAGTTCCTGGTGGGATGACCATCAGCCAGCGATGTAGCTTGACCATTGCACACAAGTTCGTGCCCGATTTCAAGTCATGGTTGAGGTAAGCTACAGGATGCACATGATCAAGGATCCCAACCTGATACGAACATCAATATGAAAGTTGCTTGTTTGGACTAAGATGATCAAGAATCCCCAAAATCCCAACCTGCCAATTGCGTTCATTGATCAACACCGAATCTTGCCATCTCTGGAGATCAAACCTGGGTGCCCCCCCAAGAATTGGATGTTGCAAATGCAACACAACACATGTGGTTCCCAGCTTGTTTTACATGCTTCTAGACCCAGAATCAGTCAAACAATCTTTGGCTGGTCATGTCCCCAAGGTTCATCGCCTATATCCCAATCTTCCCCAGCTCTTGTGGAAACCTGGGCCCAAGCGGCGTTGACCCGGATATGTGACAGGGAGGAACTGCTTCAAAGGAAAATCATGGTGATTTTCCTGAGTTGTAAGTGGACCATTTGGCAGCGGAATAAATTCATTCATTTATATTCATTTGGCCTTACTTTTCTTGAAACTCTACCCATTCGCATTACCAACAGGTCAACAATTTTGCTTCAATCCATTTTGCGCGACCGCGCCAGGTGGCTGACCTCACCTTCAATGTGGTCTTCTTCGTGGAGTTTCTGTTGCGGATCCTCTCAACACCTTCCAAGCAACTTGGCGTCTGAAGGTGGATCAGAGATAGGATGGGCCGTTCAAGTTAGAACCATGGGTCCGACACCATCTTAGGGTTCAGTGTATGAATCATCCCATTTTTCTGAGGACAAACACGTGCTTCGTAAATGTGATCAATTATGTATTTTTGGGTTCTGAGATTGGTGGCTTCCAAATGTTTACTCAAAGGCGACTCAACTGTCGACTGGACTTCCAAAAAACAGGCAGGGTTCCCGGCCCCCCATACGTGGTAAAGGTCCTTTTCTGGGGATGTGACCTTCTCTCATTTGACATTTGCATCACCTTACCCAAGACCGAGACCTCAAAGAAGGGACTACTCACCAATATGTATTATATAAATATACATACACATACAAGATGTAACAATGTACATGTACATAATATGTATTATATAAATATACAATTCAGGAGGAACATCCATCTCGGGCAACCACGGATCACATTTTCAAGTCCGTTTTGTGTGGCAGGTGTGGGACGGTCAATTGTCACCCGCTAATTTAAATGTATAACATTTTAAAGCTTTTGGAGGGTGGAAATGCGACCGGGGTACGGCAAAGCTCCATGCTAGGATTCTAAGGGGAAAGGGTGTGCAGAAGAAACCAAACATGTTCACTGTCGTTAGCTCAACAAGCACAAGTTTTGTCCTACCAGTGTACATATGGGGGTTTCCTAAAATGGGGGTACCCAAAAATGGATGGTTTATAATGGAAAATCCTATTAAAATGGATGATTTGGGGGCACCCCTATTTTAGGAAGAAACCTCCATATATATATATATATGTATATGTATATATATATATATATAAACGCTAGGGGAAGGGGGTTAGCCGATGGGGTGGGGTGGGGGGAGGTTGGGTGCAGCAACGTTCTAGACCCGTGCGTGTTGATCAAGCAAAGATGGTGGTGTGAGATTGAAGGTTCGCGTGACGGTGTAGGCCAAAGGTAAATGAAAAATGAGAGCAGCAGCGCAATATTTTGACAGCTCTTGTACATGCAAATATCATGAAGGCTGCATCTGACGTTCCCACTTTTGTTGGGGAAAGCATTGCTGTGAAGACACATCGTATCATGTTCACTTCTTCACTTGCGACGGGTAAAAAAATTGGTCCGTAATGATACACACTTGATTGCTCTGTATGGAAGTGTCAAACTCGTTATTTTAGGACGGGAGAATGTTTCTAAAAAAACATGCAATGTGGAGCCCGCCGGTCTCGGCTAACCTCCTTTTTCTAGATGTATACAAAATAAATCAAAGTATAGGTCCACATGGTAGGTAAATACACATATATATGTATAATATTTTTGGTATAAACAGGTATATACAGGTATGTAGGTATATTTTTTACATGTAGATATGTACGTATGTAAATATGCCAAATGCAAATATGTCTATATTGAAATATGGATATTTGAATATATCTATATTTCCCGCATTTACGTATCTACGTACATATGTATGTTATGTATGTATGTATGTATTATGTAATGTAATGTAATGTAATGTAATGTAATGTAACGTAATGTAATGTAATGTAATGTAATGTATGTATGTATGTATGTATTGGTATGTATTGGTATGTATTGGTATGTATTGGTATTTTTTGGTATGTATTGGTATGTATTGGTATGTATTGGTATGTATTGGTATGTATTGGTATGTATGGTAATGTATTGTAATGTATTGTAATGTATTGTGATGTATTGTAATGTATTGTAATGTATTGTAATGTATTGTAATGTATTGTAATGTATTGTAATGTATTGTAATGTACTGCAATGCAATGCAATGTAATGTAATGTAATGTAATGTCATGTAACGTTATGTAATGCAATGTAATGCAATGAAAGGTATGGTATGGTATGGTGTGTATGGTATGTATGGTATGTATGGTATGTATGGTATGTATGGTATGTATGGTATGTCTGGCATGTGACGGTATGTGTGGTATGTATGGTCTGTATGGTATGTAGGTATGCAGGGTATGTATGGTACGTATGGTATGTATGGTATGTATGGTATGTACGGTATGTATGGTTTGTATGGTGTGTATGGTATGTATGGTATGTATGGTAGGTATGTATTCAATGTATGTAATGTATGTAATGTATGTAATGTAATGTATGTGATGTAATGTATGTGATGTAATGTATTGTATTGTAATGTAATGGAATGTAATGGAATGGAATGGAATGTAATGTAATGTATGTATGTGTGTAAAAAAAATGTATTGATGTGAATATGTGAGTATGAAAAAAGTATGTCATATATAAATATATATATTTACTTGTATATGTCAATATGTAAATATTGAAAACATGTACATAGACATATATGTAATTTTGTATACATGTAGATATATATATATGTAAATATACATATTTGTAAATTTGTCTATATATGTAGATATGTAAACATAAACATATACATATTTGTAAATTTCTCTGTACATATGTAGATATTGATATGTAAATATCAATACTATATATATATATATGTAAATATAAATAAAGGTATATATTTAATTGGTTCTATGTAAAATGTTATCTAGGGATATATGTATATATTTATATGTAATATATATATATACACATTTATATATCTAAATATCTACATATTTCTACATATTTCGCCCCCCCCCCCCACAAAAAGAAAGCATCCAACAGCCTCTCCACAGCTCCCAGGAAGTTGTATCTCTTGGATCCGTTGAATCTGGGGGATATCCTTTCAGCTTTTGGTCTGCCGCTGCACGCGTCCATTGGATTCGTGTGGAGCTTGGAACCTCGAAACTCATCGCGCTATCAGCAGGTGGTCCTTGATCTCCTGCATCTTGGCGTGGCAGGCCCAAGGGCAAGATGGGTTTCGCCCAAAAAGAAGGATTTTGCCCGGAACATGTCACACTTTTAGAGAAAATGATGAGATTTGTTTGGCGTCCTAGTTTCAAGACCAGAAATCGGTCACCTCTTAGCTTCACCAAAAGGGCTGGAGGCAGCTCAGGAAATCATCGCAACCACTTTTTTCTGCAAGGGAAGAACTGCAGGCTAAAGTGGCATGTCCCTTCCAACACATCAAGGTTTCGTGCGACATTTGGACTGAGACCCTCTGATAGTTCTTACCGGGCAGTGGAAAATTCCCCACACAGCCACACAGAAAATGATATGCACATATGCACATTCTCATTCATATATATATATATAGGTGTGTATATGCACATGATATTCTTGGATTGTGTTCCTCACCAAGGTGGCAAAGATTGATAAGTTTCCATTGCCAAGCTTTTGTACCAGAGGGTAGCTGTATAGATTCGCAATGTTTGTTGCGACCTCTGTGCCTTAAAAACATTTTTTCATTTTTTCATTCTCTCGCAGATAGTCCCAGGACTGTGCGATCACGCAGATATAGGCCTCAAAAACATCATCCAAAAACATTGCTATCCTCTTGAACTGTTTTAGGAGACTTTTAGGAGACTTTTGGTGTAGCTGTGGATTTTTGCTCTTCTACTCCTGCCTCTGGATGTTCGCTGGCTGAGGTTATTGTTCATGCCATTGGCTCGTCTTCTGAAGCTCTTGAGATACTTTGAATCTTTCCGGCTTCTTGGAATGCTCTTGGATTAGATGCCTACATGCAGAAATGAATGTAATTTCCATCGTCTCAAGCAAGGATAGCCGTTTGCAAGCAGCATTCGACACATTCATTTGCTTGCGGAAGCCCCTGTCCCGTGGCTTACATTCCCGGCCGAAATCGGGAATGTTCCCAAGTTTCAAGGTTCCAGGACCCCCAGAAAACTAATTCACAAGATCGATGGATGAAACATGATGAAACAAAGGGTTTCAGGGTTCTAGAGTTCCAGGTTGAATGGCTTGCATCCGTGATGTGCCAGTACGAGACCCAGGGATTGAAACCCAACCAACAAGCACCGCTGTGGGGAAGTTACAGGAACCATTTTTATTCAGGTTTGTGGCTCTTGGGGTTGCCAAGGTAGGGTGGGTACTTTTGTGGTTGTGGGCCTGGGGTGGGGAAAGCTGTGCCAAAAATGCGCGTACTGAGAGCTTGAAGTGCTTGCCGGACCGCAGGGCTGCAGGACTTTTAAAGGAGGACCTCCAAAAGTGGAGGACCTCCGAAAGTTCACCGCATTGCGTGATCAGGCCACCTACGTTTCTGTGGCTGCCGTTGCAGCCCACATGGTCGGAGAAGGATCGGTGCAGAAAGGTCCGCAGTCTGACTGGCATGCGGTTGTGTTTTGTTGCGGCCGCTGTGCGTTTGAGGGGTCCTCCACCTCGCCCAGGCGTCCTTCTGATTGCCGCGAGGCTGTCCCACGCGCATGTGGTCTCCTTCTGTGTCATCCATGTGATGCGTCGTCGGTGTCGGAATGATCTGCCGTGGGCCCAGTACACACAATACTGTTCGATGATCTTGAGCTCGCCTTGATGCTTCCTTTGGGGGTCTGGTGAAGGCGAATTGTTCATCCTTTGGGTGGCAATCCAGCCGTGAAGGGATTCTGCTTGATGCGGCGTTCAAAGATTACCCGCAGCACGTGCGCTATGGTGTAAAATTGCGATTTTGCAACTTCAAATGCAACCCTTTCGCACGAAATGGAGGTCGAACTTCAAAAACTGGTGTAAAATTGAAATTTTGCAACTTCAGATGCAACCCATTCGCACGAAATGAAGGTCGAACGTCAAAAATTGATGTAAAATTGCGATTTCGCAACTTCTTGTTGAAAGATCTCTGAGAGAGATCTTGCAAAGAGATCTTGCCAGGACACCTCTTGTGAAGATCTTGCGCAGAGACATTGCATAGATCTCTGTTGCAGAGATCTTGCCAAGAGGTNGCCAGGACACCTCTTGTGAAGATCTTGCGCAGAGACATTGCATAGATCTCTGTTGCAGAGATCTTGCCAAGAGGTCTCTTGCATAGATCTTCCCAAGAGCTTTTACACAGATCTGACACAGGGATCTTGCCAAGAGACCTCTTACAGAGAGCTTGTAGAGAGATCTTGCCAAGAGTCCTCTTAGAGATCTTCTACAGAGATCTTGCCAAGAAGTCCCTTGCATAGATCTTGCCGAGAGAGCTGCTATAGAGGGCTTCTGCAGAGATCTCATAAAGAGATCGTGCCAAGGGACCTCCTATAGAGATCCTGTACAGAGGTCTTGCCAAGACACTTCTTTTGGAGACCTTGTGCAGAGACATCGCATAGATCTGTATTGCAGAGGTCTTGCCAAGAGGTCTCTTGCATAGATCTTCCCAAGAGACCACTTACAGAGATCTCACACAGGGATCTTGCCAAGAGACCTCTTACAGAGAGCTTGTACAGAGATCTTGCCAAGAGACCTCTTATAGAGATCTTCTACAGAGATCTCGCCAAGAAGTCCCTTGCATAGATCTTGCCAAGAGAGCTGCTAAAGAGAGCTTCTACAGAGATCTCAAAAGGAGATCGTGCCAAGAGACCTCCTACAAAGATCCTGTACAGAGGTCTTGCCAAGACACTTCTTTTGGAGACCTTGTACAGAGACATTGCATAGATCTCTATTGCAGAGATCTTGCCAAGAGGTCTCTTGCATAGATCTTCCCAAGAGACCTCTTACAGAGATCTGACAGAGGGATCTTGCCAAGAGACCTCTTACAGAGAGCTTGTACAGAGATCTTGCCAAGAGACCTCTTATAGAGATCTTCTACAGAGATCTTGCCAAGAAGTCCNTCTTACAGAGAGCTTGTACAGAGATCTTGCCAAGAGACCTCTTATAGAGATCTTCTACAGAGATCTTGCCAAGAAGTCCCTTGCATAGATCTTGCCAAGCGAGCTACCACAGAGAGCTTCTACAGAGATCTCAAAAGGAGATCGTGCCAAGAGACCTCCTATAGAGATCCTGCACAGAGACATTGCATAGCTCTCTATTGCAGAGATCTTGCCAAGAGGTCTCTTGCATAGATCTTCCCATTGCGGTCGCATAGCGCGGCCGTTCCCTTGCGCGCACCATCCGCACCATCCGCACCATCCGCACCATCCGCACCATCTGCACCATCCGCACCATTTGCACCATCCGCACCATCCGCACCATCCGCACCATCCGCACCATCCGCACCATCCGCACCATCCGCACCATCCGCACCATCCGCACCGTCCGCACCATCCGCACCATCCGCACCATCCGCACCATCTGCACCATCTGCACTATCCGCACCATCCGGACGATGAAGATGTTGCTACGCTGAAGATGTTTTTACGTTGAAGACGTTGTTACGTTGAAAATGTTGATACGTTGAAGATGTTGCTACATTGAAGATGTTGCTACGTTGAAGCTGTTGCTGCGTGGAAGATCTTGCTTCGTTGAAGACGTTGTTACGTTGTAAATGTTTCTACGTTGAAAATGCTGCTACATTGGAGACGTGGCTACATTGAGTTTGTTGCTACGTTGAAGATGTTGCTACGTTAAAGATGTTGCTATGTTGGGGATGCTACTACGTGTGAAAATGTAGATATGTCGAAATTGTTGCTGGGTTAACATTGTTGCTACGTTGCAGATCGTGCTACGATAAAGATTTTGTTGGGTTGAAGTTGACGATGTTGCTACGTTGAAGATGTTGCTACGTTGAAGCTGTTGCTACGTTGAAGATCTTGCTTCATTGAAGACGTTGTTACGTTGTAAATATTGCTACGTTGAAAATGTTGCTACGTTGAAAATGTTGCTACGTTGAAGGTGTTGCTACGTTGAAGATGTTGCTACGTTGAAGATGTTGCTACATTGAGCTGTTGCTACGTTGAAGATGTTGCTGCGTTCAAGATATTGATACATTGAAAATGTGGCGACATTGAGATGTGGCTACGTGAAACATCCGGGTGAGTTGAAAATCTTGCTACATTGGAGACGTGGCTACGTTGAGTTTGTTGCTACATTGAAGATGTTGCTACGTTGAAGATGTTGCTACGTTGAGGATGCTACTACGTGTGAAAGTGAAAATGTTGATATGTCGAAATTGTTGCTGCGTTGACATTGTTGCTACGTTGCAGATCGTGCTACGATAAAGATTTTGTTGGGTTGAAGTTGGTGATGTTGCTACGTTGCGGATGTTACTACGTTGAAGATGCTGCTACGTCGAAAATGTTGCCACGTCGAAAATGTTGCTGCCTCGAACCTGGTTGCTACAGACGGCGCAGACGGCGCAACGGCGCAGACGGCGCAGACGGCGCAGACGGCGCAGACGGCGCAGACGCCGCAGACGGGGCAGACGGCGCAGACGGCGCAGACGGCGCAGACGGCGCAGACGGCGCAGACGGCGCAGACAACGCAGACGGCGCAGACGGCGCAGACGGGGCAGACGGCGCAGACGGCGCAGACGGCGCAGACGGCGCAGACGGCGCAAACGGGGCAGACCGTGCAGATGGCGCAGACGGCGCAGACGGCGCAGACGGCGCAGACGGCGCAGACGGCGCAGACGGCGCAGAGGGCGCAGACGGCGCAAACGGGGCAGACAGCGCAGACGGCGCAGACGGTTCAGACGCCGCAGACGGCGCAGACGGCGCAGACGGTGCAAACGGGGCAGACAGCGCAGACGGCGCAGACGGCGCAGACGCCGCAGACGGCGCAGACGGCGCAGACGGCGCAGACACAAACCGGCCACGCTTTCCGCCCGCAGTGGATCTTCCCAAGAGAGCTGTCTAGAGAGCTTGTACAGAGATCTCAGAAAGAGATCTTGCCAAAAGACCTCTAAAAGACACCTTGTACATAGATTTTGCCAGGACACCAGCACCATCATCCACCTCATCTTCCCCATTGTCATCCTCATCCTCATCCTCCTCAACATCATCATCCTCCACCTCACCATCCTCAACATAATCCTCCTTCACCTCATCATCCTCAACATCATCATCATCATCATCATCATCATCATCATCATCATCATCTTGATCATCGTCGTCATCAGAATCATCCTCCTCCTCATCATCATCATCGTCATCATCATCATCATCATCATCATCATCATCCTCATCCTCATCCTCATCACTATCATACATTATCATACATTATCCTCACACCCCCACACTGTTTGGGGTCTGTTGCCGGGATAGTGTAAACAGTGTTGAAAACAGCCTTTGTGGTACAGCCGAAACCTCGCAGAGGGTCATCAACCACGTCCCCCAACACGCAACCTGAAAGACATCAAGTTAAACCATCCCAAAATAGGGGAAGGTCACAAAGTACTGTAAAGGTCACAAAAAATTAGGGTTTCGACAATCATCCCGAAAGACGTGGCGGGCATAGCACAAGTGCTTGCCAAAAGATTAGTTACCAGGTGTGCCAAGGTGCGCGCTCTATGGCGCATGTTGACAAAAACGCAAGCAGCTAAATTGCTCACGAGCATTACAGTGCAGGGCTGCATCCCTCCATCTTGCAATATGGTACTACTGTAAAGGTTTGATTGTCTGATAGGCTTGCAAGCTCAGGCCTCTGTTCATGTAGGCCTTGATCCCTGCTCGGTGTGTTCGGACAGCTGACATGGTTGATAAGGC
>BGPT01000363.1:153764-158764 GCA_003297045.1 Symbiodinium sp. clade C Y103 | reverse complement strand
GACTAAAGATCTATGCTGCTATGCTGTCATTATTTGAGGAGCTGAAAAACAACGGACACTGTCACATGTGACTCAACATGTCACCTATTCTGGCGACCTTGTGGAACATCTTTGCATTTACCAGCTGGTGGATTCCCATGGGGTGCTCGGGTGAGCAGGAAATGGGGGTTTACTCACTATGATGGCTATGATTCCTCAGCATGTTGGTCAAATCACCCAAGATCTATGTGTCATAAAATCCGTTGATTTTTGGTGGCGTAGCACCGAGATTTGAGGCCCTTTTTCAGGCAGCGAAAACCTCATGGTGGTTGGTGTGGAAGCAGCCGAGGAATTGGTGTCAACGTGGAATCGGCCGCAGCTCTTTTCCATTTGTTGGATTCCGATCACAATGGAATGGTGGACCGCGGAGAATTCCTACGCCATATCTTTCCCGATGAGTGACTTTGGTGCGAACACGATGAGGGTCTTATGTCTTTGCTACCAAGGGAACCGAAGAGGTCTCGGTGGCCTTTGAGGTCGCTATGGGGCTTTAGAATAATGCCTCAAGTTTGTCAATGGGTTAGTTGCAACACTATAATTGTATATTGGGACATATACAATTGGCTCGGAAGCACTTACCAACCACTTAGTAATACTGAGTTGAGGGATCATTCCATTTAATGTTGCTGAAGCCACACAGATTATGGGAGGGTGGAGGTCTTGGTCTGGATTCTGATGCCTTGAATGCTTGATGATACTGGTGCTCTTTGCGTTTAGAAAGATGGGTATGATTCCCTCATCCGGCTCTTGTGGGTAGCAACCTGTCAGCCATGTTCGACCGCTGGAAGTGCAATACGGAGGTATGCCAAGCACACCCAGCAAATCACCGACGAGACTTTGTCCAAATCCAGGAGGTGACCCCTGGGGTTGGGGTTGGGCTCAATGGCAAGCCTGGGGATGGGTCAGAACCTATAAACCCCACATCCCCAATATCTGGTTTGGTATCAGGGTATTCATTCCTGGGGGGATGGAATTATACCATACTTGGAGGACTTCAAACTCTTAGGCACGCTGCTTGGGATTTGACCTACAAGACGGAGACCATTCAAACAAAACTTAAACGATATTTGGGTTCCATCGGCATGTGGCACCACTTAAACATCCTCAAAATCGCCAGGCGGATCGGCGTGGCCCTGGAACGTTTGGAATCCTACAACCAGATCGCGACCGCTGGCCTTCCCGTGGACCCAGTGCCAGAGGAACCATTCAGCCTGGTGCTGCGGTCGCCCAATGTGACGCCTGAGCGGCAGGAAAGCGAGGCCGCAGCCCGTGCGACGAGTCCAACGGCAGCGGCGGGTCCTACGGCGGATGCGGTCACACCTCCCAATCGTATTGGTTTGAGGGAGAACCAGTTTTCGCTCTAAAAGGTGCGGAATACTGGGGGAAGGGACTTGGGGAAAGGACTTGGGCTTGGGGAAGGGACTTGGGGATAGGGGAATGGATGACACGTTTTTCTTGCTTTTCTGTGCCATCCTCCAAGCTTGCCCATGGGCAAAGATCAATAATTAGAGGGGAATGGTCCGCTGATTTCAGAATGGCGATTTACATACTCAATATATCTCAAGATGAAGAGTTCCTCAACAATAGGATATTGAATCTACTTTTGGGCCAGTCACCCAGGGTCCTCAATCTGAACTTTCACCATCCCAGACAGGATCGACTTAAGATGAGGTAACAACTTGACATCTACCTCCAATCACTGACTAAAAACATGAGTATTCAGTATTCATATGATTCTCCTCTGGTTGGTGGGGTGGTTGCAGATATTTTTATTTTCCAAAATAGTAGTAAGAAATAGACATGTGGGATGATCCCCAATCACGAGCATCAACCTCTTTTGGGGTTGGAACGACCAGTCCTGCAATTTCTTTTTGACCGCCAGGTTGTGACCCTTGCGGCCTTGATCCAGTGAGGTGGACTTCCCTGCTGTCGCTGAAAGTGACAAGCCGGGCTGTAATAACTTGCATCAGAAGACACTGCTAGTGCATGGGTGATTGATAGATGATTGATAGATGATTGATAGATGATTGATAGATGATTGATAGATGATTGATAGATGATTGATAGATGATTGACAGATGATTAGATGATTGATAGATGTTGCTAGATTGCTAGGTTAACTTCAGTTTAGAGGTAGATCATGTTCCATTGCCAATTCGCTTGGGAGAAGGGTATTTAGCCTATGACAAACATTGACCAAATCATGGGGATATCATCCTTGACCAAAATCTCGAAAGGCATGGGCTTCTCACTGACATTCAATAACGAACTCCACAGATTGCAGAACTTCCAGGATTAGGTGTCTCCCAGGATTGTACCAACCAGGCATAGGGATATGACCAGACACACTTGGGAAATTATTCAATCTTTTCGCTGCTTGGTGTTTTATTATATACTGTATATATATATATAAATCTTCATCCTGCTTGGCATGATGATTTGTATCATCTTTATGGCCATATTTACTTGGGGTGGCTCAACGAACTCCCCGCAAGGGAGGTGCCTTCATCTATCATCACCCTTTTCCATACCAACTGTGTGGAAAGTTTCTTCTGCCCCACAAGAATGAGTCAACACTGGGTCACCAGGTCGAAAATGGGCCTGGTTGAAATCTGCGTCGAGAAAAGATGGTTCCGAGATAGTCAGCTTGAATGAAGATTAGGTACTCCAACATGGGTCGTCCAGAAAGTGCTAAAGAAATATGGTACAATTCAAAATAGTAGTGGTTTATCTTATATTTCTTTGCATTTTATCAGAAGTACAAAACATGGAGAACTCCGCGGAATCATTCATACCTAGGTGGAATGACATCCACAGGCTCTGGAGGCGTACAAAGTACCCCACCATTGAGCGATACCTCGGGAATTTGGGTGTCCGCAATTTGGAGAGGCCTGACAGATCCCACATATCTCTTTCCAATTCAAGTGGCCATTTTTTCCAAGCAAACATGCCCTCTAAAATAGCTAGAAAGCTAATCTGACCTGTTCAAGCCCCACTTTTTGGACTGTGAAAACCGTGGTGCTGCAACCACTCATTCCATCCCACCAATTATTAGCAATCTAGATCGCCGAGAAACAATGGCTTTAGTGAGAATAGTATAGTCGTGTATTGGATTCGTCATTTTACGTTGCTTGTTTTTGAGGCGATGGGATTGAGAAACATGTGCCAGACATCCCAGAATTGGTTGAAGGGACAAATTTTCCAGGAAACTTGTAGATTTGGGTGATGAGTTTCCCATTTTCCAATGGTTCCTAGTTTCATTTTGGACAAGAAATCAATCCAGTACTGTCATAGTCGTTGGTGAAGTCCAATTTCGGGGAAACCATGGGTTTTCCACGTCTGGAGGTTTACTAAAATAAGGGTACCCCCGAATCATCCATTTTAATGGGATTGTCCCTTATCAACCATCCATGTTGGGGTACCCCCATTTATGGAACCCCCCATATATCCATTGAACACAAGTCATTCTCCACGTTTTGCAGCTTCAGCCCGATTCGGGCGCTCGTCTACTTGCCAGCCATGGTGGACAGCAGTGAGAAATTTGAGGTGATTGGCTGAGCGTTGTTTGGGATGGCTGAACAATGGGCTTTGGGAAAAGGGAACATCAACCAATTAAATAACTTGACGTGTGTGACATAGAATGATTGTATATCTATCGATCTATCTATCAACCTATCTACAGTATGTAATTGTGATCGAATTAAATCAACTCAAATGAAAGCAAATCCCATTAAATCTGGTCTCATCTTGTCTCATTTTATCTTATAATATTTATCTGTATGTCTGTCTGTCTACCTGCCTGTGTGCCTGCCTGTTTGCTTTCTTGCTTGCTTGTTTGCCTGCCTGGCTTTCTGGCTGGCTGTCTATCTATCTATCCGTCTATCTAGATATCCATCTATCGAATCAAATCCAAACAACACTAACCTAAGCAAACCTGATCAAATGAAATCAAATCTTGTCTAGGCTATCCTATCTATCTATCTATCTGTCTGTCTGTCTGTTTGTCTGTCTACCCATCTATGTCTCTATGCATCTATGTATCTATGTATCTGTGCATCTATCCGCTGTGCAGGAAATGCGCGTGTCTCCGCGCCAGTGGTGCGCAGCATTTTCGCGCCAAGACACAAAAACTCTGTTTGTGTGTCTATCTATCTACCTATTTGCCTGTCTACCTGTCTACCTGTCTAAGTTTCTACCTGTCTACTTGTCTAGCTGTCTATCTGTCTTTCTGTCTTTCTATCTTTCCATCTTTGTAGTCCATCTTATCTATCCTATCCTTCCAATCTCTCATATCTATCCTATCTATTTTATCAATGTTATTCTTTAGATTTATCTATGTATCTATCTAATCTAATCTAATCTAATCTCATCTAATCTAATCTAATCTAATCTAATCTAATCTATCTATCTACCTACCTACCTTGTCTATCTATCTATCTATCTATCTGTCTATCTATCTATCTATCTATCTATCTAATCTATCTAATCTATCTAATCTATCTAATCTATCTAATCTATCTAATCTATCTCATCTAATCTATCTAATCTATCTCATCTAATCTATCTAATCTATCTAATCTATCTCATCTAATCTATCTAATCTATCTAATCTATCTAATCTATCTAATCTATCTAATCTATCTAATCTATCTAATCTATCTAATCTATCTAATCTATCTAATCTATCTAATCTATCTAATCTATCTAATCTATCTAATCTATCTCATCTAATCTATCTAATCTATCTAATCTAATCTATCTAATCTATCTAATCTATCTAATCTATCTAATCTATCTAATCTAATCTAATCTAATCTATCTACTCTATCTATTCTATCTATCTATCTATCTGTCTGTCTGTCTGTCTATCTATCTATCTATCTATCTATCTATCTATCTAATCTATCTAATCTATCTAATCTATCTAATCTATCTAATCTATCTAATCTATCTAATCTATC
>BGPT01000363.1:124449-153094 GCA_003297045.1 Symbiodinium sp. clade C Y103 | reverse complement strand
TATCTAATCTATCTAATCTATCTAATCTATCTAATCTATCTAATCTATCTAATCTATCTAATCTATCTAATCTATCTAATCTAATCTATCTAATCTATCCAATCTATCGAATCTAATCTATCTAATCTAATCTATCTAATCTATCTAATCTAATCTATCTAATCTATCTAATCTATCTAATCTATCTAATCTATCTAATCTATGTAATCTATCTAATCTATCTAATCTATCTATCTTTCTATCTATCTATCCATCTATCTATCTATCTATGCCGTGACTCAGAGTGACTACAACGCACAGATTCAGCACAATGTGATGCTCAAGTTTCATGATTGGAGATCGTATCTTCCAGCACAAGGATATGAAAACACAGATTTTTCCAGACTGCTCTGGTGCGCGTTGGGGCGTCCGTCATGGCAACCGATACCCGAACCACGTGTGATATTCACCTCTAACCAGAAGCTTCGGCGATTGCGGGTACAGCATTTTCCAAACACACATACAAAGCCTTGGGGGGGTTGCATACAGTATTCAGTTTGCAGGTTTCTTCAACCTGCATGGATCAGCAGCCATTTACTTGTTGGAGTGAAACCACACAGCACTCAGCAGCCTCCCAATAAGAGTGGATCGTGTCATTTTGTGGATGTTGATCCAACTGACATGAGGGATGGGATCAACAAACGTATTGGGATACCTGGCATAGTTGATGACATCCCCAGTTGTTGTTGGCTATATTCAGCACTTTTGCTGATTGATTTCCAACCTTTCTTTGCTCATTGTGCTCATTTTGCGCTCATGAAATTCGCAGAATTTACTGGTTGAATCAGTTTCCATTGGTGCTTTCAACTGTTTCCAATTTTGCAAAGGGGCCAGGAAACGGATCAGCAACCAAGCAGAGCTACAATTGAAAGATACATGATACAGTACTCTCTCTCTCTCTCTTGCAAATAAATCTGCCGATAATGCACTAAGTCATATTTCAATTTTCCTGTTTAGAACTGATGTGTTCTCCTTCCCTTTTTTCACACGAAAACCCAGAAAACCTGGTTGTGGCTCAAAATTGTTATTTCCTCAGCTTGGATTGCCAGTCAGACATCAAATCCCCAATCTGAAGCCAGATCACTCGCTCAGAATCCCAAGCTATTCTGCAATATCCAGAAAGATCGCCCATGTATGTCAGGATTTACGGAAGTTTTTTTCGTCGATATACCGTATATACCTCATTGAATTTGCTTTCACCTCCATGTTCTTCCTCTGCTTTCCGGAATCCCAAGGCTAGCCGTGAAAATTCTATGGTCACTACACATCATTGGATTGAGAATCCCCCAGTATTGTGCGTTCAATGACCCCATGTCTGTTGGATTTCAATGATGGGCCTGCAGATTTTGAGCCGAATCCCAGTCAACTCTTTACCCCCAGTAATGTGTGGTTGCAGCCCTATCTGGTAGATCACAAATTCTTGTCGATTGAAAACCCATGTCTGCGGCTTTCCATTCCGGTTAGAAGCCCAATTTTTGCTGAAGCTGCTCCCAGGTCAACTCCAATCGTTGTCGTGATCTCCACACGACTTTAGAAATTCCCAAATCTGATGATCATCTGATGTACTGAATTTTACCAAATCCCCAACTTGGGTCGGTTTTTCCCGGTTTTTCGCCCGAAACTCCACGGTCCAGGTGAGATCACTCTCCGCGGCGGCCCCGGCCACCTCAGCGGAAGTGAATGCCTTGGCGGAACAGCTGGACCTGCGGCTGGAGCGGCTCACAGCAGCCTGGATCTCCCTGGGGGGATGGGGTATCACAACGAGGGGGGTCAAAGATGGCCAATTTAGGTTGGGCCGTTTACAGAAACTGGAGAAGTTTGGGTTGAGATTTAGGTTGAGTTTTTTTTTGGGGGGGAGAAACTGGAAATTTGGTACCAAGAGTCAGGGATAAGCCGGTTTGGTCTAACACAGTTTTTGGGGTTTGACCCACATGCCAATTTTAGTGGAGGAAACGAGGTTGTGAGCGCTGGGATTCAATAAAGTTCCAGATTTTGAGACAAGCATGTTCTGTCAGATGGGTATTTTTAACATCATGGTGTGATGTAGGGATGACCTTGACCCCCGCTATAATTATTTGGGTGAGGTCTGAAATGGAATACTTTGCCACTGCCTGGGGATGCCCATTTCTTGTAAGAACTTGTTGGGTCTATTTATATCACCAAAAAGATCTTGGGGTTTGAAGGCAGAAATGATAGCCCTCGCTCAATCTGGTCGTCTAGGCGAGGTGTGCACACCTCTTACTAATGTTTAGGATTCTGCAATGGCTCATCGCATGACAGCTATTGTTTCTTGCATTCCCAATTCGTGCCCTCGAACATGGGGGCATTACCCAATGTGAATTTGTGCACATCCCCAGGTGCAGTTCAATCTTTTTGGCGGGAATATGTTAGCTTTTGTGTTTCCAACTGTTGTTGTGTTGGATCCTCAATTTTTTGGTCCTTGTTGTATCCTGGTGCTTTTGCTGCTTCGATTTACATGTTCAGTGTCTAAAGACACCAGTCTTGTGGAATATTTTTCCTGTTTTTGTTAGCGAACTCCCTGTCTTGCTTGATGAGCGCTCTTTGGTTGGTTGCAGTTACAATCGCGTGGCCTAGTTTGCCACCATTCTGCTGTGCAATTTCCTGCTTTTGGTGGTTACCCTGCAGCAAATTAACATAGACATGGAGCACCCACCATTTATAAATGGCTTTGTAAATCATATTCGGGGGAAGCCGGGGGTTTTTGACATCTACAGTATATCGTTTTACGGGAAGGGATGTCCCGTTTTTTTCTTGGAGACATTCGTTTTTTTTTTTTTGGGATGCTCGTAACTTCACCACTCCCACAGTTGTGGAATGAAGGGCCAACATGACAGTCTTCTCTGTAAATTAAAGGTCCAAAGACGAACATCCATTTTGTGGTAGTTTCATAAATTTCCATCTTAAGTTCTCATGATTCCCCAATGGTTCCATGTAATTTCATTCTCTTTTTGAGTACTTATAGTTCCATATCATATCATGTCCCCAAGTCACTGTGAAAGATGCTGGCCCCATTCCTCACTTGGTCATCCCAACTAGGAAGTGGTGAATAGCCGTGGTCAATCTGTTTAACTGGAATGACATCCCATTCATAGATGCAGAAACTAATCCCACCAAAAATCTCAGTTACTAAACTGGTTTGTCTGAAAACAGGACACCCAGAAAAGTCCAATGGATTCTCATCTTCTAAATTGTACAGGTTAGAATCAATCCATTTTTTTCACGAAAGTGAGCACCCAAAATCTTCGCCTGCATAGGAAAATATGGCAATATATTCTAAGGCTCTAACCAAGCAAAAATATGACATATGAGTCTGTATGAAAATCGGGGATACCCCCAAATTCATGGCCAACTGAATGGAGAAAAATTAGGTTTTAAACCTTGGATTTTAGGGGGCTCATCCCCAAAAGTATTGTCACTGGAAAGATGGTTAGTAAGGGGTAACGATTCCCGAAACAGGCTAATTTCAGGCTAGCGAATTATTACAAGTATTCATTTATGGTATATATGAATATGTGGTATATAAGAAATTTTGCAAGGTTGTAACCAATCCACAATGAGGAGCTATGTCATGCACGTCATTGATCTTGTGTTCTCCATTCTCATAGCTGCTGAAGGAAAAACAACATGTAGCTCACCCTGAACAGAACCTAATGTGGTGTGCACCCAATTTCATGAACAATCCCCAAAATGCGAAAGCACCATTTTTGTGTGTGCTATACACCATCCCCACTGCCATAAACCTACCATGACTGGGGATGTTTTGTTCTCCCACCCATAAAAATGCGGATTTTGGGGATAGTTGATGAAACTGGGTGCACACCACATTAATCCAAACTGCAACCTATGCAATTCCGAGGAAAAGATGGACATTTGCATCGAGGAGGTGATGCAGCTGAAACGTGGCCCGCGCATGAGTACCTTCCAGGTGCTTTCGGTGGACGATATGGGGAAAAAAATGAAGGTTTTGTTACAGTAAACATGGGAATTTGAGCAAGAAGCAATGGTGAAGAAATGTGATTTAAATTTAAGGAAGAAACATGGCGATTGAGTCAGGAAAGAATTGTGAGCACACGTGATATTTGGAAGAAACCCACGGCGATTTTACCAGGAACGCATTGACTGAGAAGACCATGTGAAAAATTGGGATTTAACCAACTTATATAAATGGGATTTAACCAAATGAAATGTGGATTTTGACAGCAAAAGGTGGCTGGTGATTCAGCGAGCTTCACCGAGGATGGGTCTGTCTGGCCCCAATTCATCGCAGATGGACAAATGGAGTTTTCCTAAAATAGGGGTACCCCCAAATCATCCATTTAAATAGGATTTTCCATTCTAAACCATCCATTTGTTGATTCAACAACCAAACATCGTTTTTTTTTGGGACCCGATTTTAGACAGAATCGAACTATATCCGTAACCTTTACTTCTTGGGCGGAGGACCTCTGACCGTTTCCGTTGGCGATGTTATTTTGTTGATCCTACAATCTCAGATTGTTCCCACATTGTTTGATGCCCCTGATTTGTTCTACTCTACTCATGATAGCACATTTTTGGGGCGTAAATATTGGAATCACTATTTTATCTTGCTAATGTACCCCTTTTGTCGCAGAAAGATGCTCGAATGCAGCGGATAAATCTCCGATGTTTCTTGCCGGCCAACCTCACAGGTTCTTTTTTGCCATTTCCATTGTTCGCTGGCCAGATCCCTTTTTGTGCTGTTCAACTCCGAACTTTTTTGTGTTGGTAAATCCCAAAAAATATTCAAGGGGAAATCAATCGTTTTTTTTGTTTGGTTGATGTTGGTGAAATCCCAAGAAGAATCCCAACCCTAATCATTGTTGCTAAAGTCAACATCAAAATCCCGATCATTTTCCCTGTGGTGACTTCACAGCGAAGCCATGGCCACGAAATAGATGATCTATGAGATTCTATTCACCCTCTGGTTATTTCACACACTTCGCCATGGAAAATCACCGAATTCTCACCATCGTCCAGGGGCGGGGCTCCATGATCTCAGCAGCACCCAGGTCGGGTAAAAATGGGATCCCACTGGGATCGGATCTGATGATGTAAATATGTGAGATGTAGGTGATACGTGAGCTGAAAAAAATGGGGGATTTTTAGGAGAGTTGTGAATTGTAGTTGATCCGTTTAGCTGAGAAATGAACGGATCCATTGGATGCCAGCTTGGATTTCAGAGATTTCTTCCGTTTGAAAAAGGGTTTTGATCGACCTCAGTCATATTTTTGGAATGGCTTCATGGCACTCGCTCAACAAAAAGGGAGTTTTACACATGAAATTAGGGTTTTTGATGAACAATCGCCACATTTAACCAGTGGAAAAAGAGATGTTGTTTGGAGACCTGGAGTTTGAACCACCAATAATCCATGGCCAAGGAGTCACTTGCAAAATGGTCGCGTGTGTTTGAAATGGAACCGGCACAAAGATGGCAATTCCAAACGGGGAAATTGAGGATAAACTATAGGATTTGGGGGAATGCCATATTTTCAGACAAATCCATTTTTCATAAAGGAAGACATCAGGTATTCGCTCCGGCGCGATGATTTTTTTGCGACCAAGACCCTTTGTTGTCATTGTTGGGATCAAAGGACGCAATTCAATGGCCCAGTGAATCAGCTTGGGAATTAATGAGAATGTAAAATACTTGTATAGGTGGCCTTCATTTTTTTGCACAATATCGTGTTTCATGGGGCACTTTGTTTTGTAGCCCATCGAACCTATTGACACCATCAATCCATCAAGACATCATCATCATCATCATCATCATCATCATCATCATCATCATCATCATCGAATGGATTCCTGGTTGTTGTGTGTTATGAAGTCATGAATGGCCATCATCCATAGGTCAATGTCAACCCCAGAACAACGACCCCCTAGTTTACTACTTGGCTGGGTCCCAAAACAACAATTCCAATTCTGAGCGGAACACCCTATATTATAGACTCAAATTTCTTTACTCAAACCCATTTAACACACTAATTGAAATTATCACCAAGTCAATTGGGTTGCGGGGCAATTGCAACCCTTTCGGACAATTATGAGGTTCTTATGGAATCCTGGGTTGACATGGTATATGTCTATGTCTAGGTATATATATATATATCTATACCATATATATATATATATATCTATACCATGTATATGTATATATGAAATATACGTATCCGATTGTCCTTGCCTTTGGTGATGGGTTAGATCAACATGTTTTATTTTTTCAGAATACAATTAGATCCCGGGTTCGGTTCATGCATCCCCCATACCTCATACTGATCCACCAGATGAAGACAAGATAGGGATTGAATCCGTTTTGTTGCTGGAGATTACCATATGGTAAACGTTTACACAGCTATGGAAAATCACCATTTTTCATGGGTAAATCAACTATAAATGGCAATTTTCAATAGCTATGTTAGTTTACCAGAGGGTACCATATGGTATTTAGTTTACTACCACATCAATCCCCGTGTTCACCCAATAGAAATGATTTGTGGTTGAAAGTTGAAACCTCATTTTTCGTTGTCCATGAAGGAATCCACCAATTGATCCATTTCTTCAGATATTAAATGATGTGGGGTCCATATGGGCAAGTGGCCCTATGAATCCTCAGATTAATCCAAGCAATTCACACAGATGAATCGCCATGTGAATTTTCAGATTAAAAATCCTCAGTTTGGTGTAGAGAAATCCCGTAATGTTGGTAAAAGCAATAGTAAAATCATGCCCCATTTTACCATGGATGGTGTAAACCATCAAACTATAGGTGGTTTACTAAAACGGTGGTTGAATTTTGATGATTCCCATATGGAACCCCCGTGTTCTTCAGGCTTTACATCCAGCCTCGCCCGAGGAGTTCGCTCTCGCCTTCACCCCCAGCATCACCTAAGGGCCGCACGTTGGCAGGGCAATCAGCTGCTGGAGGTCGAGGGTTTCTGGGTTTGAGGTGCTCTTTCTGGGTGCTAAAAATGGGATATACCACCCCAAATAGCTATTTAAATGGGAAGATGATGCAAATCCATTGGGGCACTTGGGGTTAGTTAAATTTTGCCATAAAAAACTTGAAGTCAACCAACCAAAGGATTTCAGCCTCAAGATATGGGTGAATCTGGGTAAATGCCATCGTAATGTCTTGAGTTTAGTTGCTATCAATGCAGGAATCACAATCCCCCAGTTGATGGCTCAACTGCGTGAGGCGCAGCTACCCTTTTTGCACTGCTTGGTTGTTTGATGAAGGGATAGCAGTACCCTCAATTGAACCAAGAGGTCAGTTGTGGTAAAGGGTCTACTGCGGTCTACTCAACTGGCAACTCTTTTGCCCCAAAAGGACATGAAGGGGGGCGCGCCTGAAGCTGACACCATTTTTTGGGTCACACGATGCTGGTTGCTGGTTTCTCACCTTCAAAATCCTCTAAATGTTTCTTGGAATTGTTGCCCCTATGGTTTCCATGGTTGGGTACTGGATCGATCCGATCCTGTCATTGGGTCAATTTATCTCAACGGGAGATGACGTTCCACGTGAGTTTCATGCATTTTTTCCAATTCCAAGCAATGGCCAAACCGAAGCCTGCCAGCAGCCCATTTATGGTGAATGGTGGAACACTTTTTCCTTCACAAGGACATATGATAGACATACATTCCATTCCATTGCATTGCATTCCGTTCCATTCAGAACTCTTGGGGCAACCCATATCTTTGGTTTCAAGATTTGTGCTGGTTCAATCATTATTGGTAAAAACCAGAGACTTTGACGATGCGTCGGCTGTGTGGGGTCTTCTCTAACAACTTTGCAGGAGATGCCGCGGCTTTCTCCTCTCTTCGGGGTTCGACGTGCAAAACTCCCAGCTCAGGCGCGGCGGCATCGGTATCAGCCTGGTGATCCGAAGTCCACATGTACCCTCCGGTCATCAAACATGGCAATTGAAGATTTTCCAAGAAACAACTTCCATTGACAGAACTGGAATGTTTTAAGGGGACCCCTTCACTATCCATACACCAACTTCCAAGATCATGTCCTACAAAAGCTTCAACTTCACAATTGATGCTTATTCCTGGGAAATGGCTCATGAGAGCAACTCGGGGTTCTTGAAGTATGTCAGTTGAACCAGGCTTCATGAGAAGTTTGAACAAAAATCCATGGAAAGTCCCCGTCAGTAGCACCTGTTCAAAGATGGGTGACAAGTACAGAAATCTTCTTTCAAAGATGAAGTTGGATTACACGTCATAATTTTAGGAGAATAACTGTTTTCTTATATATAATATATTCCTATATTTGATCCAATTTATTTAGTGGCAATTTGCAGGAAACTCAGTGAAAACCACCAGTTCCTGCCTTCATTCTGCCTAATTTGGGTGGTTAAATCCATCACTGTTGGTTGAGTAAATCATTCAAGTCCCCCATTTTTGCAAATTGATTTTCTTAAATGTGGACATATATACACATATATATATATATTTACATATATGCATATATAGATAGATATTTTTCTAGGTCCCTTGTGTCATTTGAATCCTCAATTTTCGCAGGTGTAAACCCCAGTTTGGGTGGCAAGGTGTAGTGATCCCAAAGTTCACGTTCGAAGCGCTTAAATACCTTGGTTACAGCCCCATTTGTGTTGATGAAAGCACCATAAATCACCATTCTCGCTCGCTAAATCACGATTTTTCCTTGCTTCCCAATTTGTCGTGGGAACCATGGGACGATCTTTCTTCAAGTTTCTCCGACGGTGGCCTTGTGGGATCCAGAATGCCATAGTCATAATCCCGAATTTGCTCTGAAAAATGGGATGATTAATCTCATAGTTCTTTTTTTTTCTGGCACTACCCAAAAAAAGGGAATTATCATAATGAAATCCATGAACTGGGAAGCCCCATTGACGAAACACTATTTTGGATTTTTCTTCCGATAGGTTTTTGACACTGCTTATTTGTGGATGGTTGATCAACTCCTGGTTCCAGATACTTAATGCGCCGTTTATATCCCATTATACCCCCATTACATCCGACTACATCCACCATTATACCTTTCAACCAGCTACTTATACTGGAAAATTCAGAACCACATATTTGGTTCCTTCAACTACTAGCCCTGGCAAACTAACATATCTATAGAAAATGGCCCATTCATAGATGATTTTCCCATTAAACATATATAGTGATTTTCACTATGTTAGGAGGGTAGTTTCTTTGATGTGCGCCCGGCAGGCGACCGTTCCTCCTTTGTTGTCTCTGCGCGTCCTCTTTCCACACGGCCACAGGGCGTTTTTTTGGCAGGGGCGGATAAAAATACAAAACGATGTGGAAAAGCCATGGTTCTCCTAGGAACATGATTTACAAATGGTGGGTTGTCCAGTTCCTCAAAAACTATGTTAGTTTACAGGAGGAGGGTACTCAGCAACAGAATGTTGGGGATTTAAGATGACTTAATGAGCTGATTTGTTTCACAACAAGTAGAACAGCGTGCTTTTCCTTTTCATCAAAATGAATATCCCCCTCCCTCTCTCTCTGTGTATATTTTCTCATCACAATTGATATCCCTTTCTCTCTGTCTGTATATAATTGTACATATATATGAATATATATATATATACACATAATACATGAATATGCAGTATATCGTATCTATGGAAAATACATATGTATACATAGGTATATCTAAATAGTGTAGAGAAATATTGACATACTGCGTGTTTACTGTATAGGACCCCTGAGATTTTTTGCTCCCATCAATCCATTCCCTCAACGGCCATTGCCCCTGCGTCAAACCCAGGGGTTTGAAAGATATGGACCTGGACGTGGCCCGCAGATTACACGCCCAGGAGGTTTGTCAGGACGGCATTTTAGGGCGATGGATACCATGGATACAATGGGGCCCCGTGGCTTTTAGCTCCAATACAACCGGAGGTCCAATAAAACTAGGTATGTTCCATGTTGGGCCTTTCTATGGCTCATGTTGGGCTCTATGTTGGGCTATGTTGGGTGCCATGTTGGGCCATGTTGGGCCTAAGTTGCGGCCATGTCGGCCCATGCGGGGCCCATGCGGGGCCCATGTTGGGCCTATGTTGACGCATGTTGGGCCATGCTGGGTCCATGTTGGGTCACGTTGGGCCTATGTTGGGCCCATGTTGGGCCTATGTTGGGCCCAAGTTTGGCAACTTAGCTGATTTCACGACCTTTTCAAGAACGTGGAAAAACCCACGATTCTAGAGCAAAATGCCCCCCCCCCCAAGCTAAAGCTTAATAGCTATTGCAATTGCTTACGGATACCACGTGCCAACAAAAAACGCCTCAGCACCTTCGGTGCGGGCAGATTAGATTGCAGAGGGATTGAATACGGATTTATGGGCTTTAATGGGATTCTACTTGGATTGACAGAATGGATTAGTAATTGGATACTATGGGGTTTAACTTTAATCTAACTAGGCTTTATGGTAGATATATCGAACTAGTTGGGTGACGAGTGACGAGGGAATTTTTGGATGGCATATACGCACACATATATATATATATATACATATATATATATACACATATATACATATATATATATATACATATATATGTATATATACATATATATATATACATATATATGTATATATACATATATATACATATATATATGTATATATACACATATATATATATATATATACACATACATATATATATATATACACATACATATATATATATATACATATATATGTATACATATATATATATACATATACATTTATACATATATACATATATACATATACATATATATATATACATATATATATACATACATATATACATATACATATATATATATATACACATGTATATATATATACACACATATATATATATATATATAACGTTTAGTTCACTAAGTCCAATGGGCTTGTCATGAACTAAATCCGGTGGTTGATGAGGGAATACTATGATTGAAGGTTAATCATATTTTTATATTCCCCATTAAAATGGTCATAAACTGCGAGTGGCTCAAGGATTCAAACAACCCTTGAATTGCTATTAAGTGGTGGTTCAACCAACACGGATGGGGGGTATAGACCCAACCATAGTGGGATTATTTCATGGCATTTCCATGTATTTCCAGGGTAAAACCGCCGGTTCCCACCACGTGGCAACGGGAAATCCCCCATGAATCGAGGTTTGGTTCCCTGGAAAATCATTGCAATAAATGGGGACTTTCCAGCCAGCCATGTTTGCCGGAGGGTAAGTGGTATTTCTTGTGTTTATACAAAGACTCCACTGGAAGTGTTCTCAGCCAGTCGCTGGTTCAGGACATCAAAGCCATGAATGATCCAGACATGAAGCCCTTTCTGCGGTTCCTGGGCCAGTCGCAGGGAATGATGGTCATCTGGGTTTGTCGAAAAATGGGGTACCCCCAATTTCAATGGATCATTTTTCCAATGAACAATGGCCATTTGGGGGTATACCCCAATTTCAGGCTTACCCAAATACCTGTTGTATATCCTGATCCAATTGTATTCGCATTAAACCATAAAATATTCGTTGATGAATTCGGTAAAACCACCATTTTTGCACCATTTTTTGATAATTAATTCCCATAAATTGATGAATTTTGATTGTGAAGTCCGTAAAACCACCGTTTTTGAGGATTTGTCTTTAAAGAACGCAGAGATCCCGTTGACTTAACGGATGCTAATGCCACTTATCTCCAATCTATGACCAAAAAAGGCGGGAACGTGAGATTTTGAATCATGGAATATAATGGGAATATAAATGCTAGTATAGTAGATGGGGTATGATGGAATATGGAACATGGGAATATCATGGGATTTATTGCCACTAGGACGGGGCTAAATGGGTTCCAACTTTCGAAGAACAGCTGGAAGCTGACCATGGTCCAACCTTCAATGGTCAACTCTTCATGTTGATTTTCCAGAGGTACACCCCTGTATTTGTTGGTAAAAACCCATGCTTTCCTGCAGATGTTCCCTGGAACCAATCCGATTGTGATCTGAAAGGCAAGATCTGCCGTCCACGGAGCGGATGTCAATATAAGAAGATATGATATAAGGATATACAAGGTGATTTGATATGATATGGTATGATATTATATTCTAGAAGATATACGGTAATGTTACATAATATGTTTTGCTTTTTGGTCTTTAACATAAAAGTAACGCACTAAGTTATATTGCATTGCAGCAAACAGTCGCATGATATCATATAGTTACATTGTATTGTCTTATGTTAGTTTATGTTGTTGTATGCCTTCAGCATGATTTTAGTTTTGCAATGTGATATATGTAGATATACGTATAGGCAATATATCCGCATACCATCAGACAATAGAAGGTATACATAGATGATAAGACACGCACAACCATGTACATATATATACATAATTACATATACACATTCATTGTATCTACAATGGTAACACACATACACATTTAGAATATATGTAACATATGTATAAAAAACCTTCTATTAGATATTGAAGAATGAAAGTGAATATCCTGGGCACATGTTGCCTTCAACGAAGCCTGACACATTGCTCCAGTTGTGTCCCAGGATGGTGACGCGATCTCGAGCAGATATCGTCTGGGAGCTCTTGGACGATCCCAGGCCAGGGCGTGACATGTTGGGTTATTGATGTTGATGGTTTCAGGTGATCAATCAATTCGGCTTGTATATATATATATATGTATATATATATATATACGTGTATATATATGTATACGTATATATATATATGTATATATATATATATGTATATGTATATATATATGTATATATATGTATGTATATGCATATGTGTAGGTATGTATGTAACATTTACCCAAGGGTAAACTAAGATAGATGTGGAAAACCAATGGTTTTCCCTCCGAAGATATATCATAGTATCTGTGTACCTATGCATACATATATAACTACAACATTTCACAATCAAGTTTTTTGATTTACAGGTATAAATCATTGGATTGGTTAATGGGAAAATTTACAGGAAACCTCTATATTTGATGGGAAAATCCATGGTTTCCTGTAAATTTTCCCTTAAACCAATCCAATGGATTTAACCACCCAGCACTTGGAAAACGATGAGGATTTCACCACCTGGAAACTGTTACCCCAGAGAAGTAAGCCCATTTCAGACACACCCATACATACACATAGTCTGTATATATATATATAATATATATACTATGTGTATACATATATATATATACAACCTTGCTTTGATACATCCATTTATTGATCTCCATAAATATCCTAGATTTGTGATAGCCCAGGAAACACGCAAAAGAACATATTTTAATGCCACTGAAAGATTTTTTTTTGCAATGGTATCTACATCCAATTTTCATTTCAATGGGTCGAACCCCCAACGGTTCAACGGTGTCCCCAGAGAAGCTTCGAGTTTTCTTCAGCTTTGCCATGAATTTCGGGTTGCAAACCACCTATGGGATTATTGGAACTAGTATTTTGGCCACCGCAAAGGAACTTAAACAATGGTAACATCCTACTAAAAAAGGTGACAAATTGAACCTTTTGGACACTTACCTTTAAAATCACATTTTACTTAATGTGGTAACCCCAACCATCCCCAAAATCACTATAAATGGGTGGTATAGCCCCAGTCATGGTAGGTTTTCATGGCAGCCAGGGTTTCCCACATTACGAAGCAGGTCCAGCAAGGCTGCTTGGCTGATCTCGCAGTTCCTGAAATTCTCGGCACCTTGGTTGGGGAGTCACTGGGGACTTGAGGATGGCACCAAGCATCCTGGGGACATCATGGGATGATATCTATTAAGATATCTAGATATAGATATAGATACAAATATGTGAGATTTTTTACTTTTTGTTTTTCTGGGGTGATTTAACTACCACTACAAAATATGGCAATTTTAATGTGGCTTGAATGATGAAAACCCATTTGATTTTGAGGGTTTTCAACCCGCGTGGGGATTGAGCCACTGCGGGATGGTGATCCTCACTTATAACTGATGGGTTGAAACTGAAACCACATAAAGTACCAGCAAAAAAACTGAGATTTACCACGAACGGGAGGGATTTGACGAAAAGGGCCGGGTGTTTTCATCAAAAAAACAGTAGATGAAGCCAATCAACAAACATTGAGTTGTCCGAAAATGATTGGACATCGTAGGCTGTCACGGTGTACAACCAGCAATTGACAGTCACCTTTTAGCGGCCGGGATGTACCCCCAATGAGTGCTGCGGCCTTGAGATGGCAGTTCCCCTTGTGTTTGCCTTGGTACTTCGAGTATATTTTTATACCCCACATGCGGGTAAGATTAGTACAAATTATAGGTGTACAGACATGAACAGCCGAGATATTTTTTCCGGAAACACTTCTTCATGATTTTCCTGAACATTGAAATGCGAATGCTTATGAATGGTTCTCATCCATCAACAGGTAGCTGATATTGAGATCTCTCAGTCCAAAAATATCTATTCAGGTCATCACCAACAATGAATGCTGTCAAACCCCGAGTCACCAAACTGTGCCCCAAGAACGTAGGTGTATGCTTTGATACAGCTCACAAATGTAGGTATACCAACAACATATATGGCCATGTGGAGCTGCAGGTTGCATTATTTCAATTTCACCTCGCAGAAACGGACTGAACATGGGGGATGTCCCATTCCATGATCCAAAATGGCACACGCAATGGGGAGAATGATGATGAACCATGGGATTCTGGGGTTCCCTATTCTCAGACAAATTCAAATCACCATTCATTTGGTGCAAATCGTAGGCCCCCAGAATCACCTGGACATGTTTGGTTTACTCCAGGAGGCGGCAATAAACTGAATATGTTACATGTTTATGGCAATTTCTCAGCACATCCGTCGTCTGCATCGTGGTTTCAGTTTGTTGGTGGCTCAATTATCAGTTTCTGGTTGGTTGTAAGTTATATCAGTGATAGTCATATCGGTTAGATCCCCCAACTGTAAGTTGGTCTTAACACCATCCAAATTTAGATAATATCTACATGTATCATAAACCCAACAGTTGGCCTTGTTTTTCGACCAACTATTACAGACCACTTTTTTTTTCCAACAACAACACTACTGTTTGGTCGCAAAGCTGGGTTGCTTTACATCAACCAGCCATGGTTTTCTGAACAGGTTTATGTACCCTGAAACCATTCCAGTTTGTGAAAAATGAGGGATATTCATGGATATTCCAAAATATCATGGTTGATCATGACGTTTTCCAATTCAACTGGCCATTTTGGGGTATCCCGGTATTCATCCACCCTTGATTGGGCCAGCCCATCAATTCTTATCCCCATTTTCGTTGAGAAGATCCATGGGTATCCACATTTCCCCATATTCTGGGGCAAATTGAGGTGGCACATCCTCCAACTTTGAGGCCCCAACCGAACCCTCTGGGACCCGAGCCACCCCGTCGATGAGTCCGGACACGAGTCGGACCTCAGGTGGTGTTTTCGGTGGGTCTTACCACCTACTCCATTAGTGAAGAGGTCGTACTCCAGGGCTTCTGGCGTAGGGCTCCTTGGTGGAAGTTACTGGTTATATACTGGGAAGCCAGGATGAACAAACCACTGGTAAACACTCAGGGTTGCTCCAAGCCATCAAAACGGTAGATGATAGTGTTCAGGGTCGAAAAGACGTAATTTTACCTCTTTATTTATCTAGCCAATTTAGGCCGTTTCTATCTAGGGTGTTGGGAGCAACCCTGTTACTAGTCGGGGGGTAACAATATTTGAGAGTAGTGTTCATCACTACTAAGTCGGGCTACCTCCCCTTGAATCGACAGAGGTGATTTATACGGGGCTGACATTACCCCCCTGCAAACAGAATCGAAAAGATATGGAATACAACTATGGTTTCTCGTTAGGAAAACTATCTATCTACATTCATTTTCTTTTCATTTCTGCATAAATCCACTGTAGGGTATATGTGCTGTCGTTGACTTGGATTGAATGCGCAATTAGTTGAGCATTTTTGATGGAGCATTTTGTGATGGCATAGGGATATTAAACTTTTCTCCCCACCAAAAGACAGAGCGTAGGATCAGAAAAGACCTTTGGATGGTGGCTGTTTCTGGGGTGGCTCGTTCTACAACCCTATAATTTCAATATATATATATATATATGTATACATATATGTATACACAGGATAAGATTTTTCATCAGCTGGAAGACGAAGATTCCATTCCGCATCAAGCAACCAACATTTTCATCAGGGACCACTCCTGACCTGGGCCGTCCGCCCGAATCTCAAGGACTGAAGGGTCCATGGTGTATCCAGCCATCCAGGGATAACATACTGTATGTCTCCTTGGTAATATTAGCATCAGAATACTTTTTAAAACCAAACCTGTGGCTCCACAAAGCTCTCGTGATTTTAGTTATTTTTATTTTTGACCACCCCACTACTGTGATGATGTTCCCAGTTGACAAACGCATACTTTTTGATGACCCGGGATATCAGTGAATATCTACAGGATATCCCCGTTATATTTTCTAGGTTTTTTTTGCTGCATACATAGACGTTCACGCATATATAAAATTAAACCAATCCACAAAGAAGCTGGCCAGTTGGTGCTTTCAAACATATGTAATTATATTTTGTTCCCTGGTGTAGTTGGAATTTTGAAACGATGGTCCTTCCTTGACGAACACGGAGCCGGGGTTGAAACCATCAGCTGCTCAGGGGGCCCAGATCACCTTTGACGTGGTCTTCTTTTTAGAGTTTCTGCTTCGCTTTCTTTCCGCTCCATCCAAGCAGCTGGGCAGCAAGCCATGGCTGCGCCATGATCTCTTTTTCCCATGTCTTTCGTATTCCTTGGTATTTTTTTCCATTCAACTGGAGTGATTCATCCACCAGAGACAGATGGCCTAGCTACAAGGCAACTTGTTGGGGACTCCACCTTATAGGTTTTATATATCTGTGTAAACTGTGCTTCGCAACCACCACATCAGAAATGATGCTTGGTAGTGGAAACCACCCAAATGAACTATTTCTGAATATTTCTGATTGGAGAATTACTATACTATTTCCATATATGCAATTGATTGCACATTGACCCTTCTATTTTTCCCAGGATGACATTCTGCGCAGAGTGGTCAGAATGTGTTTCTTCCAGAAACAAATCGGGAGATCAAGAAAAACTCGATGGGAACCTATTCACAATTTTCTGAAGTTTTGGTTGGGGATTAGGATCACATACATACATATATAGTCGTTTCGCTCTGACCCTATTGGGTGAATTGATGGTCATCCCACCATTGAACAACTTCCCCAAAGGTGTATCAAGCCCATGAGTGGATTGATGACCATCCTTCAGAAAGCCATCTATGGTTGGCATCGCTTAGCTGAGGAAGTCATATCTGTCAGATCCATTGAACTGGGGCGACTTCTTATCCGCCATGGGTTGCTTGGATTTTTGGGCTGCTTCACCTGCAAAACACCATGCGAACACACTAACACAATTTCGAGCAATTTTGGTCAATTTTGATCAGGGAACGTATAAAACTAGACGACAGTATGCCCCGAAAGAAGGAAAAAGGAGGGACGAGATGATAAGATGACACAAAAGAAAATATGATGATAAATGATGAATGATGAATACGATGAAGATGAAAATGATGATGATGATGATGATGATGATGATGATGATGGATGATGAATGATGAATGATGAATGATGAATGATGAATGATGAATGATGAATGATGAATGATGAGTGATGAATGATGAGTGATGACTGATGACTGATGTAGATAAAATGTTATACATCCGCAATTTGATAGATTTTTCTTCCCACAGGAGGTTTGCTCCAGGGCTGCCACCTGAGTGACTGTCAGAATATGGTTGAATTGCATATGTTGGCAAGCCATCTATGCTGCTACTGATTTTTGAACCACAGACTTCAAGATGCGTTTTGGCATCCTTGCCAGATAGACTTTGCCAATCAGAACCACATCTCCAAAATGAAGGGTCACCTCAAAGAGGCGCATTCTATCAGTCTGGGAACTTCAAAAACATCAGTGGCTTTTCACGCGCCTTTACACAAAGAAGCTTTGACACACAGAAACTTTGACAGATGCTCTTACTCAAAGAAAATCACACAGAGAACCTTGTAAAACAACTTTTGCATATGTATATATTTATATGTATATATATATATACATATATATGTGTTCTCACGCAGAGAAACTGTTACACAGAGAAGTCATTCTTACATTATGTATATATATATATGCATATACACTGCCCCAACCATCATCTCCCCATTCCCTGGGCACCCTTAGAAGCGCCCCGGCATCCCGTCTCAGGTTTACCGGTCCTGTGTTTCATCGGTTTTTCCCAGTCCGTGCCGGAGACGCGCACTGAGCTGCGGGTGCAACAGTTCTTGTGGCGCGGCATGGTGAGGTGGTTGGAAGGGGCTAAGGTAAGGGGCTTGGGGTATCGATGTTCCCTACGAAATTGGGAACCAAGTAACTACTAAGAGTTTCCCAACCATTTGCTATTTAAGCAAATTTAACTGGGAAAAATAAAGGGATACACTTGGATTAAAATACGACTATCTATGATATAGAGGTTGTCAAATGAACAGCATTAAAACCGTCAGATGGACAAATGAAATCGTGTCAAAAATATAGCCATTTCATTACCTTTCCTTGGACGCAACTCAAATGGGATTGGGTCAAAACTTATAAGATTTTGTGGGGGATGAACATTTACCAGCTGTGACGCGGTAATCATACCAAATTGACATGGCGGACCTTAAAATGTTCCAAAACCATAAAGACATTGGAATTTTGCACTCCATGGTGAAAATGGGGTTCCCCATTTTAAGACACCGACTTAATGTGATGATTAACCAGGGTCCAACTTCAGATTGGTGAATTACTATAATTCAGCCAGATGAAGGAATGAACAATATATATATATATATATAGATACAGATATAGATATAGATAAATCGCTCAACTGCCCACTGATAAAGTTTTGCATCTGCCCCACAATCATCTTCGCGCATACCCTACCATTATAAAGCAGAGAAGAGCTTGTACAATGGTCAGCATAATGGTGAGTGTAATAACTATGTTTCCGGACCCCATTCCAACAGCTCCGGACCCGCCTGATGCCTCACCAAGGTTATTGTTTTTGCCCTTGGCGCGATTCTTGAAGTTACTTCGATATTTCGAATCTTTTCGGTTCCTTGGCCCGCGACTCTTTGTGTGTCTCTCAAAGCTGAAGGGAGCTCCATTTCGGGCCTGGTTGATGGGCACTGTTTGCACCTCCAGCGATGGGCTGCAGATGAAGAAAGATAAGACTGTACAGATCGAAATGCTCATTCATCCCCCTCAGGACGTGATTTCATGCGCCCTCCTGGTAGACAACCCCAGTGATTCGATTATAGGCCCATGGTGGGTTGAGACCTCCCCTTATGCCCAAGTTCAGCCCCAAGCAGTGCAAATGTATCTATGATTGTGGTGCAATGTGAAGCTTGCTTAAGGAGTCCAGACGGACCAGAGATGGCGGATCATTTTTCAACTTCAAGATGAATCCGAATGTAGACCTCAACAATGACTTTGAACCGCGCACACACACATTGAAAATGTAAAATCCGCGTGCGCAAACATGTGGGTGACTGATGGTGACTGCTTTATTTGAACGACAAGTTATGATACGTCTTTTTGATCCACACTGACATTGGTCAAACATTCGCAAAACATACATGTTGCCCTGTTGCCCAGCAAAATCTTCAAGTTTTCACCAGCAATAGTTGATGTTGAAAGCACACAAAAAAGAAGATGTAGAGACTCCAGCAATTTTTACTCCTGGCGAAGCCTATTTGGGGGTCTTGGCAAGTCCAATTTGAACTCGTAGTGGCCAATCGTGGCCAATCATTACCAATCGGGTCCCTGTCAACAACCTGATTAAAACCCGGTTGTACATGGAACAGCCCCAGTTGGGGGACTTCTGAACCAGGCTTCTTCACCACTTTTGAATCCGATGCACAAAAAAATCAGGTTGTTGGTGGACGCTTTCGCCAAGTCTGCAGAAGCTTTGCCTGTGACATGGCACAAGGGGGACGTGATGCACGTGATGCAGATTACAAGAATGTGGTCAAATTCAGAAGTTTCCAAAACTTGGTGTGATCAATTGGATCTTTCTAAGGCCACGAAATTGCTGACATGTCCTCCGGGAAGCAAAGATATGAAGCAATATACACTAGAATACGGCATAGATATCCCATGCTATTCCCAAGTCAGTGCTTTCTATTGCCATGACTTTGCAAATTGCTTGGTACCACATGCCCCAAGTCGCCAGTCGAATTTTGATTCTGAGATGTCCGCTTTGATGGGGGACCACTACTCAGCAAGAATGTTGATAGCACTTGAAAGCTGAGTTTTCACCCCACGTAGAAACTGGCAAGCAACTATGGTTATAACCAATGTGTATGTATATATATATATATTATACACATAGGATAGCGCCACTGCGCCACTTGGGGGACTTATTAGCCAGGGTTATTAGCCACTTACCAAATGGGATGACCCTTCAAGTAGACTCATCCTGACAAACCAATGACACAGGCGATTAATCCAGTAATGACGACGATATCCGTTCTAATCGCAATCATGGTGAGTCTCCCAGAGTACAAGATGGATGGTTCCCAGTTGGGGTACTCACCAACGACACTAGCCGACTAGCCACTGCCCAAGTGAGCAATTTGAAACGCCCCAGCTGGTTGATGAGTATATAGGGGTTTGTACAGCATTCATCAAAGGAAGTTTAGTTAGAAAACTCCCGAGTTATGGACGATGGTCATGGTTAGCATCTACACCATCATGTCAACCACATCATCATGACACCCCATCATGTCAACCACATCACGATGTCAACCTCATCATCAAGTAGTTGGGAAGTGTAACAGTTCGGAAACGTGTGAATTCACAGGTGAAAACATTCTCGGGCACGAAACCCTGTGTTCTTTCGGGTATTGTGGCTTGTGGGGTCGCCAAAGTAGGGTCTCTGTTGCCGTGGGTCCGGGCCTCGATCAGGCAAAGTTGTCGACAAAAAGTGCACAGGACTGTAGCGAGAGCTCGATTTCACCAAAAAAAGGAGTAACGCCAGATTTGCGTGGTCGAGTCCGGGCTGTTGACGCTGCGCGATGTTTCTCGATTTGGTGCGACGCTCCTGCTATGCAGGTTTGCAACTGGCTGGGACAAAACGCAGTGGCACGGCTGCACGCAGCAAAGCATGGGTGATGCTGCGATGCTCCTGGTAAGCAGGATTGCAGCTGGACGCTGCTAGACACTGTAACAGCTGCGCGAAAGGTAGTTTTTGAGCAGCGGAATTGCAGCTGGAACAGCTGCGCGAAGAGAAGAATTGGGTTGCAGAAGCTGCAGAAGAGGTAGCGGTTCAGAGCAACAAATAAGAGGCTGCTCAGAGAAGAAGTAGCTGAGAGAAGGGGTGCCTCAGCGAAGAGGTCACTCAGTGAAGAAGTAGCCCAACAAAGAAAGTAGCTCACTCATCCATCCATCCACCCATTCACTGGTTCGTTGATCTATCCGTTCATTGACTCATTGATTCACCAATGTATTGATTCAGTGATTCAGTGATTGATTCACCGCTTGATTGACCCATTGATTGACGAGTTTATGGACTCAGTGATTGATTCATTGATTCATTGATTCGTTGATTCACTGATTCATTGATTCGTTGCTTGCTGGTTCATTGACTCACTGATTCGCTGAATCAATGATTTGGTATAAAATTGATTCATTGATGTAATTTTCAGATTCAGCAGCGATTGATTCATTCACCCACTGATTCATAGATTCAGTCATCCATCGTTTCATTGATTTAGTGATAGAGTTTTTGATTCACTTATTCGTTGGTTCGCTAACTCATTGATTCATTGATTCAGTGATTGATTGATTCATTGATTCAGTGAGTCGTTGAAGTGATTCAGAATTCAGAAGTTGATCTATTGATTCATTGATTCCCTGACGCAGAAGTGATTGAGATTCATTGCTTCGTTGATTCCTTCATTGGTTGATTCATTGATTCCTTGATTCGTTGATTCATTGATTCAGTGGTTCAATGTTCATGCATGCATCAGTTGATTCATTGATTCATCGGTTCACTGGTTCAATGGCTCAGCGGTTCACTCATTCAGATGAGCAGGGCGTCTTTGCTGTCATCTCATTGGCACCTCAACCACCATGAGATCATGCACCTCACAACTTCAACATTTCATCGCTTTGCATTTCAAAACTTTCCTACAGGCCATTAATTTCTTATAGCTGGATTCATTTTTTCCAAACTTCCGCCCCGGCATGGGCCGGGCACCATCTAGTAGCCATTTATATCTTGGGGTTCTGGCAGAACCAATGGAATTCGAGCTCCCATGAAACAACCATTCAAGCAAGAAGATGAGGTTCTCACCTACATCATGGCCTTCATCGCAACTTGGTAAAAGAGGGTGGATCGGAAGGACCTTGGAGAGTCAAAAAGTGGTGTGGCAGCTCTGGATCAAAGGCCAGTCATTGCCACTTCCTGGGGTTCGGTGATTTGACCTTGGGACTCACCCAATGTACCATGTTTGTATCTTGGGTGCAGGGAGCAACCCAATCATCCAGGGCCGCTCAGTCGCTATAGTTCAGTATGGGGCTCTACCACGTTTTTGAGGGGTCTCTTTAGAGTCTACGTCTGGCTCCTGTCTGTGAGTTATTGTTACCTTAACTTTCTCCATTTTTTGAATGTCACCTCAACTTTCTCCATTTTTTCATTCTCCATTTTTTGAATTATTGTTCCCTGAATTTTCTCTATTTTTTGAATTAATGTCACCACAACTTTCTCCAATTTTTGAATTATTGTCACCTTAACTTTCTCCATTTTTCCATTTAATGTAACCTTAACTTTCTCCATTTTTTGAATTATTGTTCCCTTAACTTTCTCCATTTTTTGAATTATTGTCACCTTAACTTCTCTCCATTTTTTGAATTATTGTCACCTTAAATTTCTCAATTTTTTCATTTAATGTAACCTTAACTTTCTCCATTTTTTGAATTATTGTCACCTTAGCTTTCTCCATTTTTTGAATTATTGTCACCTGAACTTTTTCCATTTTTTGAGCCATTTTGAACCCAGAAACGGACCCCCAAACCTGAAGTATTGTCACCTTAACTGGCGGGACTTAAGGTGACAATATATATATATATATGTATATATACTTTTATAGGTGCAGTGCCGCCAAACCGACAAAGCACAGAGCAGAGGCCCCACCGGGCCACACAACCAACAGCCCTCCAGGATAGGAACACCTGGAAAAGGGCCAACCAAGCGAACAAGCATGAATGACAAACCAAGCAATCAAGCCTCCACGTTCCCATGCGTGACCTGCCAAATGGTCTCTTGAACACGCACCAATCACGCTTGCACATTCTGAATGTATTCATCCGAATCACCTTCAAAAGCCCAACCAAACCTGGACCCCAAAGGATGACTGGGACGCGCAATGTGTTCTGGCCGATCACCACAGCCCCACGCACAATGCTCAAATGTACCCAAGTCGCCACAATTCCAAATGCAACGATTAGAAACCCCGGTGCGACCGTCCAAGGCCGCAGGAGAAACCGAAGCACCAACACTCACCGTGCGCGCAGCAGCACACGACAACGACCACGCACGAGTGCGACGCAGATCAATTTTATGAAAAGTCATGAGCCGATCCAAATGAGCACAATACGCATCACGCCGTTTGGATTTCCCATGCTGCGCCAAGCAATATGCCTTCCAACCAGACCTGACAGAATGCTGCAAAATGCCGACGTCAAAAGGAACTTCATCCAGATCAAGCACATCAAGCGAATGCGGCACTTCCAAACAAAAGGCTTCCTGAAATGCCAGCCACGACTCAACAACCAAGTGTGTAAAATGTAGATCGGATTACCGTCGACCAAGAGCCACTCCAAAGGCTCGGCCCTCCTCATCCGACCTAAAATACCAACCAGACGGGTAGCAAGCACACAATCAGGATGAGTGTTGCCCCTTCCAAAGGATCGCACGCAATTGGATTTTGAAGGTGACAATAATGGACTTTTAAGGTGACAGTTAATGACTTTTAAGGTGACATTAATTGACTTTTAAGGTGACAATAATGGACTTTTAAGGTGACATTAATTGACTTTTAAGGGGACATTACTTGACTTTTAAGGTGACATTAATTGACTTTTAAGGGGACAATAATGCACTTTTAAGGTGACATTAATTGACTTTTTCAGGTGACATTAATTGACTTTGAAGGTGACAATAATTGACGTTTCAGGTGACAATGATTGACTTCTCAGGTGACATTAATTGACTTTTAAGGTGACAATAATTGACTTTTCAAGAGGTGACAATAATGGACTTTTAAGGTGACAATAATTCCCCACCTGCCAGGTGAGGGTTACTAGATTTTAACAGAGCTGCGCGGGGGGGGTGGACGACATCCTCCTCCCTTCCTCCCGCTTCCTCCCGCTTCCTCCCGCCTCCGCCTCCTCCTCCCGCCTCCTCCTCGTCAGCTTCAGATCGAAGCACTGCCGGACTCCATCTGCCAGCTCCAGATCCCAGTGGGCACTGCCGGACCTGAACAGCGAGGTCCAGATCCTAGTGGGCACTGCCGGACCTCAAACCTCAACGGCGAGGTCCCGATTCCAGTGGGCACGCCGGACCTCAACCGCGAGCTCCAGATTTTAGTGGGCACTGCCGGACCTCAACCGCGAGCTCCAGATCCCAGTGGGCACTGCCGGACCTCAAACCTCAACGGCGAGCTCCCGATTCCAGTGGGCAACGCCGGACCTCAACCGCGAGCTCCAGATCCCAGTGGGCACGCCGGACCTCAACGGCGAGCCCCAGATCGAAGTGGGCACTGCCGGACCTCAACCGCGCGCCCCAGATCGCAGTGGGCACTGCCGGACCTCAACCGCGAGCTCCAGATCCCAGTGGGCACTGCCGGACCTCAACCGCGAGCTCCGGATCCCAGTGGGCACTGCCGGACCTCATTCACCAGATAGAATGCCAGAAAGAATGTCAAAAGATATGCCAGATAGAATGCCAGACTAGATGCCAGATAGAATGTGAGAAGATATGCCAGAAAGAATGCCAGATAGAATGTCAGAAGATATGCCAGCTAGAATGCCAGAAGGAATGCCAGAAAGAATGTCAGATAGATATGCCAGATAGAATGCCAGACAGAATGTCGGAATACATGCCAGAAAGATTGCCAGATAGAATGCCAGAAAGAATGCCAGATAGAATGCCAGAAAGAATGTCAGAATACATGCCAGAAAGAATGCCAGATAGAATGCCAGATAGAATGCCAGATAGAATGCCAGATAGAGTGCCAGAAAGAATGCCAGATAGAATGCCAGAAGGAATGCCAGATAGAATGCCAGATAGAATGCCAGATAGAATGCCAGAAAGAATGTCAGATAGAATGCCAGATAGAATGTCAAAAGATATGCCAGATAGAATGCCAGAAAGAATGTCAGATAGATTGCCAGATAGAATGCCAGAAAGACTGTCAGATAGAATGCCAGAAAGAATGCCAGATAGAATGCCAGATAGAATGCCAGAAAGAATGCCAGAAAGAATGTCAGATAGATATGCCAGATAGAATGCCAGATAGAATGCCAGAAAGAATGCCAGATAGAATGCCAGATAGAATGCCAGATAGAATGTCAGAATACATGCCAGAAAGACTGCCAGAAAGAATGTCAGATAGAATGTCAGAGCATATGTCAGATAGAATGGCAGAGCATATGTCAGCGAAAATGTCAGATAGAATGCCAAGAGGAAGAGGAGGAGAGGACAACTCTGATGAAATCTAGAGANGAAAATGTCAGATAGAATGCCAAGAGGAAGAGGAGGAGAGGACAACTCTGATGAAATCTAGAGACCGAAGGTCTCTAGATTTCATCAGAGTTGTCCTCTGCTCCTCTTCCCTGCCAGAAAAATTTGCCAGAAAGAATGTCAAAATCTGTATCACACTCATGGTGGGGATCACTCGAAGAAAGTAATTGACTTTTCAGGTGACATTAATTGACTTTTCAAGGTGACAAAAATGGACTTTTCAAGGTGACAATAATGGACTTTTAAGGTGACATTCATTGACTTTTGAGGTGACAATAATGTATTTTTAAGGTGACATTAATTGACTGTTCAAGGTGACATAAATGGACTTTAAAGGTGACAGTAATGGACTTTTAAGGTGACATAAATTGATAATGAAAACGTGTTACTTGTAGAACCACATACTAAGCTATATATAGTTGTCCATTCCTTGGAGAATCCCACTTGAGTAGTGTTACCAACTATTAAGACATATTGCGGACAACCTTGTGGGGTTCTGAAATCGGAAGTGCTACCCGAGGTATCGGGGATGATAAATTAACACATAGTAGATTAGACTGGCCCAATTGTCTCTACTACTAGTATGCGTCAAGGAGGTTCTGTTAAGACCACGGTTCGACTTCACGGTTTTTCTCCCTACCTCCGCTTGATGAACAGCGCCAACGAGGTGCTGCTGTTTGGAACGTCCATCTATGTGCAGGAGGATCGCAGCAACATTCCCAGCATGCCCCACTGCATGTGGCTGGCTCTGGTGACCATGACCACTGTGGGATATGGGGATTATTTTCCCATTTCCATGGGAGGCGCGGTGACTTTTTTCTTCACAAGACCTTACCATCACAAGAGTAACTAGCACGGCTCTTGATGCACGGAGGCTATCTGACGGTCTCTGCCCTGACCTTCGTCAGTGTTCTGTTCCTTGCGTTACCAGCCACTGGTCTTTGTTAGGGGACGAGTTGGGGGTCAACAGGAACTATGAACGGCGGGTTGATATCAAGTGGTGTCTCACATGGGATATGAATGATGGCGATTACTGTAAACCAGTCGGCAGTTTTGGACTCGGAAAAGAAGCTGCTAAGGGTTTTCGATAAAGAGTGGGGCCGTTGGATTGCTCAAGCACACATGCCGTCTGAAGGGGAAGTGCACATTGGAATTCCAGAGCGAGAGATGCGTTACTTTTCTTTGCCAGTTTTGAAGGGAAGATTCTGGGTAACCTTTAACGGAAGAGAGGACACATTACACCGGCAAAAGGCCCAAAACAGCAAGGGGGGGTCGGAAGTCAATGTACCAGATACAAGCAACAGTAGCTATGGAACAGTAACAGATCAGGTGAGAAATCATCGTATCTGCAGCAGCACGAGCTTGTTTTGGTGCAAGAAGCAATGCTATGTCTATAGTCTATATAGTCATCAGGACCTCATACCAGGACATCTAAGAAACTTTCAATAGATGGTCAAAGAAGGACCTTCTAGACAGAGGATCTCACAAGAGATTCATACAAGAACTTCATATGACACCCCAGAAGAAGTTTCATACAAGCACCAAGGCAAAGCACCTTCAAGAGCTTAATGCAAACACCTGTTCATGAGGAGGATTTCAACAGGATCTCCACAAGATCTTCTCACAAAGACACCCAAAAGAGGACCTCTTCAAGATCTTCTCACAAGGACTTGTCCAAGATCATGCTGAGGCCTCTGGCAGCATTTCACTAGGATCTCCACAAGATCTTCTCACAAGGACCTGTACAAGATCATGCAAGGACCTCTTAGAGGATTTCACCAGGATACCTTGAGCGAGATCTTCATGCCAGGACCCCAGGAGGATCTCACAAGATCGTCAAAACAGGATGCAGATCTCACAAGATCTTGACGCAAGAACCTCCACATGCATCTCTCATACATGGCATCTGGAAGAACTTCATGCAAGGACCTGTGCAAGATCATGCAAGGACCTCTTGGAGGATGTCAGCAGAACCTGCGCAAGATCTTCTCATAAGGACCTGCACAAGATCAAGCAAGGACATCTTACCGGATTCCATCAGGATCTTGACAACATCTTCTCACAAGGACCTTTACAAGACCTTGGTTTTGCGAACCTCTAAGATTGCACCATGAAACTCTTGCAATGTCGTCATAGGTGAGCACTCCAGAGAACTCATCAGATCTCTTTGCCGGGAAAGAATCAGCAAAAATCAGCACCGCGCCAAAGTGCGAGCCATCCGACACGCACAAAGCGCTGAGAAGGTTGCGCGAGCCATACTAAAGACTCGCACCGCGCCAGAGCGCGAGCCATCCGACAGGCGCAAAGCGCTTACTTAGATGAGCCTGGGGGTTGCTAAGTACTTAGGGGGTTGCTAAGTACTTTAGTAAGTCACATGTATGTCAAATACGACTTCCTGTATCAGACTTACNTACTTAGATGAGCCTGGGGGTTGCTAAGTACTTAGGGGGTTGCTAAGTACTTTAGTAAGTCACATGTATGTCAAATACGACTTCCTGTATCAGACTTACAATTACTGTAAATTATATAAATGTTTAGCCACTTAGTTAGGAAGTTACTAACCGATTCGGTAACCTCTTAAACCTTTAGCCCACTTAGGTAGCAGTTAGCTAAGTGGTTAGCCTGTTCAACTTAAGCTCAACTTAACCACTTAGCTAAATGGTTAGCCCATT
>BGPT01000363.1:51112-118279 GCA_003297045.1 Symbiodinium sp. clade C Y103 | reverse complement strand
TTTGTGATCTGGAAGCCACCTGAGGAAGAGCCATGACCAATGTGCACTGCTATGTACACTACTGGTTGGTTTTTGCAACTCCTTTTGCAGATTTACACCAACCTGCAATTGTGAAGGTACCTTCGCCTCAACAGCTGACAAAAAAAGTTGCCTGGGGGGTGGCTGAAAGGTATGATCATTGATGTCACATGTAAATGCAATGTTGCCATTGGAAATGCACACAATATCAGTGAAGTTTTTGTTCAAGCATCATTTTGCCTAATACTCATGAAAACAATTCATGATCAAAACAAACCATTCATTATTTTGGCAGTTCTGTGCAAACATTACCAATTTTTCAATGCCACATAAGTGGACTCAATGTCATACCAATTGAAACCCAAACTGCTGGACTATGACCCAAAATAAATGATGGGAAACACAAAATAAAAAGCCAACAAAAATGGCTACACAACTCAAGCCCAACAATCTTGGCTGTAAGCCAGGTTTTCATGGCTGTTAGCCAACAAAAATGGCTTGTAGCCAATGTACATGGCTGTTGGACCAACCATGCACCAGCCAAGCTCCCATGGCTTATATGTGTTTCAATTTCTTTCATGTCAGTTTGTGTGCACCATGCTCTGTGCTCCTCACCCAGTTGTCCAGTGCACATTGAACAAAGTCAGAAACATTTTGGCTGAGTGGTCTGCAATAGTGGCCTTTGACCTTACCTTCAGGCTGAAGCCATGAATGCTTTGGATTTGAAAAAGGAAATAGAGGCAGTCACCTTGCTAGTCCAAGCCAGGAGGGAAAGCTTGGGCAGCACTCCAACTGAAGAGGACAAGTCCAAGGAAGAAGCTTTGGTGGCAAACCTTGCCAAAAAGATCCAGATGAGTTTGGTTTGCTCTTTGGTGGAAGCCCAGACACTTTATGAAGCCTTGAAAACCTCTACCTTGCAGTGTTCTTTCAAGCACACTTTGAGGAACAGCATTGACAATGCTTTGGCCAACCACAGTGGCAACACCATGGCTGTGACAGTCAAGCCTCAGCAGCTCATCAAGCTGGAGAACTACCTCACTGAGAGTGACTGGAAGACCATTGAGTCCTTGGATGCAAGCTACATCTCAAAGTGCAACTGCATAGCCCACAGGTGGAAGAGTTTGGGCATCAGAAGCTTGAATGAGCAAACAGTGAAGCATGGTGTGGCAATCCTTCTTTGCCAAATGTCCAAGCTCCCAGAAGCTTCATTGATTTACCAGATGGTGGAAGATATGAAATCCACATTCCACTCCATAGTCATTGAAGCTGTGGACTTGCTTCCTTATGTGAAGCTCTACCCTGACAGCCCTGAGAAGTTGCCATCTGAAATTCAGCAAGCTGCCTACCATGGCAATATGCCAGTGCAGAAGAGACTTGAACAGAAGCAAGCTATCTTGAAATACATCCCACTCAGATCCACAAGTAAGCTTCTTGGAGGCAAGCCTCAGCCCAATGCTGGACATGCCAGCAGTGGCAGCTGTGGAGATGTGGGCCAGCACATGCCAAAGGAGTCCATGGTTGGCATGATGATGATGAAGGAAGTTGGCAATCTGTTTTGCAGTCTGAGGGAATCATTGGGTTTGAAGCCTGGTGGCTCCTCAAGTTCCATTGGGTCCACTGGCCCAGGTGCAATCAAGTTGTCACCATCCAAGCAGCAGCAAGCTCTCCAGGATTTTCAGCCCAAGGCCAGACAGGCAGCCTTACCCATTGCTGACAAAGATGCTACCAATCTTTCTCAGCCAAAGGAACCCCAAGATCCTGCTCCAGACAATGGCAGACCCAATGATGCACATGTGGGTGCTTCAGCTGAAGACTTTGAGCTTGCAACATTTGAGGCCTTGAAGAATAGGCAAGAGAGCAAGCAACAACCAAAGGCAGCCAAAAAGAATGCCAAGAATGATGGCAAGAAACCCAAGAAGCAGGATAGCAAGCAGAAAGGGAACAAGGATTGCTCCAAGAGCAGCCAGCCAAGTGCCAAGGCAAAGGCAAAGGCAAAGGCCACAAAAGTCTTGAAGAGACCTGCCTCTGCAATGATGGCTTCTGGCCCTAGCCAACAAGGACAAGGTGGTGATGGCCAGGCTGTGTGCCCAGACTATACCATCCCACCTTTGCAAAAGGCAGACCTTGAAGTTGCCAGGAATGTCTATGTCAGCAGACACTACAGCAAGGCCAGGGTTCATGCCAGAATTGCCCTGAAGATGAATGAAGAAGATGCAAAGCTGTATGGCAGGAAATTCCTCAGGCAGTCAGGTGCCATTTGGGACACAGCCAAGAACATGGAAAGCCAATAGGTGCTTTTACTGTAGCAAAGCTACAGTCCAATCTGTAACTATCCAGACATGTGCTGCTTTACCATGATGTTGCTGGGTGTCAAACATCAAACCAAACTGAAAGTAGCTGATCATTTGCTGGTGTGGGGAAAAAGGTGTTGGGTGCAAGGGCAAGCTGGCTGCTTGAAAAAGTGTTGGTTTGCAGTGCACCAAGGAACTTGCTGCAATTGTCCATTGCAGTTCAGGCTCCACAGCATGATTTCCATATATGTGCAATGTTTTCCTCTGTGATTTAATGTGTTTGGGCCATCTATATGGCTGCCCCAGAGAGGCCAGCCAAACTGGCAAGGCTGACAAGCATGAGAAGAGGCTTGCCTTATATGAGTGCATCTGCAATGTCAGCACTCCTCAGAGATGTGAAGGAGCAGGGATTGCCAGAGATGATTGGCAGAAAAGACATCAAGGCTTCCAGGGTGGAAGCCATACAGAAGGCTGATGGGCCTTTTGGGCCTTTGGTCCAATCATTGCAAGTCATGGGGAAGAATGCCAAGCCCATGGCAGTGGACATCATTTCACCTTTAGCTTTTCTGGCACATGCTTTTGGGCAACCTGGTGGGTTCCATGATTTCATGGTCAGAAGATTGCAGGAATGTCCATGCTCCTTAGAGTCCCAATGGGACTTGATAATTTACTCAGATGAAGTAACACCTGGAAACCCCTTAGGGGAAGCCAGGAGGAAATTATGGGTGATGTACTGGAGCTTTAGACAGGTAGGGGCAATTGGGCTGCAGAAGGAACAATGCTGGTTCCCACTCCTTTGTGTGAGGACATCTGTGGTGAGCCAAATTGATGATGGAATGAGCCAGCTTACAGCTGCAATCCTGAAGCACATTTTTGTGACCAGCCCTTGCCAAGTACAAAATGGGTTCTTTCTCAAGTGCCCTGATGGCCAGCACAAGTTTTTTGCCTTCAAGATGGGCAATGTTCTCCAAGATGGTGCAGCACATAAGCTGATGTATGGATGCAAGGGGGATGCAGGAACCAGATTCTGTTTCATATGTATGAACCTGGTGGCTGAGAAGGCTTGCCTGGTCCAAGATGGTGAATCTTTGTTGGTGTGCAAGCTACACCAAACAAGTTCCTTGAAGATGGCAACTGATGCTGATGTGTATTCCACCATTGACAGGCTTGTTGCCAAGAAAGATGAATTGCCTGCAGCTGACTACAAACTGTGGCAGCAAGCCTGTGGCTTTGGCTTTTCCCAATATGGGCTTCTCTTTGACCCACAGGTCAGACCAGTGCTCCAGCCAGTTACTTCATTCACCCATGACTGGATGCATTGCATTTTGAGCAATGGTGTCTTTGCAACATGCATGTTTTCTTGGCTAAGTGCCATTGAGAAGCACATGCCCATTTACAAGACATTGTCTGAGTACCTGCCATTGTGGCACCATCCTCAACACCATGCTTGCAAGCTGGACCAGCTATTCACTGAGAAGAAGAAGAAGAACAACAAGGAAAGTTCAACTTTCAAGTGCACTGCTTCTGAAGCATTAGCATTGCTGCCAATTCTGGTTTACTTTATACAGGCAATTCTTCTGCCAGCAGGTGTGTGCAGCTTTTTTTTGTGGTGGGCTGGGCCTCACAAGCAGGTGATGCTGGAGCTGTGCTCCATTGTAGACATTTTGCTTGCCTTGCCAATTGTCAAGATGAAATGCAAACATTTGGAAGAAGCCATCAACACATTCTTTGTGGCTTGTGAAGAAGCAGAATGGCAAGATGTTTTCCACAGCAAATTTCACTGGCTAACACATATGCCCAGAGAGATGGTGGTGATGGGTGGCTTTCTTCCTTCATGCTTTACACAGGAGAGGAAACATAAGACCACCAAGAAATATGCCACTGGCATGCAAAATCTCAAGCACTACAACAAGTCAATACTTGAAGAAATTGCTGTTCAGGACTTGTATGACTTGGAACACCATGACTTCTCTACTGAAGCCAGGCTTGCAAGCAAATGTGCATGCAGCAAGAAGGTGATGGCTTTTCTGCAGAATGTCTTTCCAGATGCTGGCCATCACACTTGTCATTGCTGCAGCAAAGTTTTTTTGTCACCTGCAGGTTGCTGCAGCAGGGGTGACATTGTGCTGCTGCAAGATGATTCAGCATTGGTGGCAGGAGAAGTGATCAGCAATTTTGAACTTTCTGGTGTGACTTGGACTTTGCTCCACAGGTTCACTTTGCAAAGTTACAATGCAGACAAGGCTTCAGCAAAATGGTCCAAGAAAGATGGCCAAGTAATGTTTTTTGCAACTGAGCATGTCAAATGTGCAACCATTTGGTCAGCTGGCAGGGATGAGTCTATTGTGACTGTCATTCCCTTGCATTTGAGAGTTGGTTAAAACAATGCAGATAGAACTTTTGCCCATCCAGTTAAAAGTGGGTGCAGCTGCAGGGAATGTTTGTTGATGTGCATCCCTTTGGAACAAGCTTGGGCTACCACCATTGCTTTAGCTGTGATGATGATTTTTTCAATTGTCTTTGTTGGGGTGCTTATATGTGATGGAAAGCAGAATTATAGTGGATTCTTTGGCACCATCTAAAAGACATTGAAGTATTCATTGGCAAAACACAATTGAGGTGTGTGCATTCCCATTGCCTTCAATTTGTGCAAGTGCATGTGCCAACATCACCACCTTTTTGGTAACAAAATATAGGCTGGCCAACCAAGAGCCAACAGTTTATTTTTCACCCAGGGTTCATGTTCACCATCCACCACACACAGTTTTGATATGTTATATTTCTGTTGCTTATGATAAGCCAAGCTGGGTTTGATTTTGAGCTAAGCACATTTTGGCACATGTCATGTTCCAGACCCACACCAAGAAATGGTGTTTGCTTGTTGTTTTTGAAAGCAACTGCCACAAAATTTGGCAAAGCCAGTGAAACATGGCTGATTTTACCAGCAGCATGCTGGCCATGTTTGAGAAAATTTAACATTGTTGAAGCCAATCTTCATCCAAGCCAATGGTAGCTCAGCCTTTGGTATTTTTCTGGTTTGGATCAAAAAATATATATACAATAACCACAAGGAGATGCAGCCACCTGTAGCAAAACTTATTGATGCCTCTTTTGGAAATTGTGGCAATCAATACATGGATGTCACATATTTCAATATACCATTTGTTTTTTTTGGATGTAGGTTGCTATTTTCCATACCTTGGAGCATGGCTAACCACTTAGCTAACCACCTAGCTAACCACTTAGCTAACCTCTATGTTAACCCTCAACATAACCACTTAGCTAACCTGTTAGCAACTGCTATATTCAACTAGCTAACTAACATAACCTCTCTAACTATATAGCAACCCCCAGGCTCATCTAAGTAGNCATAACCACTTAGCTAACCTGTTAGCAACTGCTATATTCAACTAGCTAACTAACATAACCTCTCTAACTATATAGCAACCCCCAGGCTCATCTAAGTAGAAGGTTGCGCGAGCCATTGTAAAGATTCGCACCGCGCCATAGCGCGAGCGATCCGACACGCACAAAGTGCCGAGAAGGTTGCGGGAGCCATATTAAAGATTCGCTCCGCGCCGCAGCGAGAGCAATCCGACGCGCAGAAAGTGCGGAGAAGGTTGCGCGAGTCATGTCACAATTCGCACCGCGCCGCAAGGAGAGCGATCCTACACGCACAAAGTGCTGAGTGAGGGTGGCGCGGGCGATATCAAAATTCACACCGCGCCACAACGAGAGCAATCCGACACCCAGAAAGTGCCGAGAAGGTTGTGTGTTTCAGCCACTGTTTAGTCGAGGTGTGCAAAGTGTACTGCGCCTGCCACGCAAAATGAACCCAAGCCAAATCCAGCCAAGTAATTTGCGCGAGCGTATGCAGTCGAAATGCATATGGACATCTCACAAGAGCAGCTTCATGCGAGAATTTACAGGAAAAAAAGGTTGAGATCGGATGGGGCACCCTGATCTAGGTCCGGCCGTCAGCACTTACCGCAAGAACCACTCAGTGTGGACACGCTGTTTGGGGTAAAGTCGCTGAGAAAAAGAATGTCTCTCTCGGATGATCCTTGAAGTTGGTGGGCAGTAGCCAAATATCCTTCTAAAACGATTTAAGTATCCAGATGTGGGGTTTTACCCGGGGGTCATCCTGGCAGGGTGAAAATGATAGATGTGTCATCAATCAACATCAGCTTTGTGCTGTCAATCAGCATCAGCTTTTACTTTAAACTGTTTGTATGGGTATTTGCAAGACAAGTAGTAAATAATAGATACATGAGCACATCACCGCAAAAGCAAATCAACTGATAGATTGGCATATGTGCCATGGTCAAAAATTGGATAGCCACGAGGCCCAACTTCCACGAGCCATGGAGTTTTCGAATGGGCCGCTCTTCAAAGTCTTTCGATCTGTCTGCACAGCACCTTCTTTTTGCCCTTGTCATTACCGAGTGACTTGCATTCTCACTGACTTGGTTGTGAAGACCATGAGCTCCAATGAAGTTGTTTGTCTTGCAAAGTTGATCGCTTGCATTCGCTTGTGATGTCGGATTTCCAGGGCTTGCGGTTGCAGTTGACTCGATGTTCCCATGACATCACTGACAGGTACTTCTTGGAGCTTTCTCCGCAACAATGGGCGTTTGCAGTTTCTGGGGCTTCATCGGTGGTCTGCTTGCAGGCGTTTGTCTTCGCTGACACCCTTGATGTTAGTTCTTGTGGTGGTGGTGGTGGTGGTGGTGTCATGCCGACCCCTGAATCCAGGTCTTCTGACCCTCGAGGCTTGATGCGTGTCATTGAGCTGTTCTGTGGTGGATTTTCGGGTTGGACCCACGTCTCCCAAATGCTGTCGACTTTCAACTTGCCTCTTGAGACTGCACTGGCAGTTGACAATGATCCAGTTTACACCTTAACTTACCATAGAACTTTTGGTGCTCAGCTTGTGGATGTTGGCTTGAGCGTCCAGTTGGATGATGGGTCCACTACCATGCTCGCATGGTCAGTGCTAACCCTCTGCCACACTCTTCTGGCTGCTTGCTTGTGAGTGTTGTGCCACAGCTGCTTGTAGTGGGTGTGTGCTGGGCTGTGGCATTTGAAACGCCCGCCCGCCCACCCTGTGAGTATTTGCTGTAGTTAATATCAAGCCCAAGTGCTGATTGGGTGTGGGGGCAGCAGGGGGCAGTGGCTTGGATCTGCTGCCCTCTGCTTGCCCGTGTGGCGACCATGGGAAAACAGGTGTTGCTGCTGCTTGGGTCAGAAGGTTGTGGGAAGAGGGTGATGATCGGTTGCTTCCCAAGCTTGTCGTCGAAGCTGACTTGTTTGAATTCTCTTGGGCACATTTGACGGGTGACTTTGCCTTTGAGATTGGGGTTGCTTCGCCACCATGCCCACCTTGGTCGGTTGCAAGGACGAATCCGCATGGTTTGCGCAGGAATGATGGAGCGCATTGATCGGATTTTGGACAATTGTAGAAGCGGGTGTGTTTGTTTCTAAAATCAGAGGTGGGTTTTTTTGAGCAAAAAACAGCATATAGAAAGTTTCTTGTAATCCAGAAGATCCACATGGTTCATAGACATTCCCTGGGAAACAGACCAAGGACAGGTAAATAATTGAGAAGACAAGTCCTGTTTTTAGGGATTCATCATCAGTTTATAAAGGTTTATGAACCACCAACAACAACAACCGTCATCTGGGTTTGTTTGCTATTAACCATTCATTTTTAAGGGGAGTCACCTATGTTGTTGGGTGATGTTTCTTTATCATTTTGTTGTCTTGGCGACGTGTTCAAAGGTGGGCATCATCGGGCATGAGTTCAATGTGACCTGGCAGAAACGTGCAGAACCTTGGCTGGGTTAGAAGAAAGGTTGTACCTAATGGTTTGCAGTTGCTGATTATAGTTGAATTTGGTCTACCCCCTGGTTTTTACTTGCCCATAAACCCGAATATGGTGGAAACCATCATCATCATCATCATCACCATCATCATCATCATCATCAGCATCAAGGTGTTGGGCCTTTCTCGTTAAAACATGGGCATGTGCTGATGGGTCAATGCCTTAAATGGACTACGGGGATGAACATCCATCAGCAACACCTGAATTGCCCAAAATGACTCGATGTCCAATTGATGTCTCGTTGGGGACATCCTCAATTGGTTGGTCAATCAGCCGGGCTTTCCTGGCTGATGTAATTCCAGAAGTACGACCTGTTGCGGTGTTGCTGTGCCTACATAATAATGGATTAGGAGTTCCAGCAAAGACTACCTTTGCACCATCCTCATTCGCCACCTTCAATGCTCCCCAAATCCAGCTGGTTGCTACAAAATCTGAATACTAGCTCAGCACTTTCTTTCAGCCTGCATATGTTCCATATGCTACCATACATTTTACCTTGCAGTTTGCCCTATGCCTCAAAACTGCCAACCTTACCTACGACCTGTGTGAGGAGTAATTTGCCGAAGCTGGTTTGAAGAGCCAACTTTCCACCATAATTAGCAACCGCCAGCATTGAAGGCTTTTCAAACACATACAATTATGTAGATTTTCTTCTCTTGTATCGTGCGGGGAGATCTCCCGATTCATGGCTAGCTTCACAACGGGATTTCCACTGAGGAAAGTTGCATCCTTGGAACTGTAATAAGAGTGCTGCTCCCAAGAATGATGGCCAGGTTTGTTTTCCTTGAATTTTTGAACTGTCCAAGAATAAGGTACCTGGACAATCCACTGGTGAATCATCATTGTCCCATTGACCTTGCAATTTTGGGGTGCACACCGTTTCTGGGCCTTTCTTCAACCGCTTTTCACATTTGACAAGCCATGGTAACATGGTAACTACCAAGGAAATGCTTCTGAAGACGCGCCTCAGAAATGCGTTGGCCAAATGGGGCTATTCCTTCACCGACGTGGAACATCTCTTTGAAACTCGCTGAGTCGAACTTCAGGAGTCAATGGACTAGGCATGCAATCCTTTGATCTATCTGAATCTATGTCTCTTCTTTTTATCACAATGTTGGAAGGATTTCCTATTTGTCCTATCTATGGCTCTAGCCTTATTTTACCCTAATGGCACCTGGCTTCAGGTCTTCAGATCACCGAATGGTCGAAATTCGACCAAACCTATCATCTATAAACCAAGGCTTTATCCTAAAGTAAGTTGACAAATTTATATATGGAGTGACGGTTCGGATTTTGGAATCATCCCAAAATAGCTGAACTGTTCAGATTAGTGTATCATTGTAATTTATCATAATTTATCCATATACGTATATGATATCTAAAATAGACAATTCAAAAATCATTTCTTGTGGAAACCGCGGCATTTCCGTATCTATGTCAGTTCTATAACCCCAGGGTATAGACAGCGAATCATCCCCAAAATGATGCAACATGACAAATTAGATTTATATCTGTGTTGGGACATTTGACGTACTTTGATTACATATTTATACATGTTTTATCCAACGCTGGCGATGCCTGAAAACGAGTTGGTAAATGTCCTGTGCCTGGTATTTTCAACATCACCCATCAAGATGGTTGCTAGTGATTCCTCTAGTGATTTTTAGTTTTGACATGTCTCCCCGTCCCAAAACAGATCTGGGTGTCTTTGAACTTTCACCCCAGCCCCTGAGCAGTGAAAAGCTGAGGATTTTGCGGATGCCGATGCAGATGGTCACCTACAGCTGGGTGAATTTATCGAGTTGATCCGTCAGATGAGATCCTAGTCGACCGGGAACACCGGAGATCAATGGTGGAATCAACTTGGGGCGGGTGGAATTGGGTATCCAAGTGGTAAAGCCCAATGGTGCGTCCGCTTTTATGGCTGGCTCGGTGACTTGGTTGCGTGACCAAGGTTCCGAACGTTTCTCATCGCAAGACAGATTGGCTACTCATTTTCCGATGAAATTTGTTTCCCATCTGAACTACTCAAAGTTTTACTCATGTTTACTCAATTTCATGGCTCCTCTGAGCAAGACATTCCAAAAAGCCAGATCTGAGAGACTGAGGAATTGGCGTCAGCGTGGAGACAGCCGCCAAGTTGTTCCATTTCGTGGACAACAACGAGGACGGGGAGCTCCCAGCAGTGTAGGATGACCTGCGGCAAGAGAAATTCTTCCGGACATATATTTTTTGGATTGACCTCAATTGACCTCCTTCCACTTCTGATGGTCTTGGCCTTTCACCCTTTGAGCAAGATTTAGCTGGATTTCTTATCGTATCAAGCATGCGGATCCATTCCAGTGGTTGAGAGTGTCAATTGTTGCAATTTCCATGAGCCTTTCTGATGCTGAGGACGGCTTTATCGACCGACATGAATTTATTCGCCTCGTGGCGGCATTGTAGGAGGGTTGGTTGTTGCAGCTCAGAGTTGCTGAATAGAAATGGCTCGAAGAATTCTCTTTGGGGTCCCCAATTCGGTGATTCATGCACAATCCAAATCTGAGCTGGGGCTTTTGCATACCAAGTCCAGCAAACCAGAAAGTCTTCTGGCAACAGGTACATATCGGTACTGTATTCAAAAACGATTAACATTGGTGATTGTAAGGTATAAGTCCTGTTGGCAAGGGCCAGACCCCCGTTCAAATCGCGGAGCAACGGTAAACCTTCATTTAGTACTCCAACGATTCTTTTTGCCAAAAATGGAAAAAGCGACTACTACTATTACTACTACTACTACTACTACTACTACTACTACTACTACTACTACTACTACTACTACTACTACTACTACCCAGCTCAAGTAAAAAATAGGATTCTTATTTGCAGGATCTAAGATTATCCTTGATTCCCTTGGCTAGATCACTCTTTCCTGGACCCCTTGGTGCTTTTAAACAGGTTTATTTTCTGACGACGATGATTTCTGGAAAGCGATCAAAAATGAAGCGAACAGAGTTCACTTTCGACTTGTCTTCAGGAATGAAATGCAACAAGCCAAGCGTGACAATCGACAGAAGCCGCCGGCCAAACCTGCAAAGAAAGTCAAGCAGGCGCCAAGCCATGAGGGTTTTGTTGCCAATGCCTCCAATGTCGTCATTGACATGAAGCACTTTTGGGATGGTGAGTTGAATGTTGAGAAGATTGAGCAATCTCGGTTTGGCCCAGATCAGAAGGGCCTTGCAGTCATGTCCTTGGATGAAGCCAACCGCCATGCAACCGGTCCTTCCATGTCTGTGGATGCCTTAGCCATCCTGGTTGTTGGTAAGAAGTTTGATGCCACGGATTCCCCATTTGCCATGCCTGCGCACAGTGTCCGGGGTGAACCAGTTGTCATCATGGCTGCATTGCGCCAATTCGGTGATAGGGACGTGACCTTCAAAGCAGCTGTGCCTGTTAGTGAAGTTGGGAAAACTGCCTCAACTGTCATTGAGTTGCACATCTTCAGATCGGAGGTGGGTGCTTGGCGTGAATGCAGCGTTCCATTGCACTACCTTGGAGTTCACATCAGTGCTGTCCGTGGATCCAGCCTGATCGCCACCTGGGCGATGAAAACCTGGAGTGACACCCGTTGCCCTGCCCCCTTCAAAGAGGCTCAGTATTGGCACGGGTATATCCGAGTTCATGACGACATTCTTGACCAAGTGTTGTCTCGGTCTGGCTTGGCCGGAATCTATGTGTCGCCTAAGGATTCCAACCGAAGGCATGATGAGAGGTTTTCTGTGATTGCATTGCCTGACTGCAATTTGTCCGAAGCTCAGAAGAAAGCATCCGTCACTGACAAAGCGCTTGGGGTTGTGAAACTGCGAGATCAGCTGGGCATCCGATGCCGCAGAGAACATGCTGCTGCCCTCCGTGCGGTACTGCTTCCAGAGTCTGCATACGTTGCTGCTGAGGGGATCAATGGAGATGAAACCATGTGGGTACTCAAACATATCCCCAATGAAGTAGGTCGAGATGGTTTGCAAAAGGACATGATCGATGGATTGTGGCGGCACGCAGTGAGCCTCCGACGAAGCATTTTTGCATCAATGGCTCTTTTGTCTTGGTTGAACCCATCAAGCGTCAACGGGATGGTCCGTCAATTTCCATCTCTGCCAAGCAAGTCAAAGTTGATACTGTGATTTCGGCTGCGCCTAATGGAGTCCAAGTTGCCACATCCACAAGAATCCAAGAAGTCAAGGCTGAGATTTCTGACCAGATGGAACAGAGGCTGCAACAAGCCAATGCGAAGATTGAGCAATTAGCCCAAACCTTGGAACAGATCCAAATTGCGCAGCAGTCCAAGGAAGTTGAGACCAAGAATGAATTTGCCCAGATGCGCCAAGAGCAAGTTTTTGCAAAGCAAAAGATCAGTGAAGTCGAGGCCAGTGTGGTTCAGTCCAGTCAGACTGTCATCCAAACCATGCAGGCTATGATGACGCAAATGCAATCCAACCTGGAATCCAGCATGAAGCAGCTGATTGCCAATGAATCCCACACGGAGGAAGGGAAGAGACCACGCTCTGACCAAGGAAGCAGGGTTGACCCTTTTGCCAACAAAGCCTGATGGGGAAGGCAGGGAAATCAAGCAAGGAAGGTTTCCAACGCCTGCCTGCGGATGTTTGTCCTTGCGTTGTCAGTCTTAGTCTCCGGTGCCAATGGTTTTCATGTCAAATTGAATCATGGCAAGTACAATAACCCATTTTGGGATGATGCACAGCAATTCAGCCTTTCATCAAAGGCCCAATTTGATGCTCGCCAAGCTCGTGAAATTGAGGTTTCTTCAGACCTTTGGAGCTGTTTGCAATGTAGAGTAGGTGAGGCGGACAATCCAGGTCCTCTGAGAGTTGGCACATTCAATCCACACCAACTTTACAACATTTGAGCAGCTTCAGAAACTTCGCATACGGTTGATGCCATGAAGGTTTCCAGATCAAGGTTTCGAAAGGCAGGTTTTCATACTGCATGGAGCCCTCCTGTTCAGAAGCACACTCGTGATGCAGGTTTGTTCCGAGGCCGTCCATCTGGCNAGGTTTCGAAAGGCAGGTTTTCATACTGCATGGAGCCCTCCTGTTCAGAAGCACACTCGTGATGCAGGTTTGTTCCGAGGCCGTCCATCTGGCACATGTCTGATATCACATCTCCGGCTGAAACCATATCCTGCGGTGCCCTCATGCACGGCTGATCATTCCTCTCGCGTTGTTGAGGGCATTGTCGATTTGGGCAATGGTACCAATATGTTTGTTGCCAGTTTGTACGGGCCGACACACACGACCACATTCTTTCATCCATGGGCACTGCTTGCTGAAGTTTGCAAAGAGTCCTTTGATCATGCCTTGGCTTTCAAAGGTCCAGCCATCATCATGGGAGATTTGAATGTTGAGATTTGTGAAGTTTCCCAGGTGGTCTGCACTTCAGAGGGCAGGCTGGGTTGATTGTGCAGCGTTTGATGCGGAAAGACGTGGTACGAGCCCTGGCTTTACCAGCAAAGATCGAGTCCGAAAGACCTTTATACTGGTCAACAGTCAATTGGCCCAGGCACTTCAGTGGTGTGATGTGGTTGAAGAGTTTGAGTTCGACTCCCATCCTCTTCTGGCTGCAGATTTTGACATTGAGATTGTCACAAGACCAGTTTCAAAATTTTGGCTTCCAGTCTCCACTGACCAGTACATGTTTGACAGTGATTTGCTTGAGGAACATGCAAATTCAGCCCTCCGTGATCGGCAGGGTAGGTTCGACAGTGCCATGTCAAGCAATGATGGTGATGAAGCCATGCGGCAGTTTAATCTGGTGTTTGAGACATGTCTGCATAAGTCGTGTGTTGACTCTGCTGGCCATTTGGTTCGACTTCCAAAGCGATGTGTAGGTCGTGGCATGAAAGGTCTCAAACGAAATGTGCGTCCCAGTGCACCCATGATTAAGCCTGCTAGAGATGGTGATTTTACACCGTGCCTTTGCCAGCCATCACAAGTCATAAGGTTTCAGACGAAACAAGTTCGTAGACTGCAAAGTTTGGAATCACAGTTGCATGCTGGCATTCGTAACGGACGTGACACACCCAACGACAGCTGCTGTCAACTCTGGCAATCAGTCCTTTTTGCACGTGGTTTTCATCCTTCATTCACTGACTTTGTGCTCAAGGTTTTTGGTGTTTTTGTGCCATTACAGTGCCCTGGGGTGGAGTATGTTCACTACTTGGTAATGGTCTTGAAGACCCATGTGCAACAAGTAACAGCAGAAACTGCCAAACAACTCCGTTTCCAAAGAGAATGCAAAGTTCTCAAAGATGTGCAGAATGGTGGCCCCAATGCCTACAGGTCAGTCCGTGACCCAGCTGCCCCGCCGTTTAATGCCATTGAACGTGAGCTGCATTTTCCAGTTGTTCCACAACGTTGGCCCAAAGGGTAGGCAACACTTGAAGCTTCAAGAGCCATGCACTGAACTTGATCCCCATTTTCCAGTGTATTTTCAAGAGCAAGAGTGTTTTGTTGTGGAAATTGATGGTCTCAGGCTACAACTTGATCGCAAAGTCAAGTTGAAAGACTCCAGCCAATTGAAACTGATGCAAAAGCAAGTCATTGCTGACCGACATGAAATGCAGAAAGCCCCTGGCGAAGCTTGGTCCAAACTGTGGCAACGAGACCCAAGAGATGACTGCCCAGAGAACTGGCCAGATGCCTTTGCTTTCCTCCAGAATATGCCATCCTTTCCTCAAATGGATTTCCAGCCTTTGCAGGGTTCGGAATGGAAGAGACATGCGGCTAGCGTGAGCAAACGGAGTGCGAGGGGGTGCTGTGCCTATACACCCCGTGAACTTTTGTTCATGCCTGACTCCATTTTGGGATGGCTACTACAGATTTTGCATGCAGTTGAGCATGGTCAGTTTCCATGGCCCAAATCTTTGATGACTGCAAGGGTTGTGATGTTGGGGAAGAGTTGTGACAGGCCAACCAGCCCTCTGCAAACACGGCCGATCACTATAACTTCACGCATTTATCGCAACTGGGCACGTTATCGATCAATGCAAGTGATTGAACATGTCAAGCCTTTGCTTGCTCCACAAGTTGCAGGAGCCATTTCTNACGTTATCGATCAATGCAAGTGATTGAACATGTCAAGCCTTTGCTTGCTCCACAAGTTGCAGGAGCCATTTCTGGTGTCAGTGCTGACTTGATGGCTGCCACTCTTTTGTTGGAAGTTGAAAAAGCCGTGCTCACCAATCATCCAAGATTGGGGATCACCATTGATTTAGTGAAATGCTTCAATGCCATACCACGTCAACCAGTACTTGCGGCAATGGCTAAGTTGGGTGTTCCATGGCAAATCATTGGTGCATTGGACAGTATGTTCAAACGTTTGCATCGGCTTCTTGAACTTTCTGGTGAAGTTGGTGATGAATGGTTCTCTACCACAGGTGTGCCTGAAGGATGTGCCATGTCCATTATTTCGATGCTTTCCCTTTCCGTTTGGGTTGCTGAGCACTTGAAAGCGAATGTTGACTCACTCACTGCGGAATGTTTGACATATGCGGATAACTGGGCGCTTGTTACAGATACCTTTTCACAACTGCAAACTGGTGTCGATGCGTTGTCAAAACTGGTGGGATCTTTAAGGATGAAGATAGCTGCTGACAAGTCGTGGGCATGGGCTACTCACACAAAACAGCGAGCTGCTTTGGCACACTTGGTGCTCAATGGTGATACAGTACCGCAGAAGTTGGTGGCTACAGAACTTGGATGTGATGTCTCATACTGCAAAAAAGTCACAAAGGCCACAACCAAAAAACGACTTCTCAAGACGTCCCGTGTCTTGAAACGTGTCAGTTCCAAGAGATTGCCCAAACGTTTCAAAGTAACTATGTCGCAACAGTTGTCCTCTGGTATATCTGGATACGGTAGTGAACTTGTACATCATTCTGCTGCTGACTTGCGTTTGGTGCGAACAGCTGTTTGTCGTGCAATTGGTCGATCCAGAGCAGGGAACAATTCACTTCTTTCTACATGCGTTACTCGTGGTTTGGAAGATGTTGCTGTTACAATGTTGATGCGGAAAGTTGTTTTTTGGCGGAGGTACTTCAGGTTTTTTCCAGCGGCATGTCAGGAGTTTTTGTCCAACCTTGCCACCAAAAGACATCTCCAGGGAGCTAGTGCTTTCATGCGAAGAACCTTTCAAGACCATGGCTGGACGTGTCATGCTAATGGTGACCTTGAGCATTCCAGAGGTTGGAAAGTCAATTGGATCCATGCAAGCAAAGCCCATTTGCGCAAGATCTTTCGGCTCTCCTGGAATCTCCAAGTTTGTGCCAATGTTCAGCATAGAACGAACTTTGATGCGGAGCTTTTGGATGTCCCAGCTTTTCACCAAGCACTTGGTAAACTTGATGACTCTGCAAAAACGGACATTATGAACCTTGCCACTGGTAAACATGTTACAAATGATGCACTTGTACATTACGACAAAGGCACTAAGGACAATGTCTGCCCTTTTTGCAGCCAAAAAGATGGTAGACATCACCGTGTTTGGAACTGCAAAGGTACCAAGAAATACCGTGATAAGTACCCTGCGACCATGAAATGGCTCAAAGACCAACCGACTGTGGTGGCCGAGTTTGGCCTTTTGCCTGCAGATGTCTCATGGATTGACTGGAGATATGCTGATGCGACTGGCATCCCTGATTTCCCCTGCCCGGTTTGTCACCATGACACCATGGTTGACGTTTTCACAGATGGTAGTGCGCTTGGTCAGGGTTTGGCAGGTCATACCATTGCAGCTGCAGCGTACATACGATGTGATGGGTCAAAAGTAACTGCCAGGAAAGCTGAGCCACTCCCTGGGTGTGACCACTCTGCCTTTCGAGCGGAGATTTGGGGTGTTGTGATGGCATTGAGGGATCATGGTAGAGTTCACATTTTCACTGACTGTGCCAGTGTTGTTGACAACCTTGCCAATATCCTGCATGCTCGAAAAGAGGGTTTAACCCCACGTTTCCATGACCATGATGACTTGTGGAGTCTGGTTTGGAAGTTGGTACGAGGTCGTGAGTTCAGTGACATCCAGGTCACCAAAGTCAAAGCGCACCGTGATTTGTCTCGAATCGCTGATTTGACTGAGAAGTGGAAGTCAGTAATGAATGACAAAGCTGACAAGCTAGCTAAGGCCTGTCTTAAACGTACGTGGCAGGTTTGTTATGCAGAAGTGTCTTCCAGCATTGATGCGCGCAAGCACGATATTGCCATGTTACACACATTTCATTCCATGTGGAGGGAAATGAATGAAGAGGCCTTGCGCCTGTGCAAAAAAGACAGTGATGTGCCTGAATCTGGCATGCCATCTTTTCATGTTCAGCTCAATCCTGACAACCTTGTTGCCATTCCATGCGTTGTGGAACCAAAAGACATTGACCAATGCCCTTACACAAGTGTCTTTGCGCAGAGGGTAGTCCAGTATTTCCATAACCTGCAATGGGATCCAGAGGCCCCGTCAATCAGCTGCCTTGAGTTGTACGTTGATTTTTGCCTTTGGACCGGGACAGTTGCGCCATGTTTGTTGCATGTGGGAGCCAGAAATTCCAGGGGTCCAGTCCGATCCTATGTCCTCCCTGACATGTCTCCTGCTGCTGATGCTGTTCAAGCTACACTGAGGGAACAGTCCCATGTGTGGAGTAAAATACTTGCTTGGTTGCGGGACCATTGCCCAACTGCACCATCCAAACCTCTTAGAGGATGCTCCTCACTGTTGAAAGTTGGATATTANCTGTCCTGCGATGTGGTAAGCGTGTGTCACAAACTCTTTGGGACTTCTTTCATACTGCCACAGGGATGAATACAAACCTCAACAAAAGATGGAAACCAGCAGTCAAAGCGCTTGGCGGAGCTTGAAGGGTTCCATGCCTTTCTTTGCCAGGGGATGCAGGCTACTCCCACGAAAGCCTGTTTTTGCAAGTTTCTTTACCCGTTTGGCTGTTGTTTGCAATGGCTGCGTACGGGAATGCAGGCTACTCCCTATAATGCCTGTTTTGCATGTTTTCTTCAGGCCCGGCTCCAGCCAATGATTGCATTGGCAGCCGTGTATGGGAATGCAGGCCACTCCCTATAATGCCTGCTTTTTCTTACAACCGTGCCTTGCATGCATCCGTTGCATCCNAGCCGTGTATGGGAATGCAGGCCACTCCCTATAATGCCTGCTTTTTCTTACAACCGTGCCTTGCATGCATCCGTTGCATCCGCCGAGGCATCCGAGCATTCGAACATCCGTGCATCCGTCCTTTGCATCCGTTCCCTTGCATCCGGCCTAGGGTTGTAGTTAATTTCGTTTTTGCAAGCCACGGTCCAACATTTCACGGTAGAGATGCACAAGGCCGCTCTACCCAGAAGCCAAACATTGGCATGCGAAATGAAAGGTCGAAAAGTTCTATCCTACCTGGATGATCCCCATTGACTTTCACATTTTTGGGATGGCTCCTGTGTACTCAGGAAACATCTTCCCAGACGAGTATGCGAAGCACACGCAGCAGATCCAGGATGAGTCGTTCAGCAGAAGCAAGAGGCCACGAAGGTTCTGTTGCTACTGGTGGTAAAAGATGTAGAATATCAGCATGAGATGATGATTCTAACATCTTAGGATTAATCATTATTGTGCCCACCATGGTCAAAGCCTGGTCAAAACATTGTCTGTTTTCCCATAGAAGGGGATGGTCATGAATCCAGCAATAGGGATTTATGTAACCACTTTAAGGATTCGATGAACATGAACAATATACCATTTACCAGTTTTGACCATGGCACATAGGGGTTTGTGTGAAAATGGTGACATCCCGAACTTGCACTTCTGATAGGGAAAATTAGGGCAAACCATAGGGGTTGGGTAATCCCCCAATCATGCCAGTGGAAAGTGAAGCTGTTGGGGGCCAAAACCAACAATGTCTGCAGAGTAGTATCTAGGTATATCAACCAATATTGGGGTTTGTCCAAAATTTGGACTCTTATCCCAATTGATGGCACTTTCAATGGTAGAAATGATGAGCCAGTGGAATTAGGGTCGCTACACCACATTCTTGGTCATAAATCGGGTTAAACCATGTACTGCAATCTGAGGTTTGATGGAACTAGCACAGGAAATTATATCACTTGGGTGATCCCCAGACAGCTTGCAGGTTACCTTTCGATCACTGATTTTAAGTATTGGCCCCCAGCAACAGTCTTCTCTATCCTCCGGCATCGTGGGTGGGGGTGCAACCCAAGGATGTTTCAAAAATTATGTCGCCCAAAATCTCACAGTTGAGAAATTCAATTTGCCACATGTTTTTCCCTTACTGTAGATCAGGGGTAAATCCCCCCAGTTTGAGACAAGACCCATCTTGAGCTTGGCAAAGCGCCGTCATGCGAGGTAATGAGCCATGAACGGGGATTCATCCACTGAAGCACTTGGGAACCACAAAGGGACTGGTCAAGCAGCTCTTGATGGTTGCATCCTCAATGGCAGAAGCCCAACTGGTTGCTGATTATCCACCTTTGTGGGTGATATTACAGGCTTTTGTTGGTGGCATCCTCATTCTTTTCTTTTCAATAGTAAGAACCAAATATACCAGGCAGTGGGGACATTTTGGGGCTGCTCCGAACGAACGTACCAGTTTTTTTTACGATTTTTATGTGAAATCGAGCTCTCGCTACGGTCCTGTGCACATTTTGCCAACCTCATCATCCAAAAGTGCTCCGAGACCGCCAGTTGTTTAAAATTTTGAAGTGGAAATCGAGCTCTCGCTACAGTCCTGTGAACTTTTTGTGGGCAAAAACTTTCCTAGATCAAAGCGTGCAGCCGCGGAAACAGAGACCCTCTTTCGGCGACCCCAGGAGCCACATTGTGCGAAAAAAACACTGTGTTTTGCGCCCGAGAGTGTTTTTCACTCGTGAATTCACGCGTTCCCGAACTATTACTCTTCTCTAGGGTTCTCTGTGGTCGACATGATGACAAGACTGCTCCCGGACATTCGTCCGTCACTCGGAAGTTTTCGAACTAGACTTCCCTTGATAACCCAAAATCTCAAAAATATTGTACATATATTTCTATGAAGACAATAATCAATATTTCTATATACAGATTCAGGGGTCCACTCTTATTGGAACCCTGACCCCGACCGTGTCGTTTCAGCCTTCAGGCGCATTGGTGTGGCTCTGGAGAGGTTGGACTCTGGATCCAGATCTTCCCAAAGTTCCACCTGGAACTCCTTTGAGGACCAAGGGAACCAAGGGAACCAAGGGAACCAAGGGAACCAAGGGATAGGGTCATTTTGATCGCGGAACTCATTTTGAGAGGTTTTTTTTGGGTCCTGGGGTGAAGAAGTTGTGGACTTTGCCCATTTTTTAAAGGCATGGAGAGGTGACTGGTCCTTTTTGGGTGTCTTTTTCGATCATTTTGAGCAGTTCTGGGCATGAGTTTGACCAGCATTTTGAGTACCCCACCGTTTTTGGATGTTTTTGGGGTAAACAATTTTGACCCAGTCACTGGATTGCCGGGGCTTCTGGGGATCATTGGCACTATATTTTTGGAGACCGCCCCCGTGAATGCATTGGATCTATTGGTCTTGGTTGACACTACACCAGAACGGAGTACAGGACGGAACGTTTGGGTGATGGTAGTCTTACTTGATTGGAAGGCAAAATACTTTAACAGTTTCATTGGAATCTTTGGTAGCACTTTGTTTCAAAGGCAGTGTAATCATTCGGTTGGTGAAGGGAACATTTTCACGAAGCCTTCATTTTTTTTGGCCCGTAAAAATAGGGTTTCTTTTAGATTTGCTCTTCATATAATGCTAAGATGTAAGGGATTTCGGATGCTGTTGTGCCGAAATGGTCGCCATCACAAATAGGCACCAAGATGTCCATTTTCTTTTGTTGATTTTTGGGCCGTTTTTTCAGGCGAGTCTCACAATACCTAAACCCTATAGCTGAATCCAGGTTTGGACACATTTGATATCTTTCAGAAATACTTAAAATGAATAGGAACCAACGACTTAAATTCTAGGTTTGGGGTTGAACATGGATCCAGATCATTTATCAATGGGGTTGCATAGAAATTGCATAGAAAACAGCTCTCCCTGTGAAATGGTCGTCCCCAGGACGAGGAGAGGGGCCAGCGGGTGATTTGGCGGGGTATGTGATTAGCTAAAACCTTGAAGGTGAATGGTGCTTGAGGGGGATTTTTACGGTAGTAAAATGATGCAACACTTACGATAAACTTCTGTGAACCTTTACCAAATACAGTATATTCCACTTACCTATAGTTTTACCTTTGTTCCGTTTTTGGAACTTATTGAGATTAATTTGAACAAACACATCGGGCTTCCCAGGGTTTACCTGGGTTTACCATTTAACGACTTGTAGATGGGCATGATGAACTGTGACAGGATGGAGGATGACATCTGATTCACTCAGCATTTTGGATCTCCTGAAGTTTTTCTGGGGCCACTGCTGAGGTAAGATGAGGTAAATTTCAAGGTGGGCCCCAGTTATAAGTTGGCATACAGATATAAACCCCATAACTATAGTGTAGATATAATCCCCATTCACTATAGATATATCTACCATACAGCGTCAGCCCTAGTTGTGTTATAAGCCAGCTTAGCGATCGGCTCCCACCTTGTACCTAAATCGAAGTTCAATGAATCCTTCAATGAATCCTATCTGAGCAATTCCCAAATATTCCGAACGAGTAGGTTCGAACCAACCTGGTTCTCAAAGATTCTAAAGGCTTCATTCCGTTCAGCAAAGCAATTGCAACCTTCAACAAACAGTATCAGTATAGGTATGACGCAGGATGACCCCCACAGTAGTTCACTGGATGTGGGTCGAACTGTCCATGTGTCGACATGGCTCAAAGTGGCCCCCAAAGAATGGGTCTCTTCGGGTGAACTATCCACACATACAGAATTGGTGCTTCAATCCCAAAAAGATGGTTCCAGATCCTCACAAATCCAAGGGTTTATGATCATTTTTCCAATCAAATGGTCAATTGGAGGGTCCACCCTATCTTCAGGCACACCCAAATATCACCTTGACGGTTGTATCCCCTCCCATCCCATACCCCCCATTAAGCGGTTATATTTCGTGAAGTCTTTTTACAGAACTGTTTATGGTCAAATATAATCATTTTTTCGCCTTTTCTGGAGTGCTTTTTTAGGTCACGGCAGGCGTTTTTTCGCACCAGAAAAGTTCGTTCCCAGGTGAGCAACGTGGCTGCGAAGCTCTCCGACCTCCCTGAAGGAAATTCCTTGGAAGAAGAGACCTTGGGACAAACCGTAGAATCCGTGGAAGACACTGCGAATGCGAATGAAAACACTGAGAATGTGAAGCAGAAATCGCAGTTGTAGCCTGGTTGCTGGGGATGAAGATGGATTATGAGGATGATAAGGATGATAAAGATGCTAAGGATGATGAACTACTGAAGTTTATCCGAAAATGATGTATACCTTGCTGGATTTTGGTCACCGAGTTGACTGTTGGAGGGGAACGATGGACCAAAGATCCACATGGGATCGGGGGACAGACCCCCAAATCTATGCAGCTTGGGGCTGAAGTGTTTTGCACCACTGGAAACAGCAAGTTGTAGTTCCTCTTCCGACCATCACTTTCGGTGTGACATGTTTGGGGGAAGCACTGGATACCATTAACCAGGTAGGCATGCGCCGAATGCGCTGAAGCCACACAGGTCTTGTGGCAAACACATGGCGTGTGGAGTGCTGCCAGATCAAACCCAAGGGGCGAACATGGTTCCATGATCAAATTTGGGTCAGATGATCCCCAAGTTGAAGCAGTATGATGATTGTGTATATCCTGTATATCTATATCTATCTATCTATATACATATATATTTATGTATCTACGTGTATATGACATAGTTTACATACACGAGGTATACATGACAGGTATGAGGTATATATGAGGCGCACACACACATGTGTACATAATATACATAATATCCACAGGAAACAAATCGGTCAAAGTTGTCGCCCTGAAGACTGCCAAACTTGCATGTAGGGATCTCATCAAAGTTAAGTGGAGAACTTGAGGTGCATATTCGCATTATTCACATTCTGAAATATGCAACTATCTGCAAATTTGTATGGCTAAAAATCATACATTCATTTTATTAATCACGAAATTGATGGTTTACTAGTCAAACCGGGCAACAATTTGCGGAACAGCACCCCAGTTCTGGTTGACTTGCAAGGTTGGCCTTTTTTTATCAGTGCATGTTGAGCCAGTTTGATGTTTCGGGACTTTTCAGCTCCGACCTTTAGCAATATCATATATACATAAACAAATTTGTACGATTATATAGAGACACAGGTTTTTGCAGGGCATCTAAGGCTACGTAAGCTTAGCCATGTTTCCGTGGCACGCCACTCCGCTTGATCACCGCACACGGTAGCTTTGAGCGCCGCGAATGTGGCCTCGGCTTTGTTGCCGTTTTTTTTCGGCATGGTCCCTGTGTAGCCTGAACCAGGGTCCTTTAGGGAGGTACCATGTGCTGAATCAGTTCTTTAAAACCGATTCTCGTCGAATGAGTCCCTTTGGGGAAGGGCTGTGTGCTGTGGGTTATGAACAGATGCCCTATTCTTATAAACATAACACAGCAAATCCACATGGTTGTGTTTTTTTTCTGTGCATTTGGATGCTTGAACCCATCAATCAGAGATTTTTCAAGCTTTGAGGAGTTGACAGAGCGAACTTCCAACAAACTTGTGTGCATAGCAGATTAATGGCTTCGAAAGATGATACAGCCACGTGTAGACGATTATTTTGAATTTCTAGCATTGCTACAAGATGACACATGTGACTTCTAAGATGACACTCCTAACATTGCATGGATCGTACAGGCTAACCTAGGTTCGAACAGGCCATGGATGCCATCCTTGGCCCATATATACATATACAGATACATGATATACCTATTTATACATGTATATAGTCGTATGTGTGTATATCATGTACATATGATACATATATACATATGTATCTACATATATATATATATATATGTATCTACATATATATATATATATATATGTATATATATATGTATGTATATATATATATATATGTATATATACATAGTATTATCGTACTTTTTTAACACCGCTCGCTGCGTACTCAACTAGCACCACTTGGAGCACCTGATTGAGTTTTTTGCTGTCACTTCTGCGGCATTTGATGTTATAATGGGATTTTAGTAGGATTTATAGGGATACAATGGAAAAACAATAAGATCTACCCTCTGGTAATTGAACTACTTGCGAGCTGGACAATCACCCATTTTCATAGGTACATCAGCATGTTTATCATCGAAAACCGGGCCATTTTCCACAGCGAGCTGCGAAAAATAACCAGATGGTACCAAAGATTGGACATCACGTGGGATGGTGAAACCCCAAAAGTTGGGAGGTATCAAACAGGACGGAACAAAAAGAAAAACCGGGGATCCGCAGTAAGAAAACTTGGCGAATGCACGAAATGTGTATACAGCCAACGTCGGGGAATGAACAGAAGAATGGATACAACACTCAAATTTGGATGGTTGTCAATACTGAACCAATAGCAATCAGCAGAACGTGTATGTCTCATTCTGTGGATCTAAATTCTTGACCTGTACATGTGATGCCCCAAAGGTTCGAGTGCCACATCCCTGAAACCATAATAGGATTTGTATTCAAACGGATACTGTAGTCATGATTTTTCCTAGGGTATACAGTATACATACCTACCTACCTACCGACCGACAGACAGACAGACAGGTATATATATATATACATACATATATATATATATATATACACACACACATTTTTTTTGGCACCCCCCAAAATGGGCTGGGAAACCTGCCAGCTAGAAAGTTTCCAGGGGTTGTTGAAGTCTCATATCTTCGAGGTGGTTCCAAATGGAGCGAACGCGACCAGAATCAAATGATTCAAAGAAAGCAACCGACGATGGCGACCGGAAAAACACCTTTTTACACATGCTCAGCCGCAGTCTCGTTCAGAGAAGATTGAACAAATCGTTCAGCGTGAGCAGCAGCCAGTGAAGGACTTGCTGAGGGGGGGAGTTCCTTTTGCGTTCATGTCCATGTCATTTTGATTGCCAATATCCAAATTTCTTGATGATATCCTCTTGTAGTCTAACCCGGCTTGCTGGGAAATCCTCGATACTACCGCACCTCTGGATACACCCATTGAAGTATTCATTTGCCTCGATGATTTTCGTTCTAAAGCCATGGCTTCTCCACGTACGCAGAGTAATCCTTTCTGAGTGCGCGGGATTTTCACTTGCAAGTACGAGCGAAAGTGCATGTGATCACCCCACCACCGCCCTCTCCCCTCTCGCTGCCCCATCTGACAGGTAGCATCGATCGCGGGATCCGTGGCTCCCAGTCAGCTTAATGTACTCCATGTCATTCACATTGTAAAAATGCGGGAGACTCTTAAAAAATTCCCCATCTTTGGCTTCATCACAGCTGGATTATAGACCTTGAAGCTCACGACTTCGTAGATTCCCCAGTTCTTACCCTTACGACTGCGACATTAGGATCAACCCCCAGTTTTGCCTGCCTGGAGGATCATCCCACAAATTGCAATTGGTGAAAAAAATATCCGGGCGATCATAAGTCCTCCATATTCTTGGACGTGGCATTCCATTTTTCTACCGAAATTGGGTGATCGAAGCCAAGGAAATGTGGTGGAATGTATTGAAGCTATTCATGATTTGCGGCACCATTTTGTCAGCTTTTTGAGAACTCGGGACGTGATTATATATATTTTTTGGTATATGGTGCAAGCCCACCTTTTCTTGGTATTCCAAAATATTTCGATATGTTGTCTAAGATTTTCCATTCGTGGAGGTGATTCAATGGGATACTCTTCAGTCTAGGAAATCCATAAAACATCAGTGATACTATATAGATTAAAACGACATTTGATTTTCCATTGATTTAGGATAATCCTCCAAATGTACGTTTCATGAAACGCCAGGCTGCGTTTTTTTCATGGAACGCCAGGCTGCGTTTTTTCATGGAACCCGACAGTCTGTTGGCTTAGAGAGCGCGAAGAAAACCCAGGAGGCCATTTTTTTTGCCACTGGGAAATGAAGAACATTGATGGATCAGCATTTTGGGTACCCGGAATCCTCATGGACTACATCTACATGTATGTGTGTATATATATATATGATTATATATGTATAGATATATACACATATTGTACATACTTACATGTATACATACCCATATACGTGCATACACACATATATATATATAGTCATCAGACGATAGGTTGCATGCATCACATATCATGAGAGCATACAAACAATCCTGAAGCAACGCGTTTTGGACTCACCTGCTTTGGGGCGCACCAGCCCTTCCTCAGCTGCTGGCGCCATGTCTGATCTCGCCCTGCCCGGTGTGCCGGAACCGAAGCCAAGTCGCTCAGCGAAATTCGAAGGCGAGCCACGAGCGTGGCCCAAATGGGAGAAGGTCGACTCGGCCTCGGCCACGACGGCTACGCGAAGGGATCCACAGATCGAGAGCTTCGCTGGGATTGACACCGGGATTTGATTGGGGATGGCAAGAATTGGCTGGATGACCGTGACAACATGGATCATTTTCTTGGTTCAAAAAAGTTGAAAAGGATGTTCACGCCGGGTACAGACTCTGGACCCACAACCAAATAGGTGGTAGATGGCTGTTCATGTTCCCCAAGTACTCACCCATCATGGAGTTTTGCTGCTTTGCTCTACATGCGGTACTGGTAACCCCCTTGCATTACCAAAATTTTACATTGCGGGGTTCCATTCCGCAAGGGCCCCAGGCAATTTGCAGCTTTTTGCAACTGCGCTTTCTCAGATTCGTCACCCCTTGCAGGGGTTTTCAACATCAGCATCTTGAGCAGACTTGCATTTTAACTGGTATTTGCACCAGTGTTGTATGGTTTTTTCAGCAGTTATGGCCGAAATGTTATTCCTGTCTTCACATGTTTCAAACAAATGAATTTCTTATATAATATTTCATTTGCATGTCTTCGCCAAGGTTCAAGTCAGTTCAACCTTATATCTGGAAGAGCGTGTATATATCACTGAGAATCTTACTAAATGTAAAGATGATACTAGATGATACACTAGAGATGATACCATGATACTATACATAAGCAACAAACACAACTATCGTATATATATATATATATACATATCCTCCATCTATATGATTAAACATAGCTATGGAACATGGTCTATTTATGGATAATTTACCTATATACTAAAACCACATTTTTCAACTATTAAAACGTGGTGATTTTTCCATAGCTCAGCTTCTGCTCAGCAGCTATCGCTAGGAAGCTCGGCTGGACGAGCTGTCGCAGCAAATGGACCTGGTCTTGGCGGAGCTGAGCAGTTGGAAATCCCTCCGCCAGGCATCAGAACGGCGGAACTGGGGTCCGGTTGAGGGTGGCAAAATGCGGGGGTTTCACCGAGTTTCACCCTGAAATGTGGTGATTTCTCCATGAAGAATGGTGATTTCAGCAGCAAAAATGGTGATTTGACCACAAGAATGGTGGATTCAAGATGGTTTAGCTCAGGAGTATAGTGGTTGAATGGGTGTATAACGGGATATTTAACGGGGTAAAGTTCACCAACTTGATATGACATCTGAAGATGGCAATTTAACCACCCGAAGTGGCTATTTTTGTGAGGAAAATTATGATTAACTAGTGGTTTTTCGGGATGCACAATTTTCAGACAGACCCATATTGCCCCTTTCCGTGCGATCGAAAAACACATGGAAACATGCTGGGCAAACTGGCCAAATTGAAGAATAATCTCAGTAATTAGTCCAATAGTAAAATTTTATAGACTGTATATGTATGTGTATGTGTACATGTATTTGTATTTGCATTTGTATATGTATATACATATACATGTATAGTATATATATATATACATACACATAGGTGGATTCCAATGAAAGATGGATTACCAAACCGTACCATGATGTTCGAATACATGTGCGCAATATGCGCAATACACATGTATATATATATATAGACATACTTTATACATAGATGATATCGGTATGATAGTAATAATAAGAACATGTATATATGTATATATATATTTATAAATACAGAAAGGTATTAATGCTTACAGTGTTCATCAAGAAAAGGGTAGCTGAATGGGATTCGGTGGGGATTAACCACCCCAAACAAGTGGAGATACATGGGGTGAAATCTTTTGATGATGGTATCTATGGTCACACTCTGGAATCTAAGCTGGAAAGGAAACTCTGTAGTTTGTTAAGCCACAAATACGGATAGAAGATGTTGGTTCAAGCAACAAACACTGGGATTGACTTGGATGGTCACCTCGGTGTAGCCAAGGCGCCAAAGTTGCAGGTCGGGCAGGTCGAAACATGTCGAAAATGCTCGTTTTTCTCTTGATAGTCATCCCAGGTATATGGGTATGTCTGACATTTAGGGGAACCTGCCAGAATTTGCTGGTTAATTTTGATATTTCCCAATGACTATCATTGCAGGTTTATTCCCATTGACACAGATTCCAACTGGTCACCGGAGGACGGGGGTTCGACATCCTTTCACTCGAGCTTTCTGACCGTGATTCCAGGGGCGCGCGGCTCCACAATTGGTACCTCGTTTTCTTCTAAAGAGGGCGAAGCGGCAAACATAACTGGGATTACTGTGAATTTAGTCTAACAAAAAAGGACCTTTTGGTCTTCAATGGTGATTTAATTGGATTTCATGATCGAGTGTGGCAGATTTGTGGGGTGAAGTTGTTCATTCTCAGACCTGATTCAGTTTTTCTGCTGGGACAGCTCCCAATTCTTGCTGGGTTTTTACCGTCAATTTTTTTGAGGGATTTAACCAACAAAACTTGGGAATTCACCTAATATACCCTCTGGTAATTTAAGAGTTTGAAAGTTATGGAAGCCATGGCCAATTTAGTTCGATGATTTACCAATTGTTAATAGTGCTTTTCCGTAGCGAAATGCCAATTTACTGTACCGAAGGGTAAGCTTTAGCAGATCTGAAAAAAGGATGAAAATCAAGCTTCAAACAGGTACCGACAAAAAATCGCCTGATATTGGAAAACATCTCAGTTTGAAGAATTGGTAACTTTCAGAGATTAAACTTCCGTGATCATCCCTGCAATATGTATTTGTATAATTGTTCGCATTTAGCCAGAAACAAGTAAGTCATGCCAGGAAACTTGGTAACCGAATGAATTCAAAAGAACGGTTTCAACCTACCAATTCACGTGTTCGCAAGGCATGCCAATTGTTTGAAAACCATTGCAAAAGAATTGAGTGTTTGCTTTTGAAAGATGACGATGTATTGCAGCCAATTGTATGCAACAATGCCAAGTAGTGAATGAATCATTCGAGTTGGTGCGCTTCTCCGATATCATTTTTGATGAGTCAATCCAATAGCGACTCACCTTGGAACCGCAGGGGTCTGTAGGCAGGCGCGTCATCAGTTTTTTCAACTCCCGGACCGAACATTAAAGACTCCAATTAAATCGCCATTAAACACCATCCCGAATCCCGTTAAATCGACTAAGCCAATCCCATAAAATCACACCATTAAAATGACGTTAAACCGACATACAATCTGATTAAACCACCATAAAATTCAATTAAATCGACATCCAGTCCACTTTTCTCAGGGTGAACTTCCCATTTTTTTCGCGCCTTCAGGTCCCCCCTCGGCACGCGCTTCGCGCGCTTCGCGCGCTTCGCACGCATCGCGTGCCTCGCGGAAGTCGCGGGCTTCGCAGCGCTCGGGGGGGGGCTCGGACAAGTCGATCACCGCAGTGGCGACTCGGTGGCGATTTCAACAGAAATGGTGATTTCACGAGGAAAAAATCGTTGGTTTGTGAGACTCAACTATGAAATACTATGAAAAAATGAAGAAATAGGTTGCTTCAAAAGGGATTTAAGAAGTAAAATTGGTGAATAATGGTGGTTTCAGAAAGAAATATGGGGATTTAACCAATCTTTCATAGTTAAATGGGATAGAATGGGATAAGAGGGGAATACAACCATCAATGTGATTTTTGGATGTCTCTGAAACAGGGTGTACACCCCAAATAGGCATCTTAATTGGGAACATCTGGAAAACCTTCGGATTTGTGGGACTATTGGTTGGATTTCACCAGGGTTGGATTCGTAAAGATCGTGGGTGAATAGGGGTTGTTACATAAATGAGCCATAGAGATTGCATCCTACCACAATAGTGTAATCCCATTCATGAAGATATTGTTAGCGATCAGGCCAGTAGATGGTGATGGTGATGTTTTTGGGCTTCGACGCCAGGCACAGTTTCGAGTATAGAGGTATCTGGCGTTTGGGAGATGGCGACTCCTGATTTAGGACATAAAGCCGAGGAGGAATGCCCAAATTCCTCAGGTGCAGAGCCCCTGACAAACGGGGACCCCGAAAATGTGTGAAAGGTCAATCTTGGCTGGAAACGCTTTTTTTTTCTGAGGGGAAACAGTTTTTTCTACTTTCCAAACGGGCTTGCCTGAAAATAGGATATCCTGGACTTTGATGGTTTATCATGATTTTCCAATTCAGATTGCCATATTTGGGGGTTAAATGCTCTATTTCAGACAGATCAACATGTCATATTGTTTGCTGTATATGTAAACATAATATATATATATATGTGATTATATATGCATATGCACATCTGTCACATCACATCCCATTACATCCCATCATATATACCCACTAAACCACTACATTCATTGGATAAGTCTCAATTTTCAGAGAACTATACCATCAGTATCCATGTTTATTTGTTCAACAGTTTTCATGGTTAAATCCCATAGAATACCACCATGTTTCATGGTAAAGTCCCATAGAATACCACCATGTTTCATGGTTAAATCCCATAAAAGCCACCATTTTTTCTCACAAACGTGACCCCCAGAGGCGCCCTCCCAACGCCCTCCCTGATTAGGCGGATCCGCAGGCAGAGGTCAAGCGGGTGGCTTGGCTTCCAAATTTATTGATCATCAGGTTTCCCCATCAAATACCTAGCAATCCATTGATAAATACAGTATAATATATATATATATATAGACATATACAAATAATATATATATACATATATACACATACATACAGTATATATATATATACATACATTACATATATGTATATATATAGACAGACATACAGTATAGATATATGCATTATATACATTATATACATGTGTATATGTATATGTATATGTATATGTATATGTATATGTATATGTATATGTATATGTATATGTATATGTATATGTATATGTATATGATATGTATATGTATATGTATATGTAGATGTAGATGTAGATGTAGATGTAGATGTATATGTATATGTATATGTTATAGAACTGGTAGCGGCCCTCTCGAGCTTCCTGAGCTCACCACAAAGCTGCCCTGCAGCTGCCGCTGAATTTTCCTCCACTGCTGTATGCACGCGGTGCAAAAGGGATCTGCCACGACCCCACCTCACACGACACGGTCGTGAGGATAGAATGGCGCAAGCCTATCCCACCCACCTGCTTGCTCACGGAGCCACATGCACATGATGAAATGGCAGGGAATTCACATACCCACCAAATCAAAAAAAATGATTATCAGCGGTTGCTTCCACATGCAAAGGATACTTCCCAAGATAACCAAAATGAGACGACTTGGCTTTTCTCAGTGATCATCGTTCCCTGTATGTTGATGCAGATTGGCGCAACCATTGAAGTCGCGTTCTCGAATCCGATCTTGCTTTCAAGATTTCACTTTCATCGTGCAAACAGTATTTCCCCAAGTGGAGACATTCTCTCAATATCGCATTGTCCATGATTTTGGTGAGTGAGTCAGCAACCTGGGCTGCTGAAGGAACCTATCTAATCTGTATTCCATTACACAAGTGCTCCTTGATGAGTTTGGCTTGCAACTGTGTCCTAAACTCTTGACAGCTAGGACGTGCAGTCCTGCTAATGGGATCGTATAAAGATTTGCAATCAGTAGTGATCATTGCACTATTGGATTTCGGAAGTTGTTTGAGAAGGTTGAATGTATTGTCTGGTGCTCTTGGAACTTCAGTTTCTTCGGTATTGCTGCAAATGCAGGTGGAAGTTGCAAAAGTGTCTGATCGGCTTTCTTCCAAGGGAGGTTCACGTTCTGAAGCCAACCCCAATACAATCTCACCCAAGACAACATATCCACTGCTCCGGCTAAAGACATCGCTTCTGCAGAAAGTGTGCTCGCAGCCACCTTTGAATCTTTTTCGAATGCCAAACCAACGGATTCACAGGACTAGTCCTATTACTCCCTATTGATTCATGACAAGACATAATCATCATTCCTTGGTGTGAGTCAGGGACCTTGCTGGAAGAAAACGAAGCGTCTGAGAATGCCACAAAACGCAGCTGATCAATTGGTATCGGCTGAATCTTAATGGTGACATCAGAATATCGCTTCGCGTCATGCAGAGTGCGATTGGCTTCTACCAACGTGGAAACTTGTGCCTGATTGATTCTGGATTGTAGCCATCCTAAACGACTGCACAGGTCAGGTCGGCGATTAACAGCAGCATACTGTAATGATCCTATCACTGCTCTCAAGCTTTGACGTTCTGCTTCAGTTACAGGATCATCCGGATTGTTCCTTCTTTCCCTTGGAATTGACATGGGATGGATGTCATTGATGTACTGAGTTTGATTGATCCAAATTGACTGATCAGGTTGTTGATCAATTCGTAGTCCAGTGAATGTGAAGTTTCTTTTCTTGTGGGATCCAAAAGGAAAACGTTCTGACAATCGCTGAAGCTTCTCATGAAATACTGCTGAGCCGCAACACAACCCGTCATCGACATGAACTCCTATCAAACCTTCGGTGGCTCCAGTCTTGACATTCGGTAGGATGAAGGTGCACGGGTCAAATGGACATGACACAAAGCCTAAACTTTCCAGCCCTTTCTTGAGTTCCATGAACCATAGATATGGTGCATCCACTCGGCCGTATGCACCCTTCAACAATTGGAGAACTTCTGAAGGTTTGAGCTTGAGCTTTTCACGGAGCTCTGCAGTCGCTTCGATCCCCAACACCCTATCGCCTTGTTCATTACCTCTGAGGAATGCAGTCTTTATATCAAAGCATTCGATATCCCATCCCATGAATAATGCCCATTGCAATATCAACATGCGTGACAATTTCGACAATGTTGGACTATCACGTGGGATTTCATGGATGAGCGGATCCTCATATCCAAGGACAACAAGTCTCGCCTTGGGGACATGTTTTGGGTCACTATGGCTAGCTGCATCAACAGGCTTCCACGTGAGAATCCGTCTGCACCTGAGGATATTTTCCTCAGGAATTTGATGCCTGAGCACTTTGGCAACGGTTTCTGTTGCTAACCAGCTGTCAATCTCCTTCATCTTGGCTTGATGAAACAATTTTCGTTCGGCTCTGACAACTGAGACATTTTCACCTCACTTCGTTGTTTCTTGGCAGCTGAGACTAAAAATGCCATCTCGTGCGGATCATCTTCATGACGCCATCTTCTCAATGTCAGCATTGGTGATATCTACTTCGAATCGCCATACCTGATCATCAGACAAATGAAAGCAGTCATTGACTTCCTCGAACCATGAGGACTGTTCAACACAGAGACCTTCATCATCATCATCATCATCATCATCATCATCATCATCATCATCACCATCATCACCATCATCATCATCATCATCATCAGGAATTGGCGTTTCAATCGGTGCCGCAATCGTTTCAGCTGACGGAGGAGTTATGGCTTCATCCAAGCTGTTGCTTGGGGGCATGGATGATACTTCAGGCTCAATTACATTGGATCTCTCTGGAGCAGCTTATGGTTCAGGATCGCTATGTGCATCATTGAGTCACCATGTACTGAAATGGGTCCAGCTGGCACTGAAGGTCTGTCAGCATTTGGGATGACATCAGGAGTTGTTGATTGTAAATTGGTCTGAAATTTTGTTCCACCATGTGAAGGGATTATGTTGTTGGGAATTGCTTCATTCTTATCGTGAAGATTGTGGGTCCATTCTTCCACGGCAGAGAGAGGTCGGACATGTTCAGGTGCTACCCTATATAGTTTTGTTCCCCGGGTTATCCACACCACCTTGTTACTTTCTTGGATTATCACTTGCATAGGCCCTTCCCAGAAACCCTCAGCTTCACCTCTACGTTTCCACATCATCACCCATTCACCTGCTCCATGCTGTCCTCTACTGGGCCTCTTCGGCTCTGCAGTGCTCTGCACAGTGTCTGGTCGTTGTCAACCGCTGCAAAAGCCCTACGGGCACGCTCTCGACAAGCTAGCTCAGCCCTGAAACGCAATCCCTCAGCTGTTGGACGCAGAGCAAATTCATGTGCAGCCGCTTCATCAACTGATCCTGGAGATCGAGTACTCTTACCAAAGACTAGCATCTCCAGTGGGTACCCCCGATAGCGGCTCAATTGCCGGGTCAAAGGTCGGCACAAGGATGGCCAATTGATTGGGAACTTGATCACCACTTTCACTTGAAGCTTCGCCACTCGGCCCTGTAGACATCGTCAGGGCTCCGCTACCAGTATAGAACTGGTAGCGGCCCTCTCGAGCTCCCTGAGCTCACCACAAAGCTGCCCTGCAGCTCCGCTGAATTTTCCTCCACTGCTGTATGCACACGGTGCAAAAGGGATCTGCCACGACCCCACCTCACACGACACGGTCGTGAGGATAGAATGGCGCAAGCCTATCCCACCCACCTGCTTGCTCACGGAGCCGATGAAATGGCAGGGAGCTCACAATATGTATATGTATATGTATATGTATATGTATATGTATATGTGTATATATATACACATGATTTACGTATATTTCCGAACAAATCCAAACTGCATTCATGAGCACAAATACTTTTGGGCCCGAAAGCTCCAAGAAGGGTTTTTTTCGCGATCAAAATTTTGTCATCCTGCAAGCCCTAGTCCGCCTTAGGCAGAGTTAGGGGACCTCAAAGCAGGAAATTGCCTGGTTCAGGAGGCCATGATCATGACCTCAAACGATTTAGGGCGCTGACAAAACATCTATGGATTTACAGAGCTTCAAGCTCCATCCCTGGTTTCAACTAGTAACTAGTCCTGACCTTTCACCAAAAATATCTGGGATGCCCAGTTATAGGTTGACAGTACAAGCATGTGAGTGGGATTTTACCAATATGCGTCAGCATTTTTAGGATGATTTGATGCCAAAGTCGGCATCTTTCTTTTTTAATGCTAACCAATCTGTTTTGTTGGCTCAGCGCCCCTGTCTTCCCCCTGACACTGGACGGCAACCAGGGCACAGTGCAGTCGGCACGGCAAGCTGTGGCAGCTCCGAAAGCTATGGACCTGGCATGTGCTTGGAGGCCGGGGACTGACTGAGGGTGTGTGGATGTCACGGTCGGCATCATTTCAAGCATGTTGCGTTGGGATTTAGCGAACAAAAATTGAAAACAGAAATATATGAAATGGAAATTGATTGGCCGTATGAACCAACCATAACCCACACATCAGGATTTTCCAAAGGAATCATCAATCCACACTTTTTTTGAAGGATATAATCAGGAAAGGGTCTCGGATGTGATGCGGAAATCGGCCTCGGATGTGATGCAGAGGCTGATTTCGAGGTTTCCAACTTTTCCATTTTTTTCGGGTTGCTATAGTATAAACTATAAACTCCCAATTATCATTAACAGCTGGGGTTCTAGAAAGTGTTCATGCGGACTTATACCATGTTGTGCCATTCAGCAAATTAAGATTTAGATATGGAAAACCCATGGGGGAACCGTGGGGCATGATCTAGATTCATGATGGATTTTCCAAATAATACCTATGTTATGTAAGTATACTTAAGTGTAGGGTATATAAATCAGCACAGTGTTTTCAACTATCTATAACAACATCCCGGAGAATGTCCTGCGTATGAGTCAGGATGATGAACACGGCAAAATAACGGATGGTTCTGGATCCTCAAAAGATCAAATTTTGCGGGTCCGTTGGGACCATATTGCTTTACAACGGGCTATTTCACGAGTAATTGGCTTAGAACATGGTTTCTAACCACTTTCTAATTGGGATGTGCCTGAAAATATGGGGCTTCGTTGGGACCATCGAGGGGAAGAAGGCCATAACTCATAACTACAACCATCCAAGATGGGGAGATAACTGATCCCAGAACACAGGCTAACAGGGAACCCAAGTGGAGGCGATTTCCAGTGAACTTTTGGACTTCGAGGTCAGTTTTCTGAGGGGAAACTGACAAAAATGTGGAAATGTACATTAGAAAAAAACTGAAGATAAATGGGTAGCCACGATCCACGATGGCTGTGTCCACAACTGGGAGATCAGAGAGGCCACATGTGGGCCTGCTTTGGGGGCCATCCCAAGTGGCAAGTGGTTCCATAATATTATACACATCCGGGCCGGGTATATTCCACATTGAGTGGTTTATTTCATACGGTTCTTACTCACTTAAGATTCCTGGGATGCGAATCCAAGTACCCTATGGTAATTTAACATAGCTGTTCAACACAGCCCATTTGTAGATGATTTTCCCAGTTCAAAACCAAACAGGGATTTCACAGCCATGCTTGATTACCGGAGGGTATATCACCAATGAATACTGACATAGCCGTGGAAAATGACTGATTTAGTTCAAAGAATTATTTATCAAAAAAGGCTGCTTTACACTAGCTATGTTAGTTTACCAGAGGGTACTAAAATGGGTACGTGACCAATGCATATAATGGCTCGGCAGTGGTTTAATGGGTTTATAATGTGACCATATTCTTGAAGCCCCACCAGCTTAGCTCTTGAGGCTTCACGCTGAAGAGCTAGAGGCTGGCCACGGTCCCAAGGGGATGATCATGCCGCCATGATTCGAACGTATGAATTGACCCGTTTTTCAAGGAATCCTTGAGGGATAAGGGGAACAAAAACCACATGGAACTTGACCATGGCACAGTCATGGGTCATTTTTGGTCATATCAAACCGATGAAGATTTTGACATCCAACATTCGGATTGAAGCACAATGGCGAGGGAAGAAGACTCAGGATGGTTACGAAGAATTGCACCGGTCCCACCGGGTGTTTGAATTTTGAACCGTACCAACAGTGGAAATCAACTGGTGGGGTCGGTGAATCATGGCTGGAATATGAACGACTACCCCCTCTGTGAGATTCCCAGCTCATGGGTGTCAGTGGCTAGCCATGTGTACCGCTAGCAGTGTCATTGCTGCTCCCCAAAACAAAAGCGTTACAGGAAACCTCTGCAGTTGATATTTTTAAGTTTTTTTTGAAAACAAGCCCAAGAATTGTCTGCCATAGTCGTAGAAGCAATAAAGATGAACAAAGAATATCTCCAGACCTGAGAAGACCGCGATGGCCACATGGGCACTTTGTTTGGGGAATACAGTGCCAGATTCTGCTAGGGGATGGTCAGATACCGGGCAGGAGTCATTTCATGACATTTTCAATGCTTCAGGGAAAGGAGGCCCAAGGTGGTAGTCTAGTTCTGGGCGAATTCTGGCGACCAAATTTGCCCAAGTTTCTGATAGTGACTTGCCCAGACCTATAGATCATACATCTGGGAATAGCCCATGGAATCAAGTCACCAACTTGATGAACATACAAAGGGCTGCTCAGGAATGATATTGTAAGGCAGCTAGCTCGTTGTGGGGTGTACTGTCAACCCGTCAACCCAAAATTATATATAGAAATATATGTATGTATGTAATGTATTGTATTGTATTGAATTGAATTGTATTGTATTGTATCTATGTATCTATGTATCTACGTATCAACGTATCAACATATCTATGTATCTACGTATCTATGTATTTGTCTATCTATCTATCTATCTATCTATCTATCTATCTATCTGTGTATTTATCTATGTATCTATGTATCTATGTATCTATGTATGTCTGTATGTCTGTATGAAATGTGATGTGATGTAATGTAATGTAATGTAATGCAATGTAATGCAATGTAATGTAATGTAATGTAATGTACGTATGTACGTATGTACGTATGTACGTATGTACGTATGTACGTATGTACGTACGTATCAATGTACGTATGTACATATGTACGTACGTATGTACGTACGTACGTAATGTATGTAATGTATGCAATGTATGCAATGTATGCAATGTATGTAATGTATGTAATGTATGTAATGTATGTAGTGGATGTAATGTATGTAATGCATGTAATGCATGTAATGTATGAATGTATGAATGTATGAATGTATGAATGTATGAATGTATGAATCTATGAATGTATGAATGTATGAATGTTTGAAATGAATGGTGAAATGTATGTATGTATTTTAATGTATGTATGTATGCATGCATGTATGTATGTATGTATGTATGTATGTAATGTATGTATGTATGTAATGTAATGTAATGTAATGCAATGGAATGTAATGTAATGTAATGTAATGTAATGTAATGTAATGTAATGTAATGTAGTGTAGTGTAGTGTAGTGTATGTAATGTATGTATGTAATGTATGCAATGTATGTAATGTATGTAATGTATGTATGTATGGTAATGTAATGTAATGTGATGTAATGGAATGGAATGGAATGGAATGGAATGGAATGGAATGGAATGGAATGGAATGGAATGTAAGTAGTGTAATGTAATGTAATGTAATGCAATGCAATGCATTGGAATGTAATGCAATGCAATGTTGTGTTATGTTATGTTATGCTCTGTTCTGTTCTGTTATGTATGTTATGTATGTTACGTATTCTATGTATGTTATGTATGTTATGTATGTTATGTATGTTATGTACGTTATGTATGTATGTATATATATATATATACTAAAGACAAGTTATGTGTTATTATGCACTTTCGACTTAGCTCCTGCAGCTTCCCAGCTGCTCTTCAGGATGGCGAGTATTCCAACACCGAGCGCGAACGTGCTAAGAGCTCGGCGCAAACGCTGTGGCGGTTGGTGGAACGTAGCCGAGCGGATGTTCTCTGGGAGATGTTGGATGACCCTTGGGCGGAGATCACAGATTTGAAGCAAGCAGCGCTGTTAAAAAAAGAGGGTTCTTGCCTTCACTGAGGCTAGATGTTCATTTTTGAACAAACCTGAAAAAAACTGAGATCTTCGAAGTTTGCTGCTGAGACATCTCGAAATCCTGGCGCTACCCTGCCCTAGTCCGACGGGTGTTTCGCTCTCAGGATCCTCGCTCCAGTCCCACGGCATGGTTCGTGTCGCAATTCTTGAAGGTGCTGCGGTGATTGGGGGAGTGGATCATTTCCTGTTTTTTTGACTTTACCAGACAACCTCAAATAACCAAGAATAGCAGAGGACATCACCACTATCTACTGTAATGTGCTGGTTGGTGGGTTTAAAGATTTTGATCATTTGTTCATTCCCCCCAAAATTGGCCCGATAATCCCAATTTACACACTCATACTTGTGGGATCTTTCGAAGAATGGTGAGTGTTCGAGAGTCCGTTAAAAGAGGAAGTTCTCCATCAAAAATGAGCCAAAATCGGTGGGGATCAATCGCTACTGCAGCTGGTCGTCGCTGGATGTCGCTGGATGTCGCTGGATGTCGCTGGATGTCGCTGGATGTCGCTGGATGTCGCTGGATGTCGCTGGTGTTTGCCGTCTTCAAATCCTCCAAAAAAGCTCCTGATTCACCCAATATGATTGAGCGGGACATCCACAAGTGCCAGCTGAATTTTGATGCAGCTGCTAGTAGGGTTGGGCGAACTGACCCATCTAGAATTCCATCAAAGTCCGAACATATCATATACCCAGGTATACCCATACCCATACCCATACCCACGTAGATTACATAAGACATGCGCACAATATATATCATAATACAATAACTATTCATATCATGTTATATATATATGCATATAGTTGATTACTCACGAATGTACAGATGTACACTGTCGTGCCCATACTGCACATATTTTCCATTTTTGTATACCATCATCCACATCTCCCTGTCCAAGCACATGGTTTCTTGTCCAATTTCCACTAATCAATTCATTATGGGTAGATCGGACCTCAGTGACGGGTTGTTCCCCTCCAGCAAATTACTTACTTCGAGTGATCCACACCATTTGACTTTATTTGGCATATAGTGTGATACATATTTTGACATTCTTTCTGGCAAAACTTTTTTGGCAGGAAGAGGAGGAGAGGACAACTATATGACATTCTATCTGACATTCTCTCTGACATATGCTCTGACATTCTATCTGACATATTTTCTGACATTCTACCTGGCATTCTATCTGACATTCTTTACTGACATTTTATCTGACGTATATTCTGNTGACATTCTATCTGACATATTTTCTGACATTCTACCTGGCATTCTATCTGACATTCTTTACTGACATTTTATCTGACGTATATTCTGACATTCTATCTGACATTCTATCTGGCATCTAGTCTGGCATTCTATCTGGCATTCTTTCTGGTATATCTTTTGACATTCTATCTGGCATATCTTCTGACATTCTTTCTGGCATTCTATTTGGTATATCTTTTGACATTCTTTCTGGCATTCTATCTGGCGGTTGAGGTCCGGCAGTGCCCCCTGGGATCTGGGGCTCGCGGTTGAGGTCCGGCAGTGCCCACNTATCTTTTGACATTCTTTCTGGCATTCTATCTGGCGGTTGAGGTCCGGCAGTGCCCCCTGGGATCTGGGGCTCGCGGTTGAGGTCCGGCAGTGCCCACTCGGATCTGGGGCTCGCGGTTGAGGTCCGGCAGTGCCCACTGAGATCTGCCGCTCGCAGTTGAGGTCCGGCAGTGCTCACTGAGCTCTGGACACCGTGGTTGAAGTGCCCAGTGCGATCTGGAGCTGGCAGATGAAGTCCGGCAGTGCCCACTGCGATCTGGACTGCGCAGAGAAGGAGGAGGCGGACGAGGAGGACGAGGACAAGGAGGAGAAGGACGGAAGAGCTTTTATAAAATCTAGCAACCCTCACCTGGCAGGTGGGGAAAAACATAGATGCAGAAAATTCACCATGAAGCTAGATCATTTCCTAGGGTTTCCCCATACGCTTTCCATATCCAACTCTTAGTTTGCTGGAGGGTATACCTCCGTACAAGCAGTTTCATACACTCGAGTTGGTTGATGATATAGGGTTCATACTACCCAGTATATTGGGGATCATCATAGATCAATGAACCAGAAATCCCCAGAAACCAACCCTTCTTTTGGGGATTTTCCAATAGGTCTATGGCACTTCGCAGTTGACCCTGGGTTGTTGCTGGTGAAATTTGTGGATATCATGGGAATATAACTCCTGCTTGAACCATAAACATTAGAAGTTTGACCAAGAAACATGTGAGATATGGCAATACCTTCCCACTTTAGGAGGGAATGAATATCCCCCCAAAAAATCATCCTGTAGCCAGCCAGCTATTTCTTTGCGATGTTTTTTCAAAACTGCCCTCGTCACCAGCCCGAGGCCATGGTGATCTTCTCGGTGCTGTGGTCCAACCTGCAGATGACCGAGAAAGAAGTGCTCGATCCCTTCGTTGCGCTGGTGCTGGAGCTCGTCATCGACACCATCTTCACGGTGCGGAGAACAGAATGAAGAGCGAGTCGTGAGGAGAACGAAATTCGACAGGAAATCATACCATATCAAACCATAGTATTATACATATTGTGTATAGAATATAGGATACATGTTATTTCAATAAATGATATTCTTCGTAATCATGTGTATATACATGTTTGCTTTGTACTTAGACGTGTGTGTGTGTGTATTCCCACAGACACACACACACAGAGACAGATACGTTTCTTGTTCCATTTTCAAAAAATGCCCCTAACTCATGCCAGCCGGTGAAGAGACTGGTTCTCGGCCTTGCCAGAGGTTGATGTTTTTGCACTTCCTAAGATCGGAGAGGTATCGACATATCTCAAACCACAAAAGGACAAATGGGGTCATTTCCGTTTTGCTACGGACAAAGTCTGGTCTTTCAGAAAGGTAGGATCTGATGTCTTGAAGTCTGACCTCAACTGCTAATGTTAGTAAAGCAATGATGAACCACCCATCTCTGGATGGTTTCTAGCACCAGTTGATGATAAAATTGAGGATGGTGGATCCTATTTCTTGGGTTCCCCAATACTTCAATTTCAGCCACTCCAGGCTGAATTTGCATGTCGAGTGCTGTCAGCACCATCCAAAAGGACTGTGGGTTGTGATTACAACCATTTTGGGGTTGTGGGTTGCGAGGAATTTACCAACAAGCATATGACAAGCCTGACAAGCACTGGATTTTTGACCCAGCAAAATGGGAGATGCGGAATTTTTGACCCAGCAACATGGGAATGTAGTGGAATTGAACCAACCCAAGATGGTCAGTGAGTGAAATGGGGACGGTCAATACCTATAAGTTCCCATAAGGGGAGATACATCTAGAACATGCTAGAGCTACCAATTTCGCTGTCAACAGCAGCAAGGTACTCGTACGAGGGCGAAGTCACTCGTCCTCAAGTGACCCCTTGAATGGCTTGAGAGTGAACAGTTGCTGGATACCAAATGGAATGGTTCAATACCTAAAGCCCCAAAGAATCACCAATGGTGGGCACTTTGGTATCCAATTCTTGACCACCAGCCATTGATGGAATGCTGATTGCCAAATCGAAGGTCGGCATTTTCACCGCATTGAACTCCCGTTGACATGGTCGTTTCTGCCATGTTCGAAAGCCTGATATGTTGTCGGAAATCTTCTGGGGGACGCAGGGGAAGGATACCAAGGGGACATCATGGCCCCAGTGTCAAGCCGCAGGAACTACTTCATGGATCTGTTAAATTGGGCAGATGCTCGCTTTGCACCTGGGGTGGGTGATGTCTGGCAATTTTGAAGTCCCCCCAAGGAGGCATGGGATGATGTCTTGTTGCTGGCCACGTTCATTCTCCGGCAGCACAGAGACGGAAACCATCTGAATGATCCCCAGGTTTGAGGACTACGTAATGATGTAGCCATGACTATCAATTTTTGCTGCTTCTCTCCATGTAGTGATCTCGAGGACATTTTGTCAGCGCTGGGTCTCCCGCTTCGCGCCGCCATTGGCTTTGCCGCTTGGAGCAGGGACCGGTGCAGAATCCCGGGTTTACCAACCAGTGCCGAAGGGGTAATTTTGCATCCCATTGCTAGGGGTATACCTAATTTATCCCGATTTCGTACTCTCAATTTGGGATGGTTTACTTTTGGGGCTTGCCAAATTACATATTATGTCATGTCATAGCAGTTCTAATAATTGCCAACAGGTGATCTGATCTATTCCAACTATGCAAGAGTACCATTTTTGATAGGTAAATCATCTACAAACGGGCCATTTTCGATAGCTATTTTGTACTACAACCGGGGAATCATTAGAATAGCTCTTAACGTAATCATAATTGTTTGATTTTGGTGGAGATGATATTATTACTTGTCATCATCATTATTGTGATATCGTGATGATAAATGCATATTGTGACTGTTCTCATTGTTTTTCTTGACAATATACATATCAGCTTCTGATGTTTGCTGCCTCCTCAGCATTTGTAAGTCCTCTTCTTTTGTTGCGAAATCAGCATGGGGATGTTTGGTAGAGGCCATAGAGCCTGCAGAGGGTGCAGTAAATGTGGTGCAGCACTTTCTGCGCTTCGCCATGCCGGTGGCCACTTGGATGACTGGTGGGACACGACGCTGGGGATCGGCCGGAGAGTGATCTTCTGGCCTGAGATGATCTAGTTGGAATCTGCATTCAAGGCCAGTTGAATTCAATTTGCGGGGTGAAAAAATGTGCTAATTTCCATGGGAAAGCATCGGGAAAAAACATGGATAACTATGGATATCATGGGGATATCCTGTAATGATATGGGATAGAACTAACCATCAAACATTGCCGGCCGCTGGAAAATCCAACTTTCTGCAAATGGAGGTTTATAGCTGGGAAATTCTCGAACGAAATAGGGGGATTTTTCTAGCAGGCCATGTTTGATTAGCAGAGGGTAAGTACAACAATAATTCCCTCTGGTTAGCGCAGCATAGCCATGGAAATCACCATCTTTAATAGGAAAATCACCATAAATCATCTATCAATGGGCCATTTTCCATGGCTATGTTAGTAATAACCAGAGGGTAATCATTAAAACATTGGCCGAGATAACGACATGTCCGTCTTCCAATGTTTTTTCTGGCGGATTTTCCGTGGCGTTTTGTTTGGCCACCTCAACTTCGGCCGAAGCCATGTGAGTTTGTGTTTCAAATAGGGTATACAATCCAAACAGCCATTCAATGGGGAAACTGATGACAAATAAAATTGGATTTTGGGGTGCCCAAGTTTCAGATAAAGCCAAATATATCCAAATATCAGATTGTTGGTTGCATATCCCATTCCATCACATTATGTAATTACCCATTATATAAACCATTATAATACATTATATTCATTGGTTGTATACACTCTGGTAAACTCAATCAATGAACTCAATGGGTCATTTTCAACAGCTATGTTAGTCTTGGGTGTATTTTCCAGCCAGCCACTTTTGATTACCGGAGGGTAGCCATGATTTCAGACTTTCGCCATGTCCCGAGGTGCGTTTTGTGAAACTTCTGCGCTACTTCGAGTCCTTCCGGCTCTTAATGGACGCTTGTCGCCGCTCCGCGGAAGCGCTGCCGGTGCTGATCTATATGACCTGTTTGATCGCCGCGCAGTTGCAGTACACTCCAGTCCCAACATGGCAAGCTGGAAAATCCAGGAATTAAATAGAGTTTTCTTGCTGGGAAAATCATCTATAAATGGGAGATTGTCCAGCCAGCCACGTTTGATTACCGGAGGGACTTTAAGCCTGCTGGCTTCATAGGTCTCCAGAAAAATGGCGAAAAGTAGGGAAACGAACTCCAGTGACCAAGCAGTTGGGATTCGTGGGGGGATGCTTGGAGTCTCTCGGGTGCTGGGTAGACGGTGGTGGGGTTCATTTTCTAGCCTTTGAGCAATTTTGATGGGGGAATACAGGGGTGTGGCAATTTCAATGGGGAATGTGATGATCAAGTGTGGGATTTTGGGTACCCGGGTACCCTATTGTTACACCTATTTTCAGACAAGCTCATATGTCATATCCAGCCAGGACTTGACTACCCCCCCAAAACGAAAGAAACCGGCTTGAAGTATTGGAACCCAAACTTCATCTTGAGGTCCCTTATTGGGGCCCTTGAATATTTGTATTTGTGGGAGACGGCATTATTTACTACAATCCCCCAATCACTCATTCCTCCCCGCAATCCAGACAACCTTGCGGCATGTAAAAAGTTGCTTGCAAGGGGAGGAAAGGAGGTGCCTGCAACCAATCATTAATCCGATGTTCTTGCTGTCATTTTGCTTTTGGGTTACTCTGGCCCCCCCCTTTTTTTTCCGCCCAAGCAGCGCACCTCATTGATTTTTTAGGTCATGGTCTCGGCTACTGCCATTTTTTTGGGCGAAACACGGGAAAGCATCCCCAGCATGCCGCACTCTCTCTGGCTGGCCCTGGTGACCATGACCACTGTGGGGTGCCTGGGACGAATTTCACGGGAAAAAGATCAGGGATATGATGGATTTGAGAAGAATTAAGTACCATTGATAGATATTGATAGGGGATGGTGCAATTTGTGTCACTCTTGCAATAAGCATTGGTATACTATTCTAATTAACTGGGTAACGCGCCCCCACAAAGAAAAATCTGGGGTAAATCATGCCAAGGGGCATGTATGTTGATGGCCGCAAAATGGTGATTTCAGCAAGAAAGGCAGAGGCTTTGCGAACAATCATGTTGATTTCTAACCAACATCAAGAGATTTTTCGTTGCTTTCGCTTTGATTACTGTATTGCCATCTAGTGGGTGTAAATCACTTATTTCTGGACAAAGCCTTAAATTGGGGTTCAGATGATTTGCCGGTCCAGACTTCCTGGACTTGGCTGAGGTACGGAGATTTCTATCCCAGATCCTTGGCTGGTGCCTTGCAAGCAGGGATGGCCGAGTTCGTAGCCAGTTGCAAGGAATAGAGCTCATAGGCCCCACATACGCTAAAGGCACCAATAAGATCATTACATTTGGGTTAGGGTGCCCCTACCAACCTCCTATCCACTATTTGTGCCCGCAGCGCCCTGCGGGTACTTCACTATATAGGTTACTTTAGGGTTTCTTTAGGGTTTTTCTTACGGTTTTTCTAGGTTTTCTTTTTTATGCAAAAAGTGCTGAAAACAGCGAAAGGGACACAGCCGAATCCCCGCAGAAGGTCATCAATCACGTGGTCCCACGAAGCCACGCGAACCACATCAAGTTAAATCATCTCAACATCTTGGAATGCCACAAAGTATTGTAAGGGTCATCAAAAATCAGGTTCCCGACAATCATCCCAAAAGGGTTTGGGGCATAGCATAAGTGCTGGCCGCATTTGTGGGTGAGGGGATAAGTCAAATTCAAACCCACTTGGAAGGGGTTTCCTCAATGTTACGAGTCATCCAAGAGTGCCAAGTTTGTGGGACGGGAATGCGGTCTACAAGTGGTCCAGGGGCGTTGGTGCGGGTGGTTTGGTTGCTGGTTCTGTACGTGATTTTGTCTACCAAACACAGAGACCACAACAGTGCTGGGAGGACTCTCCCACGTAGGATCCGAACATATGGTGAGAAGCCAGTTGCAAACGGGACTCCCCCAGTTTTTGGACCGTTCAACAACCTTCTAACTGTGGGTGAGTTGGGATGGACCCCATTTCTTTCGGTTGGATGGTTGAAATCACCGGAAAACTTGGGGGCCCACTGTGTAGGCTACCTCACGGTGGCCGTGTTGACTTTCGTCAGTGTTTTGTTTCTGGCCTTGCCCGTTGGCATCATCGGACACGAGCTGCTCGGAAAGCTGGAACATGTCAGAGAAAATGATCAAAAGATTCAATGGGTGGGGATGTTATGGCATGATAAGGATTGAAGTTGATGATGTTTAATTCTTGATTTTGATGGTTGGAGATAGGAAGAGATGGCTGTTCTTGGGTTTCCCTTTAAGAGATTCAGTTCTGGGGCAAAACTGCGAAAAGTGGGGAACCCCCAAAGGACGAGCAGCTCCAGTAGCAGCTAAGTGCGTGAAGGGTGTTTTTGTATCTAGAGCAATCTCCATAGTTTATAACTTATAATGTAGCTATATCGTATGATCTCTCTCTCTCTCTCTCTCCATTTATTTATTTATTTGTATAGAAATAAATTACATATATATATATATACATACATCGATCGTACATATACATATATATATATACATATACATGTAAATACGCGAGGGTTCAATCTTGAGCCATGATCATCTAGTTAATCATAGCCGAAGCTCAAAGTAGAGTCGGCAAGTCGAAGCGACATCGCTGAGGCGGGCGCTGCAAGTGGGGACTCATGTAATGGAAATTCCGAAGGAGACCACACATTTTCCGGTCAACTACTTGTGTTCTCAAACCGAAGAAATGCGCGCAGGCCATGGACATTTCCATGGCTTTCCTAACTGCGGGGACCATCCGTTGGTTGACCTTGGAGGGCATCCTGGCGAGGTTCACCATGACGTGGAAGTCGCGGACGCAGGTGCTGCTGATGATGCGCTTCCGCAGGGCGCTGGACAAATGGGGCTACGGCGCAAAGGACCCCGCTGGAAGCCATGGCGAATTGAGTTCGATGATTTATGATGATTTGGCAATGGTGATTTTCCATTTTTTTCAATAGCTATGTGAAACTACAAGAGGGTATACCTGGATTTTGCAAAGACACGTGATATTAGATACATATTTTCAGAAATTTGGGAGTATGATTGGCTGTACACGGAGCATTTCCCAGACTGCCAAGGGTTGCCATTTCGCCCATTTCGTGTGTGCCATGGTCAAAGGTTTAGATTCTGTAGCCATATGCGGGGCTAGCCATCAATCCATAGGGATTAGTATACCCGATTTTTCAGGATTCCCGGTATGGGATGACCAGGGGCCCCATGAATCCCCTACTGAAGACCGTGGCCCATGGTCGCCTTCACTCAGTGTGATAGAATCTTATTAACAGTGGAATTCAGAATCCCATGAACATCTCCTACTAGGCCCGTCGCAGGATTTGCGCGTGCTGATCGAATACGTTGACGTGAACGGCGAGGGCGAATTGTTCTTTGAAGACTTTGTGGAACTGATCAAGCAGATGAGGCGATATGAGTTTTGTGTGTTCAACCCCTGCTTTATCAAGTTCGGGGGTTCTCAATTACGAACCAACCTACTTAGAATTTGGGGATGATCATCATCCATGAATTGGGAATCCCGTTCTTAACCAACCAGGCCTAAAAGGCATGACATTTCGGATTTTGAAGCCTGCCCACATGCTGGTGTTGGTGGTAGCTGCCTTGTCCGCTGGAGGATTGGCATTTCGACAGAGGAAGCATCTCTACTTTTTGGTTACTTCGATTTGGACCTTCGGCTCTGACTCTTTTGGGGGAACATTTACGGGAAACCCAACATCCACTTAGTGAATCATCATGTTCCGTATTGAGATCGCCTTTCGGGGGGGTACAAGGGATACCCTACTGAAATCGGGTGGTTGGACAGGAAAAATGACCAAGTTGGTAGGTGCTGCTGCGCAAACCTCATTTTTTTGCCCCGAAATATGGTGATACTCCTGATGAACACGGCAAGTATGTGAGGGACATACAGGTTTTGTGCCTTCCAGTAGCTGTTAGATACACCCCTGTGATACATGAGGAAGCCAAAGGACGGTTTTTTTTGGTTGCCATCTGGTAATCAAACATGGCAATGGAAAATGTCGATTTATATATAGATGATTCAACTTCCCCAGCTGTAAACCTCCATTTAGTTCGGGGATCTTTTCAATCCAGCCACCTTTGATTACCAGAGGATACAATTATCTAAATGAATCCTTGGAGCGGGTTGGATGGGCCGCTGGGGCTAGCTAAAAGGTTGCAATGCACAACTGGATGGCAACCTCGCAAAAGATAGAATATATTTGGGAATATTTGGTTGGTATATAGCATGTTATAAAGAACAGGATTTTTGGGAAGTTCAGCTCCTAAAAAAATTGAGTCGAACTTAGGAAAAGGGGTTCCTTTCTTGGCTTTCGGAAGGCGGGAGTTCAACGATGCGCAGTGTTCAAAAGCCCGGTCGGTTGATGCATTATAGGGGATTGTAGCAACCAATGCCCTCTGGTAAACTGGTAAACATACAAAAAGCTATTGAAAATGGCCAGTTATAGTGGATTTTCCCATTAAAAATGGTGATTTTCCATAGTTATGTTGGTTTACCAGAGGGTATATTGTGAACTATCACATCTAATGTTGATTGGATAAAAGTGATGGTAGTTTGGCAGTAAAAAGGCCCCCACACAGGGAATGTTGATTAGCAGGTTGAATGCCTTGAAGAAACTCCCAAGGTGGGAAAGTCAGGGACTTTGAATGACGTCACTTAGTGCCCTGAACAGTGGTGCACCAATACGACCATCCCACCATTTTTGGACTTGGTGGAGCAAGTGTTGCTACAACAATGCACTGATTACATTCTGATTAAGATGAAACAAATACTTCAAAGATCTTCAAAGCAATTCCCCAGCAACTCCACATGGCCACCCCGTTCGGGTCCCGTTCCGCTGGTTGTAGCCCTGCTGTCAGGACCAGAACGGCATGGTGGACCATGCAGAGCTTATGAAGCATCTCTTTCCAGAGGACTACATGAAGTTGGAGTTGGAAGGCACCTGGCCCTGCATCCAAATTCTGCTTGGTGAAGATGTCACGACTGAGCAATGCTTGGAGAAAATTACTCACCTTTTTCCGCATCGTTATCATACTCAAAGTTCATTTGAGTCATTATATTCACCCCTTTTATGAAAGAAATTTGACTTTGAACATCGCCAGGTTTGCCATTTCGGACATGGCCTTCCAACAGCCCGCTTGGTAACATCCATGAGCCCCGTGAGTTGACCCTTGTTGGATATATGGCAGATATCTACAGTCGGATGGATTTATGGACCAAAGAAATCTCACTGGTTTGTAGCGCTCCCTAAAACTTTCGATGTTTGGGGTTCCAAACCATACCAGGCTGATCAGAAATCTCTAGGATTTCTGGGAAAACCAGCCACCCGGATGTGCCACGGCCGTCAGGGAGAATGAGCCGCAGCTCGCGGCAGTCACGGGTTCGGGTCAGCGATGCCATGGAGATTTTGGCTCAAGGCCCTCCTCCAAAGGCGCGCAGCTAAACGGGCACGGGGATACGGGACGTTCACCCTCTGGAAAACTAACAGAATTAGCTATGGAACATCAGCATGTTGAATGGTTGCTTTTTTTTTTCGTTGCCACATGACCATCTTCAACAGCTGAAATCACCAGAGGATTATAGGAATTTCGAATGGGAGTTAATAGCAGAAATACTTCACCAACTTGATATATGATATATATATATATATATAAGGGGCCATTTTCGTGGAGAAAATGTATGGACATGTTGATGAACCATAAATTTTGGCACTATTTTCAGACTTAACCCATGGGATTCTTTTTTCCCGCCAACTCATAAAGAGTGAACAATGAAGGTTGAGGTGTACTGAAAAGGTGGTGACAATGTGGCTTGGGGATGGTTGGGGGATTCACCTAAGGTTTTGGGTGAATGTTTGGGAGGAATTCCAGGGTATCAAGTGGTATCTCCAGATATCTGAACTCTCCATTTCTGTTCGTGGTTTACCAGTGGTGATGCAGTGATATCCTGGCAATTTGACCTGACATGCTGGAAAGAAACTACAAAACCAAAATCTAATCTACCTAGTGAGGAGCTCATTTAATCAGCAGAAATGGAGATTCAGTCAAAAAATGAGGACTGAACATGCCAAAAATGAGTTTGTTGTTCAGCAAGAAGGACCGGACATTTCACCATGTCGGAGTTCCGTCATCATATTGAGATGTTTTCGCCGGTCATTCATGGGGATGGGTGAGATATTCACTGGGGATGGGTCAGGTTCCCCTGTGGCAAAGTAACATAGCTATGGAAACATCACCACGACCATCGATGATTTCCCGAAGCTAAAAATGGTGATTTCATGGATGTGAGGGATTTCCAGCCATGCTTGTTGACTGAAGGGTAGGGTCATATCCTGTTTTTGGTAAACCCCCAAAAAGATAGAACAGTAGCTCATCACCATTTTAGCGGAGTTTGACTTTTCCATATGTTTTGAGGATGCATGTTTCTTGAACCGAAACTGGATGGTTTGAAATGTGTATGACCAGCCATTTGTGGATGTGTTGGTGACATGGTGCCCTATATATAGTTGGAAAATTCAAGGATCCAATGGGATGTGAACTTTCCTTTGCTGAAATCGCTGAATCTTAAGATCCTCCTATCCCGATCTTGGCAGGATCCAATCATGGGCAGTTTGGGAATACATATATATATATATATGTATGTATATATATATATATATAATATGATATATATATATATAACTTGGTATATATATATAGTTATATTATATATGTGTAAATTTGTGGCAAATGGGGTGTTCGAGATAACAGAATTGGGCAGACTTTATATGACTTACTCGTGCAATGGGATTTACATAACCCACGAAAACACCGTGTTACAAACACAAGAAACAGTGGGAGATCATTGAAAGTGAACTATCATCATCCAGCATACGATATGCAATGAAATTTCTGAGACGTCCTTAAATGGGATAATTCAGCCATAGCTGTTGAGGGATCCAAGGCAACAAAATCTGCATGGGATGCAGCTGACGAGGCTCCTACTAGCCGATATTACCAGGATCTGGATCGCTGCCATGGCAACCCCACTCTCCTGTCAGCAAGTAAGTCTTTTCTGGACAGATTGCGTAGGCCCTGCCATCTCCACAGGTTTCATTTGGGTGTACTGTGGGGGTTGGTAGGGTGGTAACCCCAACATAAACTCTCTGAATTCCATAGTCCAGTTGGGGGACTAACAGACTATATATAATGATCATCCTCCTACTAAGTCAGATGATCATCCGGGAAGGGTTCATCTACCCAATATGAGGACTCCCAATCAAATGGTGGTTGGATGATAACACAAGTGAATAACCCTGACACCTATCACGAAAAACCAACTACCGGTACCTGCAATGGTGGCACAGATTTCCCCCGAGACTGATAGGGTTGAATACCAATCATGACCCAATTTGGTGAGGCGACTGGTACCCCATCTTAGACCTGGGCCGAGGAGGAGGAAGCGCTGTCGGAACCGGACGCACATTCAAGCTAGTGAGGGTCTCACTAGCGGTCGGAGCCTGTCCAGCCGGGGTGGGCCCAAAGTATAACCAGAAAATCTGGGTCGAGTCGTGACACCCATTGATCCATTTTTGTCATTTTTTTGGGCACCTCTTTTTGGCCCATACCCAGTTCTTTTTAAGCGGGATAGGTTCAGGTCACACTCCAAAAGACTTGCGTGGCATCATGTGGCACCCCCAGACTTGGGTTTGGGAGATTATTTTTTGAGTGGCTTCGCAAGATCACGTTTTTCTCTTTTTCTTTTTCCGCGACTTTCTGACCTAGCAACGAGTACAAGGTTAAAGTTGGACCCAGCTTTGGTCACTTGATCCATTTGAGTACTGAGTACACTTAAGTGCCACATGTTATTATTGACAAACAGAATAGTCATTTTTTGCCCATGGAAAACAACCAATTGTCGGGGTCAGTGCCAGATCGATTGTCGATGTGAATCAGTGTCGCAGAACAAAGTGTGCGCGGGATTTTCCCCGACGCTGCGATGGTTCGACTGAAGTCCACATCCCATGTTTCGGGTATGTATGTATATATACACACATATATATATATATACATACATGTATGTAACGTATATATATATATACATACATACATAGGAATTGTTGATCTAAAGGTCCTTCCAAGGACTGTCTATTACAAAGGCCGCCAGTGTTTTGACATGAGACCGGGCGAAAGGTTTTTTTGTTTCTGAGTTCAAGAGAATATATTTTTGTTTGGCGAAAGATATGGCAAAAGTTGGTTTCAATGAGGTGGGTTATTCACTGGTACTATATGATTTTTCTAGGTGAAATGTGAGAACCTTCTGAATTGAATTGTGAATGGCAGGAATAGAATAGACCCACGTACACCATTTCAGGGCCTGTTTTTTTTTGGTTGATTTGCAAAGGATTTTTTGCGAAGGTTGCGCGAAAGCAGTGGCGAAAGAGAAGGTGTCTATGGAAGCCCATAGCCCATAGCCCACACAGCTAGCACAGTAGGCAATCAGGACAGCAGAACAGCAGGACAGCATCACAGCAGGACAACAGCACAGCAGCACAGCAGGAAGGACAACACGACAGCAGGACAGCAGACAGAGGACAGCAGGACAGCAGGACAGCAGGATAGAGGACAGCAGGACAGCAGGACAGCAGAGCACTAGAGCGCGGGGAGAGTAGAGGACAGCAGAAAAGAAGGAGGAGAGAGCAGAGGAAAGGAGAGCAGAACAAGAAGGCCGGCAGAACACACCAGAGCCTGGCCAAGGGTTGTTTTTTCCAAGCAGTAAAGCTGTATAGCTTGACGTTCGGCACTTGTTGCACCAGAGCCTGGCCAAGGGTTGTTTCCCAAGCTGTAAAGCTTGGCTTGACGTTTGGCATTTGTTCCACCTGGCCGAGGGTGGTGAAGTTTCCCAAGCCGCTGTGCTTGACGTCTGGCATTTGTTCCACCAGAGCCTCTGTGCTTGACGTTTGGCATCTTTTGCAGCGTCGAGGGAGCCTAGAAGCTAAAGCTCTGTCCTTTCTTGGCGGAAGTATCCCAACATGGGCTTGCATCTACCTTGAGCTGTCTCCCAGATCACTCACACCGTTTGAGCGCGTCGCAGCAGCACAAAAGCGGATAACCATAACCGTGAAAGAAAAACTTCGGATTCACGAAAGTTTGCGAAAGCCTTCTTTAAATTAACCGAAGAGTGGCCGTTTGCAGATGAAAGAATTTAGATCAACCTCTCTCTCTTTTCCTCTCTCTCTCTCTCTTTCAAAATATAGGGCCATAGGCACCCCGATCATGTACCTAAATTCAGATTTTTAATTTGATCTTGAAAACCTTCAAAAGCGTTGTAAATATTCATATTGCACACATGTGTGAAATTTCACAATTTCCTAATCATCAAGCATCGCGAAAATTTCAAACATATTGATATACATATTTATCTATATTTATTATTGCATTTTTGAAGATCCAATTTTTCAAATATTCCGAGTATTTTGAATAGGAAAAACACGTCAATCTGTTATATATATCTGTATGTATAAATATAGCTATACATGTAGGGTTTTGAGATGTAAATCATCATCCAATATATGTTTTTTGTCAAGATAAATGCTGAGGAATACAATGAATATATGATAGCTCTATGTATACATACTGATGAACTGAGAATATTTTCTACTTTTTGCTTCAATCTAATTAGTATAGTTTACATATACATATTTTCTACTATATATATATATATGCCAAATTTCACAGGTGATGTTTTCGGGAGTCCCCTCTGCGAATAAGCAGGGGCAAACCTGGTTCTTGAACAGTGTGTTGGAAAAAATATTCAACATGCAGGATGCAAATTCAAGTACCTATAAACCAAATCCAGAATAACCTTGTGAATCAGGCATATTGCTGATATGCACTACTGTTCCCTTTGACGCGTAGTTTTTAGTTATTAATATCAAAATGTTGTGGTTGGTTGCCGCTCTATGCAGTTGTCCGTTGAACATGATGCTGAACAAAACTGTTACTTCAGCTCGTTGATCACTAGAGCACGCAAAACCATGACAGATGAGGTTTTGCCACCAGAAACATCATGTATATATATATATATATATATAAATAAATCTACAGAGGTGATGTCGATGATGTTGTGGCATGAGTAGGTAGGTGCGGTATGAAAGATGGATCACAGGGGCCTCGTGGCAAAGATAGATAAATAGATAGATAGATAGATAGATAGATAGATAGATAGATAGATAGAAAAATAGATAGATAGATAGATAGATAAATAGATAGATAGATACTGGTAGGTATATTGTAATAGGCATGAAATGTGTATGTATATAATTATATATATATACACATATAAACAAATACATAGTCATTCCGATTTAAACAACAAACATTTTTGTGATATATTACTTTTTGAAATTTCCATATTCTACCTACTCCAGGATGACTATATATACACATTTGCACCACTTATTCTAGCTGGAGGCTGGCAGTCTCAGCCAGCCATGGCTTCAGTCGGATCACCCGCGTGTCGTTCCCTGCGCGGCCGGAGGGGCAGACTTGCGTCCCACCGGGTCCGTTTCACACCTCTTCAGCTGGCGGTGGAATGACGCTGGTGACGTGGAAAACTTGGCATGAATCATGAATGCGATGAGGCTGTTAACCGGTAGTTGAACACATGAATCTTTGGGGCTGTAAGTGGGGAACCAGAACATACCAGTCACGTAAACCAGGGTATCTAAGATTGATTATCTTAGATACCCTGGGGTATCTAAGATTGATTATGTATGTTACATTATGTTACCTGCTTGTAAACGGCGATCGAAAACGGACACTTAATGTATCACCCAGTGGCCACCCGCAGATTTCCTTTGAATCATCCCACTGATGAATTTGGAGTGATTGAGAAGTCACGTGTGGGACTAGTTGAAACTTCGACGAAGGAGTATGACAACCGAAAACTTTCAATTTAAGCATCGAACATCGGATTAACATAGCATGTGGAACCAACGAACATGGAGGATTCAAAAGGATTCCGTGTTTGGATGTCCCCTTTCCGATGATTTCCCCAATTTTGGCTGTGGATTCGATACTGTTTGGCCCAAAAATTGCATCCAGGTTCCGCACCTGAGGTTTCCAATAGCGGTCCGTATTGTGTTGTCCACATGGTCCCCATTTTTCCCAAACAGGAAACCATGGATTTTCCCATGAAATATCGGGGTTTCCTGTAAAATTTCCCATTAACCAATCCAATGAAATGATCTCCCCAGGTTTGTTCGTTCCTCATGTCCACAGCAGATCTGGTTTGTGACACCGAAGTTCCGCCATCTCCAGCTCGTCGGTCGATGATCGGTTCTCTGGGACGGAGTCGATTGGGGATGACGACTGGGAGTACTTTTATATGCCCAAAATGGGAATATCTACTGTAGGAATTAAGGAACTTAAACCATTGTCTGCGTTAGGTTTTGCAAGGTATCTCAGATTGGCTAGTGATCAGTCTTCATTTCAACGTTCCACCAAAAAGATGGCAACCACCGAGTTCAGCAGATCCCATTGCGATTGGGATTACAACAGCCACAACGACGTTGACCAACTTGGAAATTTATCTCACTTTCCGGCAAGAGATCACAGCTAGCCTGACTCGAAGATGCAGATGATCTAACATTGGGGGATGGGGATTTCCAAATTGCCATATTTGTTTACTGGAAAGTAGACAGCAGCCAGGGACTGACAAGTGGTCAGTAGCTAGGGGTTGACCAATCAGATTCAAACATATAGCCAAAACAGAATAAACTAGATGATATTCATTTACCACCCATTCAAAATTCTGATTTTGGGGATGGTTTATCCAACACATGGGACATTCTTCGCTATGAGAAGCGGCCAGTAACCCTGACCTCAACGAGGCGTCAATGATTCACCGGTGGTTGGGAGCAGCAATGATCCCAAGCTTTTCGAGATGTTTGAGATGAGGTTTTCTAGCAAAGATCAAGAGATCCCAGCATACCATGTGGCTTTCATGTGGATTTCGTGTAGGTTTTGTGTGTTTTTTTTTCTGTTCACCAAGCCATGACTCCATGCGAAAAAGATGCACTCGTCCTGGGATCCCGTCTCAAACAGATTTTCAGTGACCTGCAAGGATTGACATGGAACCCTCTACATCCATCACCCAGAAATAAGCATGAGGTTGGAAAAGGATATTCCTATTGGAAACAAACAGACCTGGGTTCCATGTGAATTTTTGAGGATGTGGGAGGACCCAGAACCCACCTTGTTGCGGGGGTTTGGCACCTTCATCTTGGGAAAAAACAGTGAACGGGCCTGGGTGAATGGCAGGTTGATGGTTAATGGCGGTTTACTGTGGTGAACCCAGCTATAGACCATCTTTCATGTACCAGTTTTCACCGTTTGGGTCCATTCAGGCACCCCCAAAAAAAGGAATCGCCTCACCACCTTAGTTGTCTCGCTATAGATGAAGACATGTATTATCCTGACTATCGTGCAAAAGGCACTTTCGTTTCGAAGAAACAATTTTGGCAAGCTATCCAACCTGAGCCATGCATCCAGCGTATTGATGCAATGAGTGAGGTACATTTTTCTTAAAAGTAAGGGCAACTTTGATAAAAACCACCCAACATGACTGACGGGTAGGTAGGAGTGACTGCCAAAATTGGACGTCTCGGTACTACAAATGACCAAACTTGCGTGTCCAGAGAGAACGCATTTCTGCACCATACCCTTTTTTGGCAGCTTTTTTTTTAAAATGATTGTTACTTTCAAAAAACAACAACAAATCCACATGTTTGTTACTAGGCAAGTCCACATTTTTGTTGGTCGCTTTCTGCAGCATCTTGAAAAAAACAAGTGTTCAGAGACTTCTATCCTTGGTGACACGCTTGGAACTTGGCCCGTGGCTCAAGAGCACGTTGTCTGACCTCTTCGTTTCATGTTTCGGGCCCCTCTTTTTGGGTCTGAAAAACTTGCAGAAAGCCATAGGTGACACACGATCCATTCTTTCAATCTCGCCACAGCACACCTCAGCTTCAATGTCTGCGTAGTCACAACTCAGCTCCTGCGCCACTTGTTGCCATTGTCGTTGTGGTCAACAGGGCCTGGGGAGGCAGGCGGCAATGGGACCTGTCTGAAGACCACATGACCATCAGAAACCAAGGGGACATCGTCATGGAAGATGTCGGATGTTTTTTTTGATGATGCTTTTCTGATTACTGTGTATATATTACTATTTACGTATATATATGTATATATATATATAATATGATATATGAAACACTATCCAATATTGGTCATGAATGAGTCATGCATATCTAAAGAGCCTTGCTTAGGCAAGACCAGCTCCTGTTGGTTGCGTGGACTTCTTAGTCAAACAGAAGTGTGCCACCAATTTGCTGCGTGGTCTTGGAAGGGTGTTTCTTCAGAGCCAACCTTGGATTCACTATACACCATGATCATGGATATTCAAATAAATAGTTGGCTGACAACTAAAATAGCCAGTGGGGCTTTCATGCAAAAAGAATAGAAGTTCAGAGGCGTTTACCAATAAGGACACCATGCTGGGGTCTGAATAGGTAGAAGGACCTTTTAACAGGATCTACACATATCTCATAGTTGATGGTAAACATCCTGGCAAAACTAATTCAACAATTCCGGGTGAAAGCAATCCCACCGAACTATTTTTCCGTCAACCTGTGCTAGCAGGTGTGCGCGAATGAAGCTGGCGTAAGATCCTTTGGCAAGGCGTCATTGTAGTTGTGCTTGCGCTTTAGTTGTGTAGTCATGATGCTGATGACGACGTAGGAAACAATGTGCATATGACTGTGCTACACATAGGAAACGGGAAACAGATCCAAGTAGATAGAGCAAGTCCAGTTTCCAGAATGTTCCGGGTTATACTACATAATGACATAGATGTGTATATGATGATTGCATACATGTGTATATATATATATAATGGTATTCAAACATAAACAATTCCCAACATGACCATAAATGGGTTGTACAATAAACCATACATATGTCAATGCCATACGTTGCCGGGGGGTCCAAACTGACAAGGCCGAGAGGCGATGTCACATGCTGAGGACCGCCCAAGTTACCTGAGGAACTGGGCTACTTTGGGCCATGAAATCATGGGGAAAGCTGAGGGTTTTAATCTATAATGATAAAAGCACTATGATTTCGATGATGGATTTATGGTTTTAATTCTGATTTCAACGTCTTGAACCATGAATCAATAGATTGAACTATGGATTCAAAATGACATCCTGGGGAAACCTCAGGTTTTCTCCATGTTAAACTACGGATTCAATCCATAATTTATGGCCATTCAGACATAGAGCGAACATTTTCGGCAGAGCCACCTCGCTGGCCTTGGGATGGCGAAGCGAATCCGAGCACCACAATACTAGCGGATGTGGGCATTGGGTCCTTTTGTAGCCGATTTTTGTGTACCGGGAGGGGTTCCCTTTCAATAGCAGATGATCCACAACTTTGTGCTGGTGCTTTAGATCTTGACCCATTGCCTCAAGATTGGGGTCTTCAAAGCCCGTGGTTTATCAATGTTTATCAGTCGCCAATTTTGGGGGGTATCCCGGTATCCCCTGTTTTGAGAGACAAACACAACTGTTGGTTCCAGGATGGTGGTTTCATGCTGCAAGGATTGTAGATGATTCTTTTGTTGGTATTTATATCATGTATGCAATTCTATAATGATGAACACCTACGATCATCACCTAGTTCTTTCAAGTTTAAACAACACATTCAAATGGTTGAGGCCAATTGGATATGGTTTCTGATTGGGTTCACCCCTTCAGGCACTGTCCATGTTCTTTTTTGCCATGACCAGGCAGGACATGGAGGAACCCTCATGGACACCGGTGCGGACACCGGTGACAGGCGTGGGAAGCACCGGATCTCTGGTGATAGCTTCCGATACCCATCATATGCTTGCTATGCATGCATAGAATTATACAATACATTATGTAGATTATATACAGATATACTAACTCCCAAAAAGATAGAAAACTGATTCAGCACAATTCATCATCATATTTTAAATCGGATATTACTTCTTTTCTCCCGTTGGGGGGGTGCTACTGTATGCATACACACACATATATATATATATACACATATGTATATATATATATATTATACACACATATATATATATTATACATATATATATATATATTGTAGTGTGTTGTCATGATTGTCTGTATATATATATACATATATCTATGTATATATATATATATATGTATCTATGTATATATATATATATATATCCACATGTATACAGATATGAATCATGAATTCTACACACTATTTTTGTGTGGAAAGCGTTTTTTTCTCAAATCAGGCAGGCGCACCCCGTCCCAGAGAGACTTGATATACAGATGGTGGATGTTCCAGTTCGTATATGTCACATTGTTCGTGTCACATTCTTTTCCTCCTTTGTATTCAACATTGGTTTGTGCCACATCCGTATATTTGTTGCTTATATCACTTCTATTCCTGTTGATTGTAGTTCCACTCAAGCCATAAACCCACATTCTAGTAGATCCATTGACGTTTAGCATAGGAGACAAAAGCAAGGACGAGACATGGCGAGACAAATGTCTCAGTTACAAAGCCAGCGGAAAATAGACTGACCAGATAGAAAGTAATTATATCATGTATATATATATGTATATATATATGTATATATATATACATATATATGTATATATATATATGTATATATATACATATATATATATATGTACATATATATATGTATATATATATACATATATATATATGTACATATATATATATATATGTTTGTTTCTTGCATTTATGTTGGTTTGGCAATTCTTTTTAATCTTTTCCCATATGTTTGGAACTTTATCCTATCAAACGAAACCCAAGTTTTGCAAAGATTTGAGCAAAATCACCTCAGATTTTCCGAGTTTTGACCAACTCCCACGAATTTTTCGACCCCTTCAGGCGGCTCCTGCCCGATCGGCAACTCGATCTGGGCCAGCCGGGCGTGTTGGGCTTGCGACACGTCCCTGGGCGTTGAACCATAGGGTTTCTTCGGACTTAGGAAATATTGAGAAAATTGATGTGTCATTGTATTTATCACATTTTGTCACTAGTATTTATAGTTAGTAGCATCTGAGATCTGATAACATCCAACATTTGATCAATGGGATGTTTCAATATTTCATGGACTACTACGCAGGTGCGAACCATGAGCGGTAACTTTCAGGATCATCCCGGTATGGATCATTCTGTTTCGTTGTTTCGGCTGATCGCATGTTTTTTCTGGGCATGGATATCATTGTCAGATGGGGATGAAAACAACAATTGGAACGGCTGGCAATCTTGAAAATGACCAGTCCATCTGTAGCTTGAGGGTGTGTGTCTTTCGCAAATGAACCAGTTTTTTTTGTGGGTCCATAATAATGTGGTGAAACTGGAGATGGGGTTTACCACATTCTATCATTTGTCACGGATTCGGAACCCAGGTTGGAAGGAACTTGAGGATTGCAAGGGCGAACTGGGCTCCGACTTGATCCTGATCCCCCACAGAGTTCGCATGATGTAGATGTATTTAGATCATACGCCATCTATTTTGTTGTTAACGCCTTTCTCAATGGTTTCGACGGTTGGACCTTGTTCGGCACAGCAGCGAGGAATGGGCGATCCTCTTCCAATGCGTCTTCTTTCTACTCCTTTTGGACTTCTTTGCCTGCAATCCCAGACGCACATTTTTGGGCCTGGGAAAGCAGGGAGACAAGTTGAACTACTGTGGAACCTGTGACTTTGGACTATAGTTACTAGTAGATACTGGCACTAGTAACTTAGTACGGAAACCATTGGTAATCGCGGGACAACCCCTGGAAATCACCGAAGTGGTGGATTGGTGCATCCAAATGGCGTCCACAGAGTCGTTCGGGATCTACCGAAGTTCGAATCCGCACGTGGTTGTTTCCTCAAAGTGGGATGCGCCATGGTATAGTGTGGTGTGGTAAACCACTAGACCATCTTCAATAGAGTTTTTTTTTTTTTTCGGCATCCCCCGATGGGATGATGCAAAATGACCCCCTTCTATGGTTGGTGAATGGGATATACACTAGTCTCGTTCATCATTCGCATGGTTTCGGCGCTGGTGAAGAACCTTGAGTCTCCGTTCTCTGGCCTTATCTCATGTGGCCCACAATGTATATCATGTGCACATATGTATGCCTGGGTTGTAGCCATGGCTGTGACCCACTTGCCATCTCTCTGGATATTTTGAAACCTTTTTCTTTTTCTTTTTACAAAAAGAATTCATGCAGAATTGTTGGACATATTGGTGTTTGGTTCTATTCCCTTCATTGCTGGTTATACGGCCTAGCTTTCCTTGTTCAACCCCCGTTTGTAATCACCACGACTCAGGAATAGTCCTGGAAGTTTGGATTGGGTTTCTGGGCCATCACCGAAAAAAATATCATTACCAACCCTGAAAAATAGAATGTGGTAAAATCCTATACCAATATATTATATTATATATGTGATATATATATATATATATATGTATATTACTTTTCTATCTTGTTGGGATCTTCCAAAATCATTCCCAGGTCTTGCGAAAGGTGCGCTCCAACCTACGAAATCACGTGGCGTTGACCGTCCGGGAGCCCGTGGGTCGCAATGGGGTGACATTTCAACCACCCAAATTTTAGATGGAAATTTGGATATGATGGGTATATAAGTATATATATATAAGTATATATATATATAAGTATATATATATAAGTATATATATAAATACATGTGTGTATGTATATATATATATACATATTCCAGTATCAATGGGGATATTTGATGGGTTTGGGATTTTACCAACTATAATCGCGACTTTAAACACTTTATTGGATTTGCAATTTCACTGGAAATGATGATGAGTACGGATACGTATCCCACATGGCCTTATTTGTCTCAACGTTGGGCTAGGGAGTGCAGTGGCCAGTGCAATGATTCCACAGAAAAAAGCAACAATTACTGTACATGAATTCGCTAGATGGGTCCATCTGATTCTTACTTTCAAGTCAGTGTCAATATTCCTTTCTGCAAAGTGTTTCTATAGGAAACAATATGAAAACCTTTGGTTGTTTTTTTGTGCAACGGTACTTGATGATTCACCACCCCGACTATAAATGGACCAGCCCTACTTGCTGCAATTTTCTCGTCATGTCTACAATCTGCTTAGGATTTGTAGGATGAGCCACCCAGTTCCACAGCATCTCGTCCAGATCTTCTGGATTTGCATCGGCATGCTGTACAACGTCCATATCTGGTGCCGGTTGGGTGGGGCAGCTGCGAAGGTCTCAGGGTCGGGCCCTTACATAGTGCTGTTTTTTCAATGGTGTAACTGCACATGTCAACAGACATTGGGATACCATCTAGCAATATCCAGTGGGGTATTTTGATCTTGTTCGCAGCGTCAGTGCTAAAGTGTCAGCAGCCAAGACATGAATCTCCAGTTTTGGCACGGCTTCAGCTGACTGGAAATCACTGGCTGCTGGGATCGCCCCCGTTTTGGGACATCCCCAGTTGACCGTTCTTTGTATCCTCTGCATGGCTCAACCACCACCAGTTACTGTACTGGATTTTCTTGGTTAAGTTATGTGTTGACATTTGATCTCCCCACCCTGTTCGTTACAGGTCTGGAAACGGGGTACCCCCAAGCCCATGGTTGGAGTTCTCAACCGCGGCACCATGGCAGGTACCTCTATGGTCCAGATCAGGCGATTTACTGGTTCAGTGGCTTCACCCTAGAATGGATGCCCCTCAGCTATCGCCAGGCAGTCAGGTGTGGTGGAAACTTGGGGAGAGATTGATGAAACAAATGGCTAGGCAGCAAGGAAAAATTCGACATTTTTGGTCCGGACACCTGGTTTGGAGCTTCGAAGTACTGCAGCATTTTTTTGATGTTGTATCACTATCCATGATTTTTGCTTCTCCATTAAGCCAGAGGCCTTGGGACGGTATTTAGAGATATGGCGGCCCAACATCCCAATGATTGTAAGTAAGAAATCAGTTGACTTTCATGAGACCTTAGCCGCAGCAAGGGCTAGTCCAAGGGATCAGTTGTTTTATATCTTTGGCGCATTTTTTCCAAGGTGAATGGCAGCAGTTTAGTGAATTTGAGTGAAATCTAAGGAAGACTTCCTCAATAGACCACTGTTTGGTGCTTTCCTTAAAGAAACCCACCGCCCTCTGTGGGAGATATATTGCTGGGTAGCTCCGGGCGAGCCGCTAAATCCCCGACTAAATCATCGAACTAAATCAACTAAATGATGGATTTTCCAGCAAGCCATGTTTGATTACCGGAGGGTTCTAGCATATCCCATTCCAAATCCCTACCAAACCCCTATTAAACCCCTATCAAGCACGATCAAACACCATTGGTACTGTAAATCCCTATGGATCTTGGATCTTCCCCGTCTTCCCCTGACTTTAAAAACCACCTCTCAGGCTCTCGATGGACAATCTGGTGGTCTTCAGTTTGATCATGACGACCTATCGGGTTCCGGCCTGTCTCACCCGCAAGGCTCGGGGGCTGTCCCTGGGCCAAATTTGTTGGGTCAAGATGATCACCCCGTATCTACCCCCGCCCCATTGGTTTTGGCATCGATAGAAACATCTCAAAAATTAAAGGCTGGAAATGAAATGCCAATTTCGTGAGTCCATTCTTACCCCAAAGTTCGACCCCGCTAGCCATGCGAATACACAAGAATACACAAGTTTTTTGCCGACTTTGGTACGGAAATGAAACTGTAAGGAGTTTGGGGATTAACTCCTGGGAAGTAGCCCAGTGATCGGCATGTGGATCACCAATTCTTATCTTGGTAGATGATCAGTGAAAAAGTATGGAAAAGGTGTAAATGTTTGGAAAGCACCCTCTGGTAAATTAAGATAGAGACATAAAACCTACTATTAGTTCTATCAGTTTCCTCAATTCACCAGAGGGCAGCTTAGAAACAACCCAAAGAATGGAGATATCCCAGAATTGGAAGGGAAAATCTGCGGAAACCCCCGAGTCCTTGGAGGCAAAGACCATGGTTTCCTGTGAATTTTCCCTTCAAACAACCGATGACCAGTCACCTTGTTGGACTGTCGGGACCCGGAACCGCTATGGCTGATGTAACTGGACCAAAAATCCAGAGGTATCCTTTGAGATCTGATGATTCTAACTATATAATACTATATACCAATCTGGAAAGCCAGAAAAACAATATGATATCCATCAGTTTCATAATAGTGTGAACTGTTAATTATTAGTAATAATGAACCAATTAGCCACTATGAATTCTTATACAACCATTATAATACCAGTATTAGCAACAACCAGCCAGTTTCATCCAGTTTCCGTTTGTTCCACCAGGCCCTGTTTGTCGGCATCGTGGGCTGTGTGGTGATGCGCTTGGGATTCTTTTTGGCCATTGGGCTGCACTGTGGACCTTTATTGCTAGACAACCCAGGGATTCTTCTGATCTGGGACATGATATGTCCAGACAACCAGGTGTATTGTGTTTTTTTCCTGGTCGGTAAGTATTATTCTTGTTTCATCCTTGAAGATTGCATGATGTGTACGTGTATGTGACATGCGTGTATATACATGTATACACACACACACACACTATATATATATATGTATATATACAATTATATATATGTATACAGTATATATATACACATACATAATGTGTATATATGTTTGTGTGTATGTACAAATAAGTTTTGACAGGAGGCTAATTGGTGGCATGTGAGTTCTCAAAAACAGCCCTGCCACTTGGTTATTGTAGGGGTTTTCCTACCTGGTTTATGGGGAGAACTACAACTAGAGGGATAGCTATTAACTAACCAGTATCATTGGATGGGATGGGATGGGGGTATTTTTCCCGGTTGACGTGACATTTATGGACACGCAAACATGCGGTTGAAACCAACAATGAGGACCTAGTTGGCCACCAATGGATTCTGGCCTCTTTGTGGGCTTCTCCAGACATTGAGAAAAAACGCCCCAAATCGCGATTTCAGTGGGAAACATGATGATAGTGACTCCGCACCGTCAAGATTATCGGAGATTCTTCAATCACCTGCCAAGGATCAAAGATTTCCATGTTGAAACTGAATGGAATGTTGCGACAGCCGCTGTTCTTCGTTGCCCAGGCGCTAGAAAACATTTTGAAACACGAGAAGATCCTTCAGGTCTGCATGGGCATTGTGTGGCTTGGAGGAAATTGTTTGGTGCTGAAAGAGACATGTCCATGGTTGTAAAGATAGATCTTTTTCAAATGTCATTGAGGCACACGTTTTAAAGGTGTTTTCTTCGCAGATTTTTTGAACCGTGAGGGTGCGCTGGTTGTATTCCAATGCCTTTCTTTGACGGGTTTAGGCTTTTGGAGGGTCGTGTGGGCTCCTCAAATCCTAGTTGGTTCGTTCCATTTGCATCTGCTTGGCGGATTGAAATAGATTTCTTTTCCAAAAAAAGATGGGATGATGATCCTACATCAAGGAGCATTTTCCTTCATTTACATGCATTTCCTTGCCATGCAACCACTTTGCAGCGACGTCATGAGTCGACCTCACGATGCTGCGGCCAGTGAAAGCTTTCATCCCGCGAAACCTGTTCCGAGGCTGATGGCCAGCGGTGGACATGCCATGTTTGAAGATGACAACGAAGGTGCGCCTGCCATGCAGCGCCTTTTGCAGGAAAAGTGCAGGGAGATTTTTACCTGCAAACATGGGGAACTTACAGCAGAAACAAACCAATCAATATAGCGAGTTTTACCAACAAAAGATGGGGAAATGATGCAACAAAGAGCCAACAGCAGGTACGGTATATACATATATCTATCTATCCATCTATCCATCTATCCATCTATCCATCTATCCATCTATCTATCTATCTATCTATCTATCTATCTATCTATCTATCTATCTAATCTATCTAATCTATCTAATCTATCTAATCTATCTAATCTATCTATCTATCTATCTATCTATCTATCTATCTATCTATCTATCTATCTAT
>BGPT01000363.1:17174-30264 GCA_003297045.1 Symbiodinium sp. clade C Y103 | reverse complement strand
CAAAGGGCAAAAGGCTTCAACGGCAAATGCCTTGGGTGCTTTCGCTTCCACCGCAAAAACTTCAGTGTGCTGCATCATAAATACCCTGTTGTCACCTTCACCAATCTCGTGCATGGTTGGTTCCTCATCATGCGCGCGAACCAGCACACTGATGTAGCTCGGGAAAATAGCCTCGTCTCGCAACTTCACCCCGAAGCTTGAAAATAATAAGTCTTCATATGGACATGCTATGGGGTAAACCATCCCCACAGCCCTTTGGTTCTCCAGACGCAAGATTTTTCGAACCATCGGCCGGTGATCATCCGTGTAGTTTTTGTAGAGAGCAGATTGCGCTGCGACAACTTGAAACTGACACTCCGGCAGCTGCATAACTGCGGTCTCACTTTCTTGCGTCTGCAACACACTCTGAGTGGCAGCTGACATGTTGGATCGTGCAGTGCTAGCTTTGCGAGTGTTTGTGGCAAGTCTAACATCAATTGGGTGTTTAAAGCAAACCGCTTGTGGGCCGTGCTTGTCCAAGAGTTTGAGGAGGTCCTTCTTTGTCGCGACTTTCGCTAAGTCGCAAAGATTTTTCTCGTCGACCAAAATCCTCTCGATCTCCCCAGTATGATCCGCCAAATTCACCGTGGCCAAAATGGCAACCTCTTCATCACGTTCAGTTTGGCAACTATGCGTTTCGTGACGCTTGCAATGACCCGTTTCGGAATCTATCTTGGTGCGGCAGTTTTTGCACGCGACATACCTGGGATCGCCCAAAATCCCAGTCACCCAAATGNCTCATCTTTCAGCCACAACGTCACCTTGGGGACCTTGGTAGGCGGCGTTTCCTTCAGGGTCACTTTTCCAATGACATCAGCACGTTCATAGCCTTGGCAATGCTTCTTCAAAAGCCCAAAGTTCGATTTCGCGACAGGAAACATAGCACGAAGTGGAGCCACCGATGGATGTGCCTCTGCAACCGCCGACACCTTGCCTTTCCTCGTAACGTCGGCGGAAAAACCAGCCAAGAATGTAGAGTTTTGCTTCACCTCCACTTCCGTGATCTGCACGAATTTTGGTCCGTAAAATTCTTTCGCCCTATCTTGAACCTCTCTGTCAGTGGAGCCTCTGATCTCTGCATACAAGCCTTGTCCTTTTTTGTCCACGAGACGAACAATGGCCTTCCACCACGGCTTCTTGCCGATAGCTTCGATTTTCTTCATCTCGTGGTACACGGGACGCAGCAGCANCAGCAGCACCACAACGTATTTGATGTTGTTTTTGCTTAGTCTCTCCAGCGTCACTTCCTGCAGAGTCATGTTGCTGTTGGGACGTTGTGGCAGCACTCGGGCAAGCGCGGCCAAAACCATGTAGGTGTTCCACTCAAATGTACGAACACGCTTCTTTTGAGCCGACAAGATGACACAACAAATCATCGCTAGGGAAGCGAAGGCAAAAGTGTGCATTCTGTCTAGCATGAGTCGACTGCTTCATACCCTCTTTGTGAAGCATAAAAGTTTGCAAATTGTTTTGTGAAGCATACGAGTACTCCAATTGTTTGGGGAACTTAGCCAAAATGCATCCGTGTGATATTTCATTGCAAGTGCTTCAAGCTGCAGACATGCGACGAATGCACCTTTTTCTTTGCAACCGCAAATGCCTCATCGTGTGGGAGACTCAGACAGTTCTGGCTGCCGCCCACGTGGATTGGCGAACTTGATTTTTCAATCGTCCCGACGGTGGCGCACACACATGTCCAACACCGTTTCCATGTCCCGAATGCGCCGTTCAAGATCACAGACATGACTGTTCAAGGTTTCCATGTCATTACTGCGGTCTCGGAGACGATCTGCCAGGCTGTTCACAAGTTCTGCCATCTCCACCAGGGGAAGAGGCTGCACGATCATGACAGTGATGCCTATGTCCTCTTCTGCAGTGCCCGGAAAGGCAAGATTCANTCACAAGTTCTGCCATCTCCACCAGGGGAAGAGGCTGCACGATCATGACAGTGATGCCTATGTCCTCTTCTGCAGTGCCCGGAAAGGCAAGATTCAGCTTTCGATCCAAAGCGTGATTTAAATCCATCAATGACCTATACGCAGTCTGGTCCGACACCAAGAGGATGATGCGTTGATCTTCAGACAAGGCACTAGTCCATGATGCGATATGGTGGCCGTACTCAGCTATTGGTGGCACATCTGTTCTGGCCAACGGCAAAACAAGGGGGAGGATGAACTGGTTGATTGGAATTTNCCATGATGCGATATGGTGGCCGTACTCAGCTATTGGTGGCACATCTGTTCTGGCCAACGGCAAAACAAGGGGGAGGATGAACTGGTTGATTGGAATTTCCGCTGTCTCCAACAGCAACGGCCTCAATACGCTTCTCACAACCTGGGTCGGATCGTTCTTCTTGAAGAGGATTGAAAATCTCAAGTCTTCGGCTGGTAGTAAACAGCGTGTATTCATNCTTCTTGAAGAGGATTGAAAATCTCAAGTCTTCGGCTGGTAGTAAACAGCGTGTATTCATAGCAGCTGAAGAGACAATACGAAAGTTCGATAGCTCGAGATCACTTGAGTCACTTGCAGCCAAACAGGAACGAACATCCAGACTTGAGACATGTTCATTACAATATGGCACATGCAATGCAATTGATTCAGAACATGCAATGCAATGCACAACAACAAGTCAAAGATGTGGTTTATGACAGTGAAGCACAAAACATTGAGGTTCCAACGTTTCGACCATTGCGAAGCCTGACATCTTTCAAGGTCGAGAAACCCACAACAGAATGTCTTGGCTCCATCGGCTCCATCCCAGCTCCCTTGGGCCCTGGCCTGAAGAGAAACAGAAAGACGATGATGAGCAAACCTGGCAGTTGCAAACTGAATGTGGTGACAGTTGCAAGGTTTTTCGTGCATCTCAAAAACCTGTTCACAAAATGTTCGCAGTCATGTATAGGCAGCTATACGATATCCGACAACAAATCAGAGAGTATTGACGCTTCAAATGATGCATCGCGTGGGAGACTCAGACAGTTCTGGCTGCCGCCCACGTGAATTGGCGAACTCGATTTTGCAACCGAGACAGAAGAGACAGCTCTGGCTGCAATACGTTTCTTTGCCAACAAATTAACACGCAATGTCTTCGCGTGAAGTCTCTGCAGGCACTAAACCCATCTTAAAGCCATATCTGAAGCCGTATCTTAAAGCACCTGAAGCTATCGATGACGTGTTTTGGCCACCATGAACAGCTGTTTAATTGCCTCGATCAATGTGAAACAAACGACAGCAACAATCATATATTTGATCCTCATGGGCCTCCCATCCTAACACAGCTCGAGCTGGAGGCTCAAGACCCTTCAACCCTCTCCCAACCTTAGCTGGCACGTGCCCAGCAGAGCGCATTAGCGCATCGCCTCTGCTGTCATACTGGGTTACACACCCAGCGTTGGCCCCAAGCACGCGAAGCTGTGTCCCCTACCACAGGCCAACGTGGTATCCAGTTTCCGCGTATTTTGGAGCAAGAAACTGTTTGGTAAGGGTCGCCTCTATTTGGAGACAAAACGCGTGATGGTCTGCAGCTACGAGCCGCAAGAAGACACGTTGAAAAAAATTCTGTGCTAGAAACGTCAAGTCCCCCACTTTGGTGGACTGCAGAACCAAACACTTCTCACCGCAGCCGCTTGGCACAGCTACAGTGAGTTGAAGTATGCGGGAAGAAAAAACAAGGCAACAAAGTAACGACAGACCGCCTTCTATCAAAGATTTATCTTCAACCCAAATTGTGGGACTTGCTGCGCTAGAATCAAAGGAACTGATCAACATGCATTGACCAATAACAGCCCCGTCTGCTGTACGGACGCGATAGTATGAAATGAACACACAGAGCACATGGAGAAAAGTTGGCGACAGCAGGAGTGCATCAGCATCCATGAGAACCAGCATCTTAAGGAGGTAAGCAGACAGGCAGCGAGGTAGGTAGGCAGACAGACAAGTAGGTAATCAGGTATAGTACAAAGACAGGTAAACAGGCAGGTGACTCTAGTGACAGTTGCACGCTTCTTCGTGCATCCCAAAAACATGTTGACAAAATGTTCGCAGACAACTATGGTCAACGGTACGATGTCAGACAACAAAGCAAAAAGCATTGAGGTCCTGACGTTTCCGATCGTACGGTCGACCTGGCCCCCCGCCAAGGTGGGGGAACCATCCTATGTCCCCTAAGTTATGGAGCGGGCTATTTGTATATATATATATATATACATATATATAGACATATATACATATATAAAAGGTCGCTATATATATATATATACACATATATTTATACAGGGCACAATGATGTGTTTGTGTTCGTATTTCATTGCAATACGTGACCACATGTGAAACATGCCAGAGAAAACAACCTGTGTCAGTCAAGAGATCGTCCGGCTCCGAGTCTTTGCGCCAAAGGCAAGCCCTTCCCAATCACAATCGTCGTCATCATCCATATCGGCTCATCGGCGATGAGCTTCCTTCGGATTCCGGCTCATGGCGCCAGATCCCTCTCATGGCAAAGTCTTGAACTGCCCGGGTGATGACCTTTCGTACAGGTCCGAAGGAATCGTCGTTCTCCGGCCACGGCTGAGTTGAGGACTGCTTCGTCCGAACCTTCTGCCGCGGGCTCTAGAGGTTCTGTCAGCATGGAACACCGAGTATCCATTGCGCTCCAAGCTGGAAGGCGGCTGCTCTCTCATCCAATTCCTTGCTCACTCTTTTCTTCACACATCTGTGATGACCTTGATGATCGCCGCAATGAGCTTTAGCAGGACATAGCTAGCTACGGCAGCTTATTTTTTTTTAGTTACTTCTTGTTTTTTCTCTACTTAGCATCTGTCCGTCCGTCCAGAGAGAGAGACTTATTCTGCCCACAAACAAGAGGTTGAGGGAACCGGCATTACTGGCACTCCGGGCCAGATATAAATTCTGTTCAACCACGGATTCAATGGGGAAGAAGCGACAATAGATGTACCGTGGCTGATGGCAAGGCCATGGTACACCATCACTTCCTTCGACATTCTGAATACCTGAGACCTGAGACACAAGCCTGGACAATATTTTATTTATCAAGTGTAAGCATGTGTGAGGGTCTGGTGGTATATCCCGTTTCAGTGTGAACCAAAGAAAAAAGCAAGATCTCTTATAACCACGTGTAAAAGCATGTCATGCGGGGTGTGTGTTTTTTTTTGGGGCCCCCCAACCAAGAGGGTCATTGCCATCACCCCAAAAAAACCGAGAATAAGCTAACGGGCGGACNGTTTTTTTTTGGGGCCCCCCAACCAAGAGGGTCATTGCCATCACCCCAAAAAAACCGAGAATAAGCTAACGGGCGGACCTGGCGAAGGGCGAGGCGGAAGATTGGGATGGTGGGTAACGTTGGGATTTTATATTCACGGGTTTGCCCTTGTGCTCCTTTCCATGAGGTTTCTGGGGTTTTCGAATTAGAAATTCTGATGACTATGTTACATTGCAAACTCATCTAAGCCACTCTGAATACTTTGCAACTTATTTCGTTTCTTCTGCACACACATTCACAAAACATGTCTCGGTACACCACTGTTTACAGCAATTTCAAACTTTTATTCATGAAACGACAAATGCTTGTCAACATAGAATAGTATTATCTCACCAGCCCGTCCCAAGTCCATCGGCTCCATCCCAGCTCCCGTGGGCCCTGGCCTGAAGAGAAACAGAAAGACAATGATGACCAAACCTGACAGTTTACACAATTGCAGGTCAACAGTGCGAGTATGTACTACACAAACACAAAAAGAAAAAAAAGAAACACCGACAAAGAATTATCCCACAATCTGCAGTCGGAACTGTCTTGCTGCTCTGCTGCCTGCGAAGAGCTCCAACGCTTCTATTGTTTGCGACTCCTTGGCGTACGCATGGATTGCATGGTTCATGTGCAAACATTGCTTGTGCATGTAGTTTTGGAGTAAAAACTTTCAAACAGACATGCAAATTCTCGCCTCAAGTGGCAACACATCGCTTTATTTCTAGCAGAGACCCGTAACGAGGCTGCGACTATTTTTGCGGCTCAGAGATATCGCCCAGACAGCTCTGGCTGCAATACGTCTCTTTGCCAACGANTTATTTCTAGCAGAGACCCGTAACGAGGCTGCGACTATTTTTGCGGCTCAGAGATATCGCCCAGACAGCTCTGGCTGCAATACGTCTCTTTGCCAACGAATTAAGACGCACTGTCTTCGCGAGAAGTCTCTGCAGGCAACTTTTTCTAGCAGCCAACGAAAATGATCCTTGAAGCAAACACCGATAACTCAAACGAAATAAGACTTTTCATTCAATGACATTACAATTGAGTATTGACAATATTTTCAGTGAATACGTATCGCCCAGACAGTTCTGGCTGCAACACACATTCTCTGCCGTAGAAATTAAAATGCTGCGTTGGAGCTTGCAGGACCCTCAGGCAATTTCGCCTTTTCGGCGATGAGCCACGACGAAATCCACTGCCATCTCACGTGCAACACCGCGATGGCAGTTGCTGTCAATTCAGCAATTTCTTTGTCAGTCATTGCAAATTTATGAAANCGACGAAATCCACTGCCATCTCACGTGCAACACCGCGATGGCAGTTGCTGTCAATTCAGCAATTTCTTTGTCAGTCATTGCAAATTTATGAAAGTCTAAAGTTCTTCTCCAAGACATCTTTTCCTGCTCCTCATCTTGATCAGGATTAACACCAGCCCTACGCAACATCCATGTTTTCAATGCTTGTACTGCTTCAACGATGTGCTCAGCCTTCAATCCGAATTTACACGTGACCCCATCGTCACCTGGATGAAACCAGTGTGGATGAAAGACCTGTGCCAACTGGGCCACACGTGTTTTTTCCGCAAAATTGTAGGCGCCCGCTTCTGTATTGAACCACATCTTGTTTTGCGCTTGCAGTGCTGAATCGTCCGGAATGTCAATCCGATGGAGTGGGAGCATATTATGAACCAACCGCAGCAAATCCTGCGCGCGCAGTCACACGACATGCAACAAGAAAAAGACAAGAAACTGGAAACATGAGCCGAAATCCCATGACACTTTTTCATTCCTGTCAGACCTGGAAACACAACATTTGCACATGGCGTCCTGCAGAACTCTAAAAACATGCGGCTTCTCGTTGCCATCATTCATCAATGCCTTCCGACGCAATTTGTGTTGCTTCTTTGTTCTTCTCGCTTCAAATGGCAAGTTGCCATCAAGCTGGCGCTGCTCGTAAGTTTGCTGTTCCTTCGAAGAGCGATGGCTTCTGTCAGGCCGTGCAAAAAAACCTCGTTGCNTCAAATGGCAAGTTGCCATCAAGCTGGCGCTGCTCGTAAGTTTGCTGTTCCTTCGAAGAGCGATGGCTTCTGTCAGGCCGTGCAAAAAAACCTCGTTGCTTTGGATCCACGCGAAACTGTTCTTGAATCTTCAAAAGGCTATCGTGCATGAGCGGAACCTGCCATTCGTTCAGTTTCATGGTGCACAAAATCGCCTCTACGGACACACGGCAGACGCCGCTCCATGACTCTTGCACAATTTGCTTCCAGAAAATTGAAGCAATGTGACCAGTGGGATGGAGACATCGACTAATCTGGAGCATGTCGTCGGAATTTTCATCGGCTGCTTCCTGATGGCTGCTGCCGTGTCTAACACAAAAAGCCACACTCGTTTCACCTCGCAGCATCAATAATGCTTTTGGAGCCGCCAAAAAAAATAAGTCCCACCGATGGTTCCAATGCCTTTTTGGTTCGCACTTCACAAGCACTGTCACTTCTTCCTCCAAATCATGCCTTTTGATCTGGCACACCATCAAACTGCATTCCTGCAACAAACGAATGCAAATGGTTTCTCCCCAGACATTGACCGCCCGGGGTGTAGGCGGAGCCGCATCCGATGCATCGTCTTCTTCACCCTCCTCCTGCCATGGGTCCCTTTCGGGGTGCCACGACATCTGCGTCGATTCAGCAGGCTGCTGTTCCAATTCACCTTCCTCATCGTTTTCCAGCCATGGATCGTATTCGGGACTGCGCCAATTGTGTTCCACGGGCGTCTCCTCTCTGGCGGCCACCGGCACATCTTCCTGCCACCCACGTTTCGGTCGCTCAGACAGCTCTGGCTGCGACTTCCAGCGTGTGGCAGGTCCTGATGCCTTCGGCCCGGCGCTTTGCGATGCCGAGGTTGGCTGCCTCGGCAACAAGTTTCTAACGATCGGGTACGGAAAGTTCGTGCGTTCCTCTGCCATGCGTGGCTTCACGTTGAGAATGTTCTTCTCGAGCTTCATCAAATAGTCCGGTGTTGGAGAAGGAAACCTCAGAAATGCAAGCAAAACACACACACACACACACACACGCACCCCTTCCAGTAGTCAAAAGTTTGCATCCCTTCCGGATCCTAACAACTTTTTTCAAACCATAATCACGACAAAGCCACGACCAATTTTCTTGACCGAACTTGTCATTAACGAAAGCATTGAAAATGAGAGCGTGCATCGTTTCCACAGGACCAACCCAGCCGTTCCTTCTAGCCTGCATTTCATGAGGCTGCAGCATACCTCTGTCCGAAGTCACCATGGTTCTGATAACCCTCTTGAAGGCTCCGCCCAGATTTTTCCACTCTGATGTGTCACGCAAACCATCCAGATCACAAAAGACCCAAGCAGGAGATGAACTTGGCGGCCTAGGTTGCGCCAAGCCAACGTTGTCCAGCTTAGGGTCCCATGGCACAATGTCACGATGCAAAAAACGGAAAAGCAATCAAAGAATCTCAATCTGCATCTGCGCGAATGATTGCCAATGCTCCGGCGTGCACTCCAATCCCAAACACGTCGTAATGAGTTGGTTTTTCCCAATGACGATCAATTTTTCGACCACCGTGGCAGATGCAGTTCCATTCGTCTTATTTTCATTCCCTTGCCATCTGATGCCCGTTCTAATGGACACATCCCCTTCTGCATTGTTCACATCCAAGAACACTTGCCCGAAACAAAAAGCCATCTCATTTTCAGCACAGTTTCTGTACATTTCGAACCTCGTTTGTTCTTCCTGTGCCTTTGGAATCCATTCGTCTGGCTTTTCCAATTGCTTGTTCAGAGTCAGCTTGAAGACAAGGTCGTGGTTGTCGAGCATGAAGACATCCTTGAATGCTCCGGAACCGCACCGGGTGACGGTGTCTCTTATTTCGATATCAGGTTCAGATCCTGCCTGATGTTTGAGTTTCAAAAACAGATGTCCAGTTTTGAACTTCTGCAAGGTTTTCTTCCCCCACTTCTCCGAGTCGACTTTCTCACCAACAAAATCCACAGCGCAGACTTTGAAGTCTCTGTACGCGGTCACCGCCATGGTTGACTCTCACAGAGATCTAAGCAAGGCTACAAGTGTGGGTGCAAATAAAACCCATGTGTCGTCAAAATTTCGTCAGCTAAAATTCATGCTCACTGTGTTGTTTGTGTATATCTTAGATGCAAACTGTGACTGTCTGTCGATAACATGCCGTTCCGTGCCTTGAAATCAAAGCTTGAGCCAAAAACGTCAAAGCTGTAGTTTTTCACGGAAGTTGCAAGAGACGCATGTCCGAGTCTGCTGCGCCAGAGCACGATGTCTCCGGAGCCACATGAAATGCATTCACTGAAGCTGCACGGACACCAGAGTTATTTTTGTTTCCACGTGAAAACAACATGGCAGTAGGTGATGTAACACAGGCATCGGAAATGCAGAAGGCACGCTCAGACAGCTCTGGCTGCATGCCGCTGCCCTTGCAGGTTCAGACATCTGTGTCTGNGTGATGTAACACAGGCATCGGAAATGCAGAAGGCACGCTCAGACAGCTCTGGCTGCATGCCGCTGCCCTTGCAGGTTCAGACATCTGTGTCTGCGCTGCGATGCCAACTATGCTCATAAATGCACGCGCGAAAGCCATTCTTCAATCTCAGGGGCNATGCCGCTGCCCTTGCAGGTTCAGACATCTGTGTCTGCGCTGCGATGCCAACTATGCTCATAAATGCACGCGCGAAAGCCATTCTTCAATCTCAGGGGCGATTGTGCGAGTAAGCTCTTCTTCCTCGTCCGCCTGAGCCCACTGCCTAGCATTTTTCTCTTTCGACTGACACTGCAGATTGAAGTTCGGCACGGTGGTGTAGTACTCCAAGCACTGCAAACACTGAGCCTGTGCAGCATATAGGAACTTGTACTCCTCATTCCGAGCCGGATCGTTCTTTTGCATCTTGGCGTGCCTTCGACTAAACTTCGGACAGTGAGGCGCCTCATCGCACGGAGCCGCTGCTGCGCGAGTGGATGGTCTGCTGTCACTGTGCGACCTGCTGTCGCCCTGCGAGCTGCTGCCGTCACTGCTCGTGCGGGCCCGGGACTCCTTTCTTGGAGCCTGCGAAGGCGCTNGCCCTGCGAGCTGCTGCCGTCACTGCTCGTGCGGGCCCGGGACTCCTTTCTTGGAGCCTGCGAAGGCGCTATTGCAACCTGGGGCGGGATGGTCTTGCTGGTTGTTCGCGCCCTGGGAGGGGTCGTGGCAGCCCGTGCCGAAGCCAGTGGCAACTTGGACCAAAACGTCGGTCGATCGCTGTGACCAGCAGACCGCTCATCCAAAAGGGCCCGCCACCCTTCGAGCTCTTTAGAAATCGTGTCCACAACAGTCATGTGGCGAACTGAACTCNACTGCGGAAGTTCAACAAGCTCAAAAGGTACTTAAATCTCGCGACCAACGATGCCACGCGTTCCCCGTCTTTCATCTGGCTCCAATCATCAAATTCCATCACTAAGCTTCTTAGCTCCCGCAAATTTTCTTCCACATCGCTAGTGCCTTGCCCTGGCGCGGCAGCTATGTAGGCGCCCACTACCTCTTTCAGTTCCTGAAGAGGTGTCTCTTGCGGGGTTTTGTTGATGTTCAACTCACTGAGCAAGTTTCGAAACTTCAGCCTNCTGAAGAGGTGTCTCTTGCGGGGTTTTGTTGATGTTCAACTCACTGAGCAAGTTTCGAAACTTCAGCCTTTGAAACTCGAGGGCGGCTTCCTCCATGCGGCTCATGGGTCTGCTCTCCATTGACATTCCAGCTTCCCAGACAGCTCTGGCTGAAGCGGAAGCACAAAAGTGATGCAAACGGATGTCTTGTGAAGATGTGAAGATGTGAAGATGTGAAGATGTGAAGATGTCAAGATGTGAGGATGTGAAGATGCGAGGATGTGAAGATGTGAAGATGTGAAGATATGAAGATGTGAAGTTGTGAAGGTGTCAAGATGTGAGGATGTGAAGATGTGAGGATGTGAAGACGTGAAGATGTCAAGANAGATGTGAAGATGTGAAGATATGAAGATGTGAAGTTGTGAAGGTGTCAAGATGTGAGGATGTGAAGATGTGAGGATGTGAAGACGTGAAGATGTCAAGATGTGAGGATGTGAAGATGTGAAGATGCTTGTCTCTTGCTCTGCATGTCTATTTGACAGCTTCATGTCAGCCGCTGTATCTGTGATAGATTTTCAATGATGTCATCGCATCGATTGCGGTGGACCTGCACTCTTGAGATCGCTTCAAAGCAATNAGCTTCATGTCAGCCGCTGTATCTGTGATAGATTTTCAATGATGTCATCGCATCGATTGCGGTGGACCTGCACTCTTGAGATCGCTTCAAAGCAATGGCCGCTGGCGAGGAAGCAAAGTGGTCAAGTTTTCACTCTGGCGTGCTAAGACAAAGTTTCACTGTGATGAGTTGCCCGCGGCCCTGAGCTTCTGGCAAACAGTGGGCAGAAATAGGCTCCTGCCGTCTACTACTTACAGTTATAGCTAACAGGGTGCCACCGTTGAGAGTTCCTCTTCACTGTGATAACAAAGAAACTGTTGCAACACCGCCCCCGACGCTCCAGCACTTTTTTCCGCGATCATCGCCGAGGCAAATCAAACGCGATGGCATCTCAGACAGCTCTGGCTGATGCCGTGCGTTGTTGAAGCCAATCAAAGCATCATGTCAGAGCCCATGCGCACCGAGCCAACTTTCTACATGTGGCGGTATAGTGACCGTTCTTCGTGATCTCCCCATGCTTGTTGCTGCCCAGCCTCGTGCCGTCATGTCTTGCGACGTGCACCGGATATTGAAATTCTGCGTTGCACTATAGAAGCTCATGCATGCCACGCAGTGATTTTGAGCTGAATACAGAAATTTGTACTCTTGTTGCTTCATGGTTTCGAGATGTCCGTATTTCCGATCAAAGTTTTGGACGTGAGGCGTCAATGGGCAAGCAGACACATTGTTCGATGATTCTCTCCCGCCCCCCGCAGCTGGCGTCGCACTGCCCGCTGGCTCTTCAGACTCTCTTGCATCCTCCTGACCCTCTTCCGTCCNCAGCTTCGTGCATTCGAACTTTGCAGAGTCATCTCTTGCTTTGTCAGGATGCTTATTGCGAAGAAATTGCTTTCGCCGTATCTTCAGCCACTTATATTCCTCAAATGTAACTTCCTGCCAGCGTGTCTTTTCGGACCGCAGTACCTGCAGCAACCACATCACGTCGTCAATGGCCTCGCTCGCCATGGCTGCGACAAGAAAATTTTCGGAGTATTGGCAGCGTGGCACGGTCGACAGCCCTTCTGCGCAGCGAATCATGCTTTCAATGCTGTCGTGCTCCACTGCTTCCAAACGCAGAACCAAAGCTTTCAAAGACATTTTCTGACGCAAAGACAAGCTAAGCATACAATAGAAGAATAGAAGAAGTGAGAAGCTCATCACAGTCGCAGCTGTGAGTTACGGTCCTGCAAAATACAGCTGAAGTCTTGGATGACAATGTCCTGGCAACAGCATTCAAACAAGAATTGCGGAGATCATCGCACGTGCAGCTGTGAATTACGGTCCTCCAATATGCAGCTCAAGTCTCGGCAGCGGATCTCCTGGCGAAGGTTGATATCTTTTCGGTGGCTGCCACTCATAAGGACATAGTGCTTGCTTGTGCAACTCTGCAACCAAAAAACAATAGTCGCACGATACCCCATGCCGTCACTTTGTGATGCCTTTTTTTCTCTCCTTGATACTGTGTGTTTGTTTCTATTCCATTGTTCCGCTGTTGCACCAGCTGTCT
>BGPT01000362.1:322886-339538 GCA_003297045.1 Symbiodinium sp. clade C Y103 | reverse complement strand
ATAACAATGCTGTGAACACCGCACTTGGGAAAAGATTGCCAGGATGCACTTTGCATATCGAAGAGGCATATGGAAAGTTCAATTTTTCCCAGAATAGTTGACTTTTACGCAGAAAAGTTCAAATAGTGCAAATAGTTCAGAAGTTCAAATAGTGAAGAAATTTCTTCACTTTTGAAGGTTCAGGATGGTTTATTAATCCCACCTTGACATTAGGTAACTCCAGCCGTCCCCAGCCGAGGTCATCTGAAGTCTATGACCTCCGTGGGGAAGACTCACTGGGCCATGGATTTCCACGGCATCTCCATTGGAGATCAGGCCTTCAAGGTGCGCTATGTCTACACGTTGACCCTTCGGTAATCAAACCTGGCAATTGGAAATCCCCTATAAATGGAGGTTTTAACGGGAATATCATCTATAAATGGTGGATTCTCCATTGCCATGTTGCCATGTTTGATTACCGGAGGGTAACCATGTAATTATATCATGATCATGTATTATGTATGTAAGAATATGTAGATATATGTAGATTTATCTATGCTTTTCCGTGTGTGATCATCCATTTGAGAGAGAGAGAAAGATGCCCATATTGCATCCTATTCTCGATTATTATCTATGCACACCCAGTTGACTCTGATTTTGGCGCTCTATCACATGATATCGCATTCTAAACTGCTAAATGATCCATTTAAACTATAAAGTCATACAATCAGCATACCCTGTTGGACTTCCTGAGTCCAAATTTTGGCAAGGCGATTTTCGCTGTTGTTAGGAAGTATGGCCAGTGAATGGAGAAACTCCTAAATATCCTAAGTATACTGTATATACTATCAAGTACTGCTGCCCCCCACTTCGGTTTCCGAATTCCGGGACTATCCATAGAAATCCACGGCTACTAGCGCCCCCAAGCCGCGTGGCCAGATGGGCTCCTGTGACCCAGCCCTGAAGAAGGTGGGGATGGAGACGGTCTGTAGCATCATCCCGGACACCGGCACCACGCTGGTGGTGGGCCCTGAATCACAGATTGCCACCCTCTACGAGGCGAGAGATGCAGCGCGCGGAGCGCATGGATGTTTTGGATCGCGGTTCTGTGGTTCTTAATGTTGGATGTTGACTAGTGCAATGGTCCGGAATTGTGTCAAGTTTGTCCCAAATAATTCCAGATTTGTGTATTGGTGGGGTGGTCTTGAATTGTCGTGTCAAGTGGTTTTTTGTTTTATGTTGTTTCAGGTCAATTTTGTTGTCTCATGATTTTTTTTTGTCAGGACTTTTTTTCAAGTTTGTTGAAACATGTTTTGTTGTTTTTTTATAGTCATTTTCTTTTGTTTGTTTGGTCCAAGATAAAAGTCTTACAGTACTATGCCAAATTCCGCAAATTTTACAATCCCTTGTCTAAGGGCTGCCGCCCCTGCCGCCGACCCCGGAAATGAACGTGGAGCTTGCCTGCTGCCGCTGCTACATAGTGGACAGCCTGCTCCTCGAAAAAAGAAGCTGCCGGCACCAAAACACCATGCCCCTGAGGGACGACCTAACTCCAAAACTGCACCAAAAAAACTCCCTAACGTGTCTTCTGAAACCCTAGAAAAACAACATGTTTCGACAAATTTCGGCTTGCCTGCTGCTGCTACTGCTGCTGCCGGCTGCTGCTGCCGCTGCTGCATAGTGGACAGCCTGCTCCTCGAAACAAGCAGCTGCCGGCACCAAAACACCATGCCCCTGAAGGACGACCCAAAAAAACTCCCTAACGTGTCTTCTGAAACCCTAGAAAAACAACATTTTTCGACAAATTTCGGCTTGCCTGCTGCTGCTACTGCTGCTGCCGGCTGCTGCTGCCGCTGCTACATAGTGGACAGCCTGCTCCTCGAAACAAGCAGCTGCCGGCACCAAAACACCATGCCCCTGAAGGACGACCTAAGTCCAAAACCGCACCCAAAAAACTCCCTAACGTGTCTTCCGAAACCCTAGAAAAATAACATGTTTCGACAAATTTTCGACTTGCCTGCTGCTGCTGCTGCTACTGCTGCTGCTGCTGCTGCCGCTGCTGCATAGTGGACAGCCTGCTCCTCGAAACAAGCAGCTGCCGGCACCTCCTGTTGTTGTTGTTGTTGTTGTTGTTGTTGTTGTTGTTGTTGCAACCTCTCTGCCCTGACGCGCTCCCCCTTGCCGTCAGCCGGGGTCGGCGGATTTTTAAGGGGGTTGTCCATGAGCAGCGTAGATCTTCAATAGTATGTTTGTTGAGGGGCCTTCTATTGTGTCTAGTTTTTTTTGGGATGTTTTTTCCCACAAATGCCTTTATCCCTTTCTTTGGCATAGCTAGTGTAACTTACTTAGCTTTGATTTTGAATCCTCAGAATGCCACCTTTCCCCACCATAATAAATCCCTTATCAAAACCCTTTTAAAAAACAGCACCCAAACAATGTTTCGGGGGTAGCCCGTGAGCAACTCAGATCTTCAATAGTATGTTTCTTGGGGAGGGCCCTCTATTGTGTCCAACTTTTTCTTGGGTGGAAATTTCCAAAAATCCATGTTTCATTCTCCTGGCATCCTCTCCTGGGGTTTCTATGAGATTCTATAGGGTTTCTATGGGAGCTGTTTGGAACTTCTATGATGTTTCTAAGGGGGTTCTATGGGATTTCTCGGGTTCTACAGGAATTCTATGGATTTCTATGGGATTTCTATCATATTTCGATGGAGCTTCTATGGAACTTCTGTGGGATTTCTATGATATGTCTATGTGATTTCTATGGGATTCCTATGTTTTTTTTGATGTAATGTCTATGATATTTCTACGTGATTTCTATGTGATTTCGATGGGATTTCTATGGGATAAGGGATTTCCTTGGGATTTCTGTGATGTTTCTATGGTATTTCTATGGGACTTCTATGATTTGTTTGGGGATTTCTTGGTATTTCTAACGGATTTCTCTGATATGTCTGAGGGATTCTATGAAATCTTTACTTATCCTTAGGTTTCTTCGAGATTTTAAGGGAAATCAATTGAAAGGAAAGTGATTTCAATTGAAACCCTTACTTGTCAATAGATTTCCTTTTGGGTTTAAAAGGACGATCAATTGAACGTAGATTGATTTCAATTGAAACCCGTACGTATCCTTAGGTTTCTTTAAGGTTTAAAGGAAAATGAATTGAAAGTCAACTGGTGTGAATTGAAATCCTTACTTATCAATTGTGATAGATTTTCTTTTGGGTTTAAAAGGCAAATCAATTGAAAGTGAATTGATTTCAATTGAAATCTTTACTTAAGATCATTATCTACATCATACATCATTCACACCCTGTCCACCTCCCAAAGAGACCCGCCTGAATTATTTGCGTGTGGGGGGTGCCTGCACTAATCAACATCCAACATTAACCATTGTGTGTATCATATAGATAGACACACATATATGTTTACACAATAATATATACAGATACACGTACTGTACGCAGGCACCTCTTTATATGATATATAAATATATGTGTGTACACTATTTAATACACGTGAGCTATGAGCCACTTGCTAGCTTGGTTGCACGAGCGCTCGAACTCAGCAGTGTAGTAGCTGGACGCTTCAAGATGTGACCATCTGCACCTCTTCTTGATTCCTCCCATGTGTATGGTGGATCAAGGTGGATCCCCCTACCAGGCAGTTCATCACAAACTCCCTGAGTTTAGGCCACTGGTTTTGGTTTTCAGAAAGGTATCATCGCATATGAACAGACCTCGGCATCGCTTCCGGCTAGGACTTGTGCAACAACTGGCAGCGATGCAAGAACACCCACAAGGACTTGCATCGTGCAACCCGGCAGATGCGGCGAGGATTGGTGGGGTGTGAAAATCACCAGCGATCACGGCGGGGCGAAAGGGCCCTACTGTGCCCTCACAAACAAATTCAAAATTACCAGGGAGTTTCTGATAGTTCTGATGTTCAAATTTGGTTTGCTCCCAAACATTTGACAACAGTTGAGCGGTGGAATGGAGATCAATGGGGCACAGGGCCCTTTGCTGCATGGTCCAGTGGATGGTGATTTGACAATTTGAAAGGTGTTGATTCAATAATTGTCACTTGAGTTGGAAGATTTACTTCACATCCTGCAGCCAGGCAAATTTTAATTTGGGAGGGGCCAACAATGAGACCATGTGGGTATGCCTCCTGCTGCCTCATCATGAGGAAATGGAAAAGATGACGAAGCTTGGAAGTGGTCGATCGGGGCAGGGGCCCACTCCACAGCTTTGAAAAGGCTTAGTCCAGTGTTAACTCATATATTTACCATACCCTCCAGTAATAGATGCCCATGCTTTCCCTAGGCGTTTTTCCTACAAGTTTTGTGTGTACCATAGAAATAGAGGGTAAGTTGGTGGACAGTTGCTGGAGGTCAGCGGAAAACCTGAGCCATGGGCAGCAAGAGTCATGAGCACGGCCCCAAAATGATCCAAAATGGTCATTTTTCATAGGGAATAATAAAGCATACTAAAGCATCAAATTTTGGGGTACCCTAATTTCAGACAAACCTACAGAATCCAAAAAGATTTGAATGGACTTTCCCCAATCGGGAAATATGACAATTGAAATGTTGGCATTCCGTATGTATAGTCAAAGATGGTTGTATAATTCTCGCTGCACATGGCACCTCCTTGCTACGGCTGTTGGTGGTTTGTCATGCCCGGTTCACGGTTTGACCGTTGGTCTTACACCAACAATCTGGTTGGTCATGTGGCTGTGAATCATGCGGTGTGTTTCAAAATCGGGGTACCCACAAAAGATTGGTTTTCTGGTTAAATTTGTCCAAAAGCGGCGATGATTTTTGGGTCTCCTATTTTGGGAAACTCCCAGTTGCCCCCAAAAAAACGATGAAACCTCGGATAAAACACAAAACACCTACCACCCACCATCTACCACCTACCAACACCAACACCAGCTACCCACTACCACTATCACTACTACCAACCACTACTTCCACCACTAGTTACTACTAGCCACTACCATAACCAATATCACTACGCCTACGACTACGACCACCACCACCACCACCACCGCCACCTCGGTTTTGTGGCAGCCCAGTTCTTCTCCAAAAATGGAGCTGTTGTGCAATGTGAGGTTATCTCTTCAAAGGAATCCCATTGTTTAAAGTTTAATGGAATAGTTTTCCGGTTTGGGGATTTTTCTTTGATTTTTGGTTCCCAGCTTCCCAGCTTCTGTGCTTCTCTTTTTTCCTGCTTTTCCCAGCTTGTTTGCTTCTCTGCTTCTCCCCTTGTTTGCTTACTTTTCCCTGCTTGATTGCTTGCTCCTCTCCTTCTTTGCTTTTCTGCTTTTCCCTGCTTGCCTGTTTCTCTGCTTTTCTGCGTTTTACTGCTTTTCCTCCTTCTTTGCTTCTTTGCTCCTCTGCTTCTTTCCTTTTCTGCTTTTCTGCTTCTTTGCTTCTCCGCTTTTCTGCTTTTCCTGCTTCTCAGCTTATCGTCGTTTTTGCTTCTCTGCTCTTCCCTGCTCTTCCTGTTGTTTCTCAGAACGAAGCCTTATATCACATAAATAAACCCTAAATCAACCTCAAACAACACCCAAACCAACCCCCAAAAAACAAAAGCAACTCTAGTAAACCCTAAGCACACCCTAAATAAATTTGACACTAACCCTAAATAAACCTTAAACACCCTAAATGGACCCTAACCAACCCCAAATTGATGTTAAACCTCAAACCAACCCTACACAAACCTTAAACCAACCCTGAATAGATCCTAAACCAGCCCTAAACAAACCTTAAACCAACCCTAAATAGATCCTAAACCAACATTGAACAAACCTTAAACCAACCCCAAAGAGATCCTAAACCAACCCTAAATAGATCCTGACAAAGCTCAAAATCCAGCTTTTAAAAAAGCTTAAAACCAACCCCCAAGAAAATTAAACCAACCCTAAATGAACACTAGTTTGCAAACGACCAATATTGCATGACCAGTTCGAGCACCAAAATGCTGCAAATACAGTGGAAAAATGAGATGTTCGGACCCCAAAATGTCGCAAATACAATTGAAATGGCAGCTTCCAGCTCCAAAATGTTGCAAATAGCAAGGAAACTGGCCAGAACAAGAAATCAAGAATCCCCAAACGAAAAAAAAAATATTCCCCAAACAATTCCGGACCCTTTCTAAAAATTGCACCTTGAATTACTAGTGTTGGTCCTTTCAATTGAGATGGTGGTGTTTCTGCAAGACAAGGCAATCCAAAAAACCAATGGTTCATCAATGTCTATTTGGAGGATATACCCCATTTACACGCCACCTTCCAGTGCACCAACATGGTTCTGGAAAATTCACCCTGGATCAGGTCCAGTCAGGAAACCATGGATTTGCCATATTGTTTTCTTAGTTTGCTGGAGGGTAGCCCCTGGTCAACTACCATGGCAATGGAAAAATCGCCATTTTACAACGGTCGCATCCCATTTTCTGGCCTGGTCCCCAACCGCCCAGGAACACCGGGGTCAGGATCGAAGGCCCTGCTGGAGCTTTGGACTTGGTCCAAGCCGATTTCGATAAATTCATGGCATCTTGGACCGGAGGGCAGCACCGCCTGTAGCCTTGGGAGATGTAACATATATAGCGTGATATAGCTATTTCGATATGTATGATTAATATCATATACATATTACACCTTTTAGTACTGCTGTTTTTTTGAAATATGTCTATTATGCTTGTTTTTTTCCATCCAAGTTGGCCTGGTTTGGATCTACTTGGATCCAGATCTATCTTTATGTCTAGCTCTCCAGATCTAGAAATCAACTTACTATGATCTTGCATTACTCTTCCATCCATTGATCTTCGGATCACTGTGGCAAGTGGTGCTGAGGGTATTTCACTGAGATGGTTATATATAGATTTGTGTAGGCCAGTCAGTAAGTGGCCCAAGATCCCAGAGAACTGCAACAAAATATGGGCGCAGTGTGTCTGAAAATGGGGACTACCCGACTACCCCATGTATGGAATATGGGACCTGAAATGACTTGAAGTTCTGATGAACTTCACTCGGTTTATGTCAATTTCCACACCTCGGCATCTCTATTGTGTTTACCATGTTGGTGCTATTTTTTAGCTGAGTTCCCCCAAAATCATTGTTTCGCCAGATAGTTTTAATTCATCACCTATTTACAGATGGCACCCCATGATTTTCCATCTGAAGCATTCCCAGAATTGGATGCAAAAGGAATGGATGATTTGGGGGTACCCCCATGACTCGGGAAACCTCGAATCAGTGTCAAAAAAACCATGGTTTGAGAATATTAGGGGGTTTCCTAAAATATGTAATTACCCCCAAATCATCCATTTTAAATAGGATATTTTCCACTAAAAACCATCCATTTTGGTGTACCCCCTAGGAAAACCTCCATCTGTTCGAGCCCAGGACGTGGTGTCAGAGGTCATGGCACGCAGCTCCCCAGAGGTGCCGTCCCTGGTGGATGAGAAGCCGGACGTCCAGCCGGACGTGGTCAACAAAGCCAGCACCTGGGCAGTTCCGAAGGTGGCCCGGACACCGGGCCGGCCTGGGAGAATTTGGGAGTTGAGGGGAGAGCTCCAATTGATGTGAAAGAATGGCAATTGGGAAGAATTTGGGAGAATGATGGCTCGAAGATGAAGAGAGGTCGCATTTTTTCGGAACTAACTTTTAGTTCAAGGTGATTTGTTTAGCGACCATTATCTAGATGGATACCATGCGCCCAAATGATAGGCCTGAGTTGGGGGGGGTTGGAAACTAAAAACTTTCCAGCCCAAACATAGTGGCGATTCAGGGTCGATGTTAGTTGGCGTGATGGAATTTTTGCGTGTTGCTAGTTATTTGGAGCGCATTAAGAAACCAACGGGGGAGCATCAGCAAAGACAGTGGATTGAAAACATACATCATGGTTTGACCATGTTTGACCAATGAAGATGGTGATTCGACCAACAGAAATGGTGGCTTGATCAAACTACAGGAGGATGTTTAGTGCTGGTCAGGCTGCTAGTTCTGATCGGCAAAGCCTTAGGACATCTTTGGACCTTAGGAAGTGAGTGCAATTTGAAGACCACGAAGCTCCATAGGTGATTGTCGGGAAAGGGAATGGGTCAGCCAATGAGCCAATGATTTAGCGAAGCCATGAATGAATCATTGAGTGAGTGAATCAGTCAATGAATGAATGAATGGATGGATGGACTGGAATGAAGAAAGGCATGAAATGAATGATTGAATGAAATCAGGTGAGATGAGACGAATGAATGGCATGGCATGGAATGGAATGGAATGGAATTGACTGAAATGAGGTGAGATGAGATGAAATGAAACGAAACGAAATGAATGAAATTAAATTAAATTAGAAATACATAAAATGAATGGAATGAAATGCAATGAAATGAAAAGAATTGACGAATGGATGGACGGACGGACTGACATGAATGAAGGCATGAAATGAGAGGAAAGGAAAGGAAATGGAATGAAATGAGATAAGATGGAATGGAATGAAATAAGATGAGGTGAAGTGAAATGTACGGAATGGATGACGGAATCAATCAATGAACTAGTGAATCAATGAAAGAATGCAGCAAGAAATGAATCAATAAATTAGTGCCTCACTGCATTATTGAATCAATGAATGCGTCAATGAATAAAACACTGAATGAATGAATCAATCAATGAACCTATGAGTGAATGAATCCATGAATGAACGAGCGAATCGTCAATGAATGGACGAACGAATGCATGAATGAGCCAACTTCGTACCCATTTCCTAAGCCAAGTCTTCTCCAAGCCACCTCTTCACTGAGTCACTGAGCTACTTCTTCACTGAGCCATCTCTTTTTTTGAGGTACATCTTCTCTCAGCTACTTCCTTTGTGACCCGCTTCTGCTTTGAGCTAGCTGAGCTACCTCCCTCTCTCAGCCTTTTTGTCTTTGAGCTACCACTTCTGTACCCTTTGTACGCCAATTCTTCTCCTTGCGCAGCCATTCCAATTCGTTTGTGAACCTCCAGCTGCAGTCCCACCGTGCACGACAGTGACACCATGCCCAGAAACTACCATTCACACAGCTGTTACAATGCGTTTGGCAACTTCCAGCTGCAATCCTGCATAGCACCGTAGCATCGCTATTGCTTTCCTGCAGCCGTGCCAATGCGTTTTGCCACGTCCAGTTGCAATCCCGAATAGCAAGTCACACCAAATCGACCAATGTGCGCGCAGCGCTGGCAATGGGCCACGTCCGATCTCTTCGGTTTTTTTTTTGCATGTTTTCCTTGAAATCGAACTCTCACTACAGTCTCGGGCACATTTTGCGGACCACGTCTTCCAAGAGCCGTCTGAGACAGTCAGTTGTTTAAACAGCAAATCAAGCTCTTGCTACAGTCTCGCGCGCTTTCCTTACCTTTCTTTGCAACAGTTTTCCAGATCGAGGCCCGAAACCGTGGAAACACAAACCCTCCCTTGGCGACCCCCGCAAGAACACAGTGATTCGTGCACTTGGATTGTTTCGCATGCAGATGCACATGCTAGCATTGCTAGCGGATTGTTGCTGTGTGATTTTACTGTTACCCCTGCCAACTGCTACTGCTACTACCACTGTGGCTGACATGATTCCAAAACTGACCATGGACGTCCGTCCGGAACTCGGAAGATTTCGGGGAAGTTTGCGAGCAAAGCTTCCTTTGAACAAAAGTGTTTGGCTTAAAGATTTAGCCCGATGGAATACCTTTGATCCATTTCAGAAGTTGTGACTGAGTGAAATCCACCGAAGGAGCAGCAGGTGGACATACTTACCGAAAAACCGCCCACTTGGCACCCGATCCATGCGTTTGGTCACTGATTCATGCCATGAAAACGGTTTGTACCACTCCGTTTTCCCAGTCAAGCCGTTTTGACATTTTGTTGAATTTTCAAAGTCCAACAAGGAACTCTCAATTTTTGGTAGGCACCACTCACCCGGTCGAACTCGGGTGCTCGGACCCCGCTCACCTCACCCACTTCCTGCGGATTCCCTCACGGCCCAAGGAGCAATTGGAGAAAAAGTCACGCCCTACATCACCAACAAAGAGAGCAACTGTGCTGTGATTTGTTGGCCCTTGAGGGGCGCTTAGGTCCCTGAAGCTTCGGGGTCGTAGGTTCTGGGGGAAACATGGCAGGATTGGAAGATAGAGAATCCATTGAATTGGATACCATGCGTTGAAATGATAGGTTGAACCTACCATGAGTTCGGAGGGTGGAAACTAACTACTTTCCAGCCCAAACATAGTGGCGATTCAGGGTCGACGTTAGTCGGGGTGATGGTATTCTTGAGTGTTGCTAGTTATTCTGAACGAATTAGGAAGCCAACAGGGGAGTAGCAGCAAAGATAGTGGTTTGAAAACATACATCATGGTTGGAAAATGTTGACCAATTAAGATGGTGATTCGACCTACAGAAATGGTAGCTTGATCAAACTACAGGGGGATGTTTAGTGCCGGTCAGGACACTAGTTCTGATCGGCAAAGCCGTAGGAAGTGGGTGAAAAATGGTGAAAACAATTTGAAGACCACAAAGCTCCATAGATGATTGTCGGGAAGGAGAACCACCCCCAAACATGGGGTAGTTCCAGTGGGCGGGTAATAAAATGGAAAAAAATCATCATGAAATGATTGCATATGCAAATACGCCGTGTGGTTAACATTCAGCGCCATCCAGTCAGATGGGAAGCCTCTGAATGTCAATGTAGGCCCACTCCGGAAGTTGAGAACAACGCTGGCCATGGCCGGCCCATGTTAGTGGAAAACCACCCACTTGGCATTTGATCCATGCGTTTGGTCACAAAATCATGCCATGAAAACGGTTTGTTTGTATTTATTTCCCCAGCTTTTTGATTGTTTGTTTTTTCTCTTTAGTCCCAACTAGGAACTCTCAATTTTTGGTAAGCACGACTCACCCGGTCTAACTCTGGTGCTCGCCACATGGCCACACGCGCCGATTCCTTCGCAGCCCGAGGGGCAAGTGGACAAGAAAACGCCACCGACGGCTTCGGCAAACAGAATAGCAAACCAAGCAACTGTGCTGTGATTTGTTGGCCCTTGAGGGGCGCTTAGGTCCCTGAAGCTTCGGGGTCGTAGGTTCTGGGGGAAACATGGCAGGATTGGAATATAGAGCATCCATTGAATTGGATACCATGCGTTGAAATGATAGGTCGAACCTACCATGAGTTCGGGGGGTGTTTTCTAACTACTTGGGAAAAATCATGCCATGAAAACGGTTTGTATCGCTGTGTTATCCCAGGCACGCCTTACCTGCGGTGCACCTCCTCCGTCCGTCCTTGTACATGCACCCAAACACATGCCAGAATACATGCCAGAAAGAATGCCAGAATATATGCCAGATAGAATGTTTGAATATGTTTGAATAGATGGCAGATAGAACATGATACAATGTCAGATAGACTGTCAGAGTATATGCAAGAAAGATTGTCAGATAAAATGTCAAAACAAATATCTATAGGCTATACATACAATATGATATATATATATATCATACATGGGTTTGTCTGAACATATGGTACCTCTAAATCCATTGGTTGATCCTCATGAAATCCCCATTGAATGGCTATAATTGGGGGTATGCCCTATTTTCAGACAAACCCACATATGCCATTCATAAGCTGATCTGTCAGAAACTTCCCCTGCTCTGAGGCGTGATTCGGGAAGCTAGCGCCAGCAAGGGACTTGACGGAGGTCTGCCGATGACTAAGGAAGACCGCAGCCTGGCATATCATAGGAGGATTTTTGGGGAAATATATTGGTAATTTCTAGTAATCACCAATGTTTTCCATAATGTGTTGCTTATAATGGCAGGTTCTAGAAGGACTACCCGTCGGGAATCAAACGTGGCACTTCAAAATCCCTTGAAATGGAGAAATTGCTAGGAAAATCAACTGTAAACCTACATGGTGGATTTTCCATTGCCACGTTTGACTGCTGGAGGGTATTCGTACATAGGGCACACCAACTTGCGTGATCGCTGAAGTATCGGATGGTATCGGATAACAGTTATTGGGTTGGAATGGGTTGGAGGGAATTATGCACTCTTCGGAAAGGTTTACTGGTTTACTACATGGTTTACTCTCTTCCCGTGCAGGCGTGCATATGTTTTGCCTGATGGTTGCTTGATCCAACCATATATTACTAGTCACGAACTTTTTGAACTTGACATTGCAAAAGGTGGAGCAGACCGACCCTTCCATTTTTGTGCTTTCTACAAGGACATAATTGTGGGTGAATCCTAAAAGGCTGTGCTATATTATGTCGCCTGTCAGATTGCATGTCTTGTATGCATTACATTATACATTATCAATTTCCCTTTAAGGGGATGAGTCTATCAGACCTGTGATGATGTAGGGCACCCTCTAGGAAACGCACAAGGCAGCTCGACATTGCCCAATGTTTCCAAGGATGTCCGGGGGAACAGGTTTTACAAAATATGAGTACCGGTTTACAATCTGCACGCAATATATCACTGCATATAAGATTGTAGAAGTTGTGACATATTATATATCTGTTTATTCATAGATACATGAACGTTCGACCGAATAGATAAAATCATGTAAACACTGCTGGATATTTCCCTGAAATCTCCATACAAGGGACACTGAGCTCAGGAAAATTCACGATTCCTCCTTCCATGACGCTGCTACTGGGACGCACCGTTGTTGTGGATCCTCTTTGACTTGGACACTGGTTCAGCCCCTCCAGAAGCATGCAAAAAGAGCATTGACATGAAGCAAAGAATTGTGAAAGTGTAGGTTAGTTATATAAATATACACATACATATATATATATATATATACATATATGCACTTGTTGCCTGCAATGCAGGTTTCAAACGGATTCAGAAGCACAAAGGTGAGAGATTTCCCACATCGCCACCTCGCCAAGGCAACTGCTGCTGGAACACTGTGCCTCGTGGATTGAACAGGTGGACCTCAATCAAGAGATGCCGGAGCTCAAGTTCCACGTGGCTGATACCAAGGGCACCCTGGATGCTCTGGGAGCTTCGTGGATCCCCGAAATCAGATGGGAAAATATAATACATATATATATATATACATATATATTATATATATATATATATCATTATATCATATTATATCTTCTTGCGAAACGCGCGGGACATATGTATAGTTGCTGGAATGTTGTGCATTTTCTAGAGTTTCTCTACCAGATAATTGGGACACACGAAAGAATTTACTTCCGCTGGACTCCTGGCCTCTTCGCTTGCCAGGCAATAAGGATGTCCTGCAGATCCCTGCAAGCAGCTACATCTTCTCCAAAGCCATCAATATCGAGGTGCTCCGAGCTGGGCCGGATCTTCGGCCACGGCGAGGTGATCCAGTCAGAATTCGGATTTTGAAACGTCACATGATTTACCCTCTGGTATTGCCTAACAGTTTGCTATGGAAAATCACCATGTTTATTGGGAAAATATACTATAAATGGCTATTTTCAATAGCTATATTAGTTTACCAGAGGGTAATGGCAAGCCCCTTTCGGACGCGTTTTCATTGGGAAAAATGTTGGCGAATTTGGATTTTGTTTTGTGACACTCCTGACTGACCACTTCTCTAACCTTGCTAGCCCCGATGGTCAATGGATACTACTGCCACAACAAGACCTATGCAACTATTGCCTTGGAAAATCTGTGTCAGACCCTAATGATTTAATGTAACAAGAGACGTCTTCTAGTTTGCTTGCAATCATTCCGATCATCATCATCATCACCACCATCATCATCATCATCACCACCATCATCATCATCATCACCACCATCATCATCATCATCATCATTTTCTTCTTCTTCTTCTTTTTCTTCTTCTTCTTCTTCTTTTTCTTCTTCTTCTTCTTCTTCTTCTTCTTCTTCTTCTCAGAGCTGTATATCACACTTAAACCTGATCTCCTATTTTGGATTTGGTCAGCACATGTGGCTGCCCGGGTTCCATCGCGTAAACTGTGCTCCAGGTGCCAAGCATTCGCAACGTCTTGGGCTTTCCATTGAAGATCAGGTGCACGAACCGTGTTGAGTTTCAAAATTCATATGGGGGTACCCAAAAATGGATGGTTTACAATGGAAAATCCCAATCTAAAATGGATGAGAACTGGGGGTACCACTATTTTAGGCTCCATATGTGGATCATATATGGCTCAGCATTTCTTATCAACAAATGAATTCAGATGGATGGTTAGATTCCGACAAGCAGCAAGTTTGTGTGGCTCCAGTCATGCCCCTATTGGAGAAAAATGCCGCAAAGCTGTGGATATTTCAACCTTGGCAAAACCAAACTGCTCGGAACCCATGGTCAACCACCGCAGGACCCCTCAGAATGAGAAGGTCTGTATGATGGGATTCAGCGCTATGGATTACAGCACCTGGGTCGCAGAAAACTTGGGGTCCTGGAGGTCGTAGGTCGTCGCTGTGCAATGGACACCCAGTTTGGAAGTGAGAACCCCGCTCCAACTTTTTTTGAAGTAACCAGAACTGAATTAGCCAAACACTGTTTCACAAAACCTAGAACATCTATGAAAATCTTGGATTTCCCTGCGATTCCAGTTTCGATGCCTCCAGAAAGGACTCGAGTCTCTGACATTTGACATCGTGCATGTCGTTCAATTTGTTCGGGGAAATGTCGATCTTGAATAACCTGTACAATGGTAGTTTTCATCAGAAATCATCCCCTAAAATCCCGAAGACGTTATATTTTCAGTATATTTTCCAAATGTTTGTTGCATCTTCAAAGGTTTGCTCCAATCTCTTGGGTTTGGACCCGGCAATCTCGTCGCTCCATTCGTCGCAGGTACCGAACTGAACGGTGATGTGTGGATCTTCGGCACGCCTTTGTTCTATGCACCTTGGCAGGTGGATGCTGGTATCAATGGATTGGTTAATGGGAAAATTTACAGGAAACCCCTATATTCTATGGGAAAATCCATGGTTTCCTGTTGGTTTTTCCTTAAACCAATCCCATGACGGTAGTGTTTTTTCCATACCCTGCGCTAGTCAAACGTGGCTGGCTAGGAGTGTGTTCTAAAACGTATGCTTTTAATAGGAAAATCATCGAAGTAAATGATGGATTGTCCGATTGCCCAGCCTGGATCCAAAGATGGCGAAGCCACCATGACACTTGGGGCGGAGATCATCGGAGTATATAATTAGTTGATATTAATATATATTCGATAATTAGATGTATCTAATATCTAACTCATATATCATATATTATCATATCATTGGAGCATTAGATCATTGGAAAACATTATGCTATTAGTAACTATTAGTGTATGCCTACATGTTTTCCGGTTGCTTGTTTTCTTACATCTACATACATATGATATGTCAATGTACATACTAGTAACTTGAATATGTATGAGCAAGATGTGATGCCTACATAGTGAGTAGGGCAGTTTAATCCTGGATGCCCCTCTTCAGCGGGACGTGTGATGCTGTTTGATGTGCATCCTTTGAGGGTTCACAAGCAGCAGCTTGTGAAAGGGGGTTGTTCATTTCTGTTCATCTCACTTTCCTTTGGATTGCTTCATTGAATGCTACATTCCAAAATCTGAGTCTCAAAAAACTATTTGGTTTTTTGGTGATACATTTGAAATTTGACCCATCCACTCATCTCCCATACCGTCCTGACAACAGAATTTCCTCGCATTGTTTGCAAACAAGCTATAGGGGAATTTTGCAGACAGCCGTTTGGAGATACTGTATCAGATATTGGTGTGATATTGCTTCACAACAGAACATTTAAATGAAGATAGTGAAGATGTGGTTTTTTTTTCCAGAAATTTATCCATATCCCAAAAAAAGACAGCTCCATCATAATGTCATACCCTACCAGCTGTTTCGTCCCAGAATTCCTTCAAGAAAAAGTCAGTATTTATACCATCCTATTTTTCATGTTGTGATCATACTTGGTGGTAAAAACTATGGCACATTCCAGAGATCACTTCCGATGCATCAGCCGAGGAGTACACCGTCCACTATGACCGTGGTTCCGGGAAACCGGAGGACATCAAGTTGGGCTTCACCCATAAGAAGGAGAGCGAGTGCGGCCAGTGCAGAGGCGCTGACATGCGCTGACCTGGACCACGGAATTTTCAGCTTATTCACCATCAGTGATGTATTTGTTACAAATTGCTTAATTTGTAACAATAATTTGTAACAATTATTTAGTTGATGATCAGTCAATATTGTTGTGTTCAAGTCATTGGGTACCCCAATCTTTGTTTTTGAATTTGCCATCCAATGATTGGGGTACCCAATCACTTGACCCATTCCTATTTGTTGATACCAGTAGTACCGCACAAGGCGGTGGCGGAAGTTTCAGGAATAGCAAACTATAGGAAAGGTGAGTTGCTGTGAATGATGGATGGCAGAGCGAACCCACTGATGGATCAAAAGGTGGTTCGAGCGTCGGCCTATCTATCTGTCTATCTACCTGCCTGCCTAACTAACTGACTAACTGACTAACCGACTAACTGAGTAACTCACTAATTAACTAACTCACTAACTAACTAACTAACTAACTAACAAACTAACTAACTAACTAATTCACTAACAAACTAACTGACTAACTGACTAACTGACTCACTGACTAACTGACTAACTGACTAACTCACTAACTAGTTAAC
>BGPT01000362.1:308370-322571 GCA_003297045.1 Symbiodinium sp. clade C Y103 | reverse complement strand
TTCTCATCTCTGATCTTCTCACTTCTGACTTTTCTCACCTCTGCTTTTCAACTGTCCATATTGTCGGAAGTTTCACTTCTAAACTTCCTTCGATCAATGCATCGATAGATTTACACCGTATACTTATTTATTCAGGTCGATGGATGGATGGATGGATGCATGGATAGATCGATAGAATTGGATAGATGCATAGATGCATGGATGCATGGATGTGGTGGTTTCCTTAAATTGGGGTACCCCTAAAATCATCCTTGTTTAAATGATGTTCCATTCTAAACCATTTATTTTGGGGTATCCCCATCTTTGAAACCCCCATTTAGAGGAAGGTCCTGGCAGGCGAAAAGATTGAGCGATCCTCCTTGCTGGATGAGAAGGTGGACACGAACACTCAGGCGCGTTTTCTTTTTGTTTTACCTGTGTTTAAACCAAGGAGGTTTCCAGGCTTCTGAGCTATGTATAGGTATGAACCTGTATGAAAGCGTATGAAATCTATGGGATATTGGTCGAATTTTATTCATGGCCTTGGTGCACCTGAATTTCTAGGGTCGTTCAACATCTCAGCCGAGCCTCAAAAATCATCTCCCGTCGCCAAGCATCTCGGTGCAGGTGGGATTGGATGCCTTAAACCATCTCTCCAAGCCACCAATCATCCGCAACTTGCCCAAGGGCATGAAGCACGTCTGAGGGCTGCGAGGCAAATGTGCCTTGGAGAAGCCGAAAAAGGCTGAACTCACTCCGAAGCGAAGTGATACCTCCAGCTGGCTATATCGAAAGCAGAAAACCAGCTGGTTAATGTATCGTTGACCAAAGGAGCACTGAACATTTCTTGGATTCCCTGACTGCACTGTTTTGTGGCGGGTGTGAGACCTGCCATATTGCTTTTCTTAGTGTCGAACTGCGACCTAGGCCTGAAAAAGTGCTTTTGGAAGGGCTTGAGGTGTTCATTCTGATCATTTTTGGAAGCTGAGCCTGAATTGTCCGATCAAAGGATACATATATATATATATCTTGGTATTCTATGAACTACATATATCATTATTCATATCTTATATATTGATATATTAGATATATTGTCTAAATCTAATCAATAGTATATAGATTATATATCATTATATATACACATGCATCTGTGATTGTGACACCGTGTAAGACCATCTTTGGTGTACCATGCGTTATCGAAGTCTCTCACTATAGTGTCTGGACGTTGGTAGAAGGTGCGATTGAAGCACTGCCACTGCAGCACTTGGTGGTATGAACATGCGCAAGTTGAGGTGATTTTTGTACTGGAGGGCTAATTATTGTGGGATTTGTTTGATCAGTTTGGGGATTTTTTTTGGATTCCTGCTTTTCTGTTTTTTGCTTTTCCTGCTTTTCCTGCTTCTCCGCTTTTTGGCTTTTCCTGCTGCTTCTCTGCTTTTTGTGCTTCTTTCTTTTCTGCTTCTCTGCTTTTCCGCTTTTTGCTTTTCCTGCGCTTCTGCTTTTCTGCTTTTCTGCTTTTCTGCTTCTGTGTCTTTCTACTTCTACTTTTCCTCTTTCTGCGGTCATGCGTTTTTGCTGCTCTACGTCTGCTCCTTTGCGTCCTTTCTTAATTGGTTCTTTGCTTTTCTTCTTCGTTTGCTTCATTCTCTCTTGTTTGTATCCTAAATGAAACCCTGAGAAACCCTACATGAAACCTTGAAGGAAACCCTACAGAAACCCTAAATAAAACCCTACAGAAACCCCAAGGAAACCCTAAATAAAACCCTAAAGAAACCCCAACCTGAAGAGACCCTAAATGAAACCCTATATGAAACCGGAAATGAAACCTTACATGAAACCCTCAAGAAACCCAAAATGAAACCCTAAAGAAACCCTAAAGAAACCCTAAAGAAACCCTAAATGATTTAAATGAAACCCTTAATGAAACCCTTAATGAAACCCTAAAGAGACCCTAAATGAAACCCTAAATGAAACCCCAAATGAAACCCTAAATGAAACCCTAAATCAAACCCTACATGAAACCCTAAATGAAACCCTCAATGAAACCCTAAAGAAACCCTACATAAAACCCTGGTGAAACCCTAAATGAAACCCTAAATGAAACCCTAAAGAAACCCTAAAGAAGCCCCAAAGAAATCCAAAATAGAACCTTAAAGAAAGCTAAAGAAACCCACATGAACCTATGAAGTACCAACATGTAGCAAATATCATGCAAAATGAGAGGTTCAAGTGCCAAAATGTAGCAATACCATCCAAAATGGAACGTGAACATGCCAAAATGTAGCAAATACCATGCAAAATGACAGGTTCTAGTTCCAAACTGTTGCAAATACAAGGCAAATGGTGCCAGAACAAAACAAAAAAAACAAAAAATAATCCCAAACCTGATCCAAAAAAAAAACTATTCTGCACCCTTTTATGCTTCGCAACCACCAAAAAGAAAGAAAACTCAAAAGTGATTGATCACTATTTCATGATTTTATTGGGATGTTACTCTTCCATTTTTTTGGGTGGTTTTGCTTTTGGCTTGGCGCCAAGCCTTGGCTTCTGAGGCTCGGATTTTACGCGAACGCCACTGGCAGCGCTGCCGAGGCGAAATGCTGATGGTGACCTTGGGATCCCCCATCTGGAGAACCCCCCATATCGTGTCTATACTACACTATAAGACAAGTGAGACATGCACCCGGTACCAATGGGTAGCTGATGGGTCTGGCCCTTACTTTAGGTTTGTTTGATGGGTCGCCATGTTTGTCCTGATGCAATCTATGTTGTCGTTTCATCCCATTTTCTTTGCTGGCAAATGTTCCCATGTTTCCCATGTTGGTTGAATTTTAATGGCATCATTCACCCGTTTGTTCACCCTTTGGTGATATTTATACGTAAAGCCATAGCCTCAGACGCTTGGATGTTCTAGTAGTAGGTGGATTAAGCACACTTCCCACACAAAGAGCAGGGATGAGCATGGGATCTATAAACTGCCTGCAGGCGCTTGCAACCAAGGACCCGAATTGCGGGTTGGAGTTTTTTTTTTTGTGTGTGAGCTGTGGAACAGCCAGCCAGTGCCGTTTGTGAGGTTGTGGTTATAGATTTGAAGATGATGGTTTCTCAATGGTATTTCTAATGATTGGCTTTGCTTGGACTGCTTCTGATCGCTTAGACGGTGAAATAGACAGACTTCATGTGTATATTTGGTACCCCCACCTGACACTCTGTTCGGGAAGATGATGACAAACCATTCGGCTTTTTAGGTACCCTATTTTTCAGACGAAACCAATAGGCTCCGAAACCCCTTCCGGGTCCCCAGACATGAGGGTTAGCCTTTGGCTACCTGGCTACCTCCACTTCCAGGATGCCCACATTTTGTTGCTGGCCTTGGCTCCCAGCGTTCTTCTGTGTCGATATGTTTCTCTTCAGAGGGTAACAAAGGTGGTCAACCTGGGCGAAGTACCGCACTTGTTCCACCTATGACCACCTATGTTTCACGAACGCAGTGGTCATTCTGAGTCATTCTTGACCCCGATCCCACTGTTCCCTCGCCATTTCAACATCCATCAGCCACTGATTTCATCCTAGGTAGCACGTGGAAACCATGGGGAAGCGAATGGTGCTCGTTGGGCCTTCCCGGTTCAACTCTATGCGGGCGGTGAGTGGGGGAGCCTGGGTCCTGAGTTGTTGCAGGGAGGAGGCAATGACTTGGGGTCTCAACAGCTTCAATGACTTGTGGATGTTCGAGCAACTCTAGTATATTCTAGTATAGTTATAGTATGTTATAGTTCTATAATGTTGTATAGTTGTAAGCACCAGGTTCCCAAATTTTGTAATGATTGCAATGTCAATTGCTCAGTCCATGTCCAATTGCAGGAAGGTATTTGGCTAGCTTGTCTTGCTTGGTAGCCATCGCCAGGTAATGGAGGCAGCACGTGACTGCATAACATCCAATTTCCGATGGTTGGGTTTGAGGTTTCAAACATGTTGAAGCCAGTTTTCCGAGTTTTCTCATCATTCTTAGGAAGATCAAGCAAATATCAAGCTCAGCGAAGATTTGCCAGCTCAGCCGGACGAATCATGTTGGACCATGGGCCAAATGGCCGTAGCAGGAATGCCTTCCCTGCGAGCATCGAACAGGAGGCTGGGCATGGTTATGGTGGAAAATTGAAGACTCAGGGACTGCATGGTTTAGACCACTGTTCATAGGACAGCAGAACAGACCCTAACATAGTGTAACCATGCGCAAATATAAAACTGATAAAACTGGCTGGTGACTTCAGACATAGTTCAATGGATGTTTGGGATTCTTCTCTTCACATGATTTCACTTGACTTGTAGGGTGTAGGCCACCAACAGATTAGACGCAAATTTAAAAAAGGACATCTTGCTTGGAAATGACCAGGTTGCACAAGGCCACCCACCAGATTATGATTCATTTATTTGGTGGGTTGGAATATGTTGGAATCCTGAGGGTAGTCATCTCATAGTCATGGTCCTGGAAAAGAGGGGATCTTGGGATAAAACATATTGAAACATGACAAAACCATGATTTGATTTATCCAGATAAGGCGCAGCCGACTTCCCCGGAGTTCCAGGACATATTTTGATCAGTCGGTATCGCTCCAGCCTTGAAACCCATCGTCCTCCGCCGTTGGACACGGACGATGTTCGGTGTTTTTTTTTGGGGGTGAGGGTTTTTCCCATTACCCTCTGGTAAACTAACATAACTATGGAAAATCACAATTTTCAATAGCTATGTTAGTTTACCAGAGGGTAAAGCCTCCACTTCAATCGGGGATTTCCGAGGATTTTCCCAGGATCTTCCCATGACTCGTTCAGCCGTGGTGAAACCAATAAGGTCCTGGTGCCGCCCTTCTGCAAGTACCACTTCGAGAGAGATCTCGAGGTGAGCAGCCTCGATGAAGCTGAAGAACAGCGGAGGAGGCCCTGGCAGATACAGCGGTTAGGGGCATCGAAGTGTTGCTGACTGGTGGCTATTTTATCATGATTATATCGTATTATTATGTTGAAATATATTAAAATAATATATATATATATTAATATATATATATATATATAGGTGTGTATATATATATATATATTAATAGGTGTGTGTATATATATATATATATGTGTGTGTGTGTGTGATATTCTATGTGTGTTTACTGTTTGTGCCTGCATTTGAATATGAATACAGTACTGTGGATAGGACAGACCTGACTAGAATTGAACCGATAGATAGAGCAGCAAGGAGACAGACAGATAGATACACAGACAGGCATGCATCATAGGCATTGTACTACAATACAAGTACAAGAGTGTGATTGCTAGGCAAGTCATTTACTTGTGGGGCTTCGTATGAGGATTTCCAGGATTTCCAAGGCTTGCACTTTGATAACCCCCAGAAACAGCACAATTTCTAGAGACAAGCGAATAATTCTATCGTGCACATTGTTTGTGTATCCTATTCAGCCATGTTTGCAAGATACATACTGCAATATACATTTGTACATACATTTTTCTAGCCTTTGATTGGGATGTATGTGTGTGTGTGAAGGGCAGCAAATGCACGGCGTTTTTCGAAACACATCATCCAACTCGAACAGCAAAAGAAACTCACGTGGTTATCCAAAGAAATGTATAAAGAAGTCAACAACAAACACAGATATATTTATAGTCGACAATAGTTGCATAGAGCTATTTACACAGAATATATCAGTATATGTATATATATAATACATATATGTGATTTACACATGGATTTACATAATATATATATATATATATATATTTAACTATATATATAATTATACATATATAAGTATTTATATATATATATACAGCAAATAGATGCTAGTTTTAAAATCCTCCTAAAACATCCACCATCCGCATCGTCCAGGCTTCAACTCTTAGAGTCACGTTGGTCCTTGAGCCTTCAGCAGGACAGGGGAGTCCGTTTTAAAAAGGTCACCAGTTATGGCCTCGACCATGAGGGGAAACTCCTGAGAAAATGGGCGGAAAATGCCAGTGATGGCCATAGGGAAATTCCAAGCCGGAATTTTGTAGCATTCGGGCTATGATGAAGCTCTGGTAAAGATCATTGAGCACCCCAAAACTTGATGGTTCATCGTGATATTTTCCGGTAAAAAGATGGATATTCCAAGGAGTTACATGCTGTAATCTCGCATTTACAGATACACCGACTTACAAGAGTGGCTGCACATTCGCCAAGTATGGGACCCCACTACAGAGTGTTGGGCCTTGGATTGCCGCCAGTGGTTGCTGGAAATGGGACTTGACCTTGTGATTCACCAAAGCGCCAAGCAAAAGTGGGGCGTATCCTCTGGTAATTTACCAGTTTGCTCTGGAAGCCATGGCCCATTTGGTTCGAGGATTTGCCTATGAAAAATGGTGATGTTCCAAAAGCTATGAATGCTCACCTGCAAGAGACTATGGGGAACACACTTCGGTAGATGTTGATCCAGCTAGAATTTTGATAAATTTGGCCTAGAATACCACAGATTGTCGGGTCATGTTGTGTCAGGTTGTGTCATGTTTATGACAGCTGCTGCTCTAAGAGATCTTTGCTCGTCCGTGCTCATCCCAAAATGGATGATGAACGGCTCGACCACCAGACTTGGGTTCAGGGGAAGATTGCAGGTTTTAGCACCCAAAAAATCCTAGGAAAAGCCATGGTTTCTTGCCCTGAATCAATCCCTTCAGATTCTTCACGGCTCATGGATATGCTCATTCTTATTGCCATTGTTACTGATCCTTGGTTCTTATTGTTGAACACCGTAATTCAATGTATGCAAATTATTTTGTTCATATGTTTTCATGGACCGCTCAGTTCTTTTATTATTGACTATGACCTGCGATTACCCTCCGGCAACCACACATGGCAGTGGAAAATCTACCCGTTCTAGATGAGTTTCCCATAAACAGCATGCCCCCAGGATTTCCCAGCCATGTTTTCACCAACCAGCCCCCGGCTCTTTGGCTCCAGCTGCTTTCCACTGCCCTGCCATGGCGAAGCGAAGCTGGCGTGAAGTCCAAGCAGTGGGCCCTGTGCCCAACGGCTCTGAGCATGCTTTTCGGTGCAGTCTGTCAGTGGGACCCCTGGTGTATTTCCCCCCTGAAACATGGCAAACATGTCGATAAACCATGATAAATATGCTACAAATCTTGAAACATAGAGATTGATAAACCATGATGAACCCCAGCTATTTGTGGGATACATCGATATAAACCGCAGAAAGTAAGTGGAAGAAAACCTTTTTCCTAACCCCAGTTGTGGATTATGAGGCTTATTATTTATAAATATATAATTATATTTATATCATCGAGTGAACATAAACCCAGATCATCGGATAAACATATAAACCCAGTGGCATGTGGGTCATCGTCATTGCTAAGTTCCTAGGTGGAAGACACCTCCAAGTATGGCCATGATTATTGTTTCAATGGTAGCTTGCGCCCATCATGAGAATCTCGTTGCACTGTCACAATACGGCAAGACATGCCTGTTGCCAGATATGTTTGTTCATTGTTGGTCATTCTGCTGGTTGGACTCTGCAAAATCTTGTGAATCCAGCTCATGACCCGCCAGCAGAATGCAATGTCACCAGAGTTTTAAGCCAGCCCCAGGTTGGCGTTTGGCCATTAGACGAACACAACGCCAAACTTCTTGATGCAGTCCATCCACGTACATGGGAGACACCTGATCGTCCTGATGACTTTGCGCTTTGGCCGTGCAGTGGCAACATGTTGACTCTGGTCAGACGACCTGCGAATGTGGACAGATCACTATCATTAGGTAAACTAGCATATGCCAACATAGATGTGGAAATCCATGGTTTCCCACAGGAAAATGGTCTAGGAATAGTTGATCTTAACCATCTATGTTAGGTTACCTTAGCGTATCTATCCCAGAAAATCCCGATGACTCATTTCCTGGGTCAATGGTGGAGTTGTCCCTACCCTCTACTATGACAACTAAAGATCCGACTAGTCATGGAAAACGTTCAGGGCATGTTCTTTGTTCATGATGTTCATGATATATGAGATACCGTTGACATCCATTGACATATCATGACAGAGCTGTAGATTCACCTTTCTGCAGATTTTTTCAAGCAGGCCCAATAAATGGAATTCTGCTAGCATAGGCTCGGTGGATCTTGATGGACCAATTGCACTAAACAACCTTGGCGTTGATGGTCTTATGTTCACGTAATTACCATGTAATTACCCCAAATATATGATCTTCTATATAATTATATAATATATATATATATATATATGTGTGTGTGTGTGTGTGCGTGTAGATGTGTGCGTGTGTTTATTGTTTGTTTATGTGGTTTTATATGTATCTAGACATAGGTATATGGAGGTAAACATATTGAAGTAGTTGGCTGACAGACTATATTGATCATGTTGATGGTCGATCTGCAGTCAGCTTATCCTTCAAATTTCTTCTAATTATTGAAATTGCCATTTGATGGGCACTTGGGGATGCACATTCATTTGAAACAACGCGGATATGGAATCTCCGCAGTTAGATTTCCATGGGTTATGAAGCCCTAATTACCTTTCCAGTGAAAAGTAGCATTTCACAGCTCTAAATGATCCAAACTAAGTGGATCTCCCAGGTAAACCCCTAGCCATCCTTAGCCGTTGGCCACCACCGTGCCACGTCGCCCGAGGTCTACGACTTGGTGGCGGTGGGTGCGGGTGCCGGGGGCCTGGTCTCGGCCAAGCAGTCGGCGCGGCGCGGGGCCAGGAGCGCACTGATCGAACAGCACCTGGCGGGAGGACACCGTGGGAACGGGGCCCCGATGGACATCGATGGACTGGTGGTTTTAGGTTGACTAAAAGTACTAGACATAGAAAGACTTGATTCGAGGTACTTGTTTGATCCGTTTGTTTTCGTCATAGTTGTTAGTTGTTGGTATGAGGTACTTATTTAACCATAGTTGACTTTTAGCATTCTAAAATTAAAAGCACTATATTGCAGGAGCTGCTCAGTGCCACCTGCCAGCGTGCTAGGAGATTGCCTCAATGTGGGCTGCGTGCCCTCGAAAGCGTTGCTTCGCTGTGCTCGCGCCGTCGCGGAACTTCGGCGAGGCGATCTGGGACTCAACGACTGCGCTGCAGCTGTGGATTTTGGCAAAGTTATGGAAAGAGCCTTGGTATAGCCATGATTCAAAAAGATCTTGGGACATTTTGGGGACTGGGATGCGCCAAATTGTTTTTTGATTTGTTTGGTAGTTTTTCTGGATCTTTGGTTTGGGACGGCTTCAAAAACGGGGGATGGAGAGCTAGAGAACGCCTTGTGCCGAGGAATGCGACGCCTCCGTGCCGAGATTGCCCCGGTCGATTCGCATGAAACGTCCCAGGCGGTGGGTGTCGACGTCTACATGGGAAAGGCACGATCCAACTGGAGGGGTTTTGGATGACTGGAGGTCTTCTCCTAGGATAGACGGGAGGCAACATGGTGACTCCAAGATCTTGGTGCAGTTTGATTTGCACTCGAACAGTCGGCGTCCTGGAAAGAGTTTGTTGACCAGACCGCTATGGATTTCAAATACTGGGCTATACTGGGCCCCAAATGTGGAGGTACTGTATACAATGTCAAGCATACCAAGTGATCCCAAGTGTTGGTATTCTTTTTTATTTGTAAACAGGACCCAATTGTTGTCTCCTTTTTTGGTGGTTTACTGCACTACACAGTTGAGTTCAAGGAATGTCAAAACATGCTAGGGATCAATTTGCTTTTGATATTTCTCGCTACATTGATCTTACCAAAGGATCACTAGTTCCTGATTTGGTTACAGCATATCAAAGATCATGTGTTGCTGTGTTGCTTCAAGATCTGGTTACATATAATAAAACCCGCCAAAAAGACTCAACATATTTCATTTACTTATATTTTTGAACTTGATTTGACTTTTCTATCTTTCTGGGGGAGTTACACTATATACTGTAGACAGAATATAGGTTGATAGACATATATAGATATAGATATACAAATGTAGATACACACATATATACATATATATTATACTATAAATAATATAGATATACACAACACACACATATATAATATATATATATAATAAATCTAATTAAAGATGGTAAAAGTCTGTGGCCCTTAGTGCCCCATGTTGACCCATGGCTTCAGGCGACCTTCGTGGGCCCCCACGAGCTCCGTGTCGGGGAGCGGCGGCTGCGCTTCCGCAAAGCGGTCATCGCCACGGGCGGCCGGGCGAAAGTGCCACCGATCCCGGGCTTGGAGTGAACTCGGCTGTGCTTTTATGGGATTTTGGGGGTGAAATAAATGTGTGATAATGTGTGACTTTCTTAAAGAATTGTAATTTAAAGATTTTATTTACGTATATTTACTCATGTATTTTATGTCTGTCATGTGTGTGTGTGTGCGCGCGCATTGTTGAGTTAATGCATTTGATTGGTTAGAGTTTTCCATATCACATATTATATCATATTAATAGTTCAATTACAGTAAAGGGTTCAAAACCAGTGAGGATGGTTTCATATGATCAAACCATTGAATCAATTTTTCACGACTTCGGCATAGATCTGCCAGCTTCAGCTGGCGTAGCCGAGGCAAACGCCCTTCCTGACCAACGCCACGTTGTTCAACCTCACCGCGCTGCCCAAGTGTTTCGTGGTGCTGGGTGCAGGGCCCATCTCCCTGGAAATGGCCCAGGCTTTTCGCAGATTTGGCAGCGAGGCACAGGGGATGGGGGTTTTACCCTCTGGTAAACTAACAGGTTGCTATGGAAAATCACCACTTTTAAGGGGAAAATCATCTATAAATGGCCATTTTCAATAGCTATGTTAAATTACCAGAGGGTAAGGGTTCTTTTTTGGTGATTTTGAACATCACCTTCAAGCATTTGCTGGAGATTATATCCCCATATATCCCCTTTCTTGCTCGGTGATGTTATGGTGATGTTTGGTTCGGGCGTTTACCAGGCCCGGAATGGGATGGGGGTTTTGATAGCCATGATGAATATGTGCAGGGTTTGGGATTTTGAAAGCCGATTCGGCAATTGGAAACATGTAACGGACGGACATCGGTTTTCATAAATTGCATACATATTAACTCACATTAATACTGGGTAAGCGACAGGGTCTTTCCAAATAGTTTTACCCCTTTTGATGGTTTTGTCATATAGCTGTACACATACATCACTCGCCCTCAAGCGATAGCCCCTAATTTTGCCATACATCATTTTTGTGTAAACGTGTAGTAAGCAATGGGGCCTTCCCAAATTTGTTGATGTCCTTTTCGTGAACCTTGAATTTCCCAGATTGCTCACTTAGATCCAAAATGATAAGTGTATTAAATCGAATCATAAATCATCCCCAACATTACCATAGATGCTTGGGAAAGACCATTCCCCAACTGGGGAGGGGGTATTATTAATTATTGGGTATACCCTATTCCAAAATGCGTGTTGTTACTTTAGGAAGCCACTTCCATGATTGAGCATGGCTCCAGAAATCTAGGTCCATGCCTCGCTACAAAAGGTGGATGGCAAGGGGCCCCATGATCATCCTATTAGGCCCCAGTTGAATCCCTGAATTCTTGTTCATGGTGGGTCTTCACCAAAAGGTCAGCTTAATATTGGCTGGATGGGGGTGTTGTGGCGACCTGCGTTCAGGTCACCATGTTGGAAGTAGCTCCCGAGATCATGGGAGCAGAGGACAGCGATGCAGCAGCATTGATTCGTGAAGTGTTTCGGGAAGATGCTGGGCTCTATTTGCTGTGCCGGCAGTTGGGTGATCTGTTGTGGGCAAGTGTGTGCACAATATTCCGTTCATGGATGATTCATGTTTGCCCATATATGTATGCGGGGCTAAGCGTGTATACACACATATTATATATAATTATATATATATACACATGTATGTGGGTTAAGCGTGTATACACATGTATATATATATATACATAAGACATTAGAACACGTTCTAAACCTGGCCTGCAGCAAATGACAACAAGTTGATGGCCAATGTCCAATATCCATGAGATAGATTCTGATAGATTCAGAGATTTAGTTGTTCTTTATTTAATGTTGATGCATCTTTCTTAGATGTACACATATGGCCCCTAGAAAACCCTCTGGATCTGCCAAGGAGGGCATCCAAATCTTCACCAACTGCTCGGTCTCCTCGGTGTCCCACCGCCCGGCGGCCTCCAGCGATGGATGGCCGGAGATTCGGCTGACGGTGGCGGTGTCGGGCGCGGCGGCGACGGAGATGGTCTGCGATGCGCTGCTGGTGGCCTCCTTGGATGTTTGTTTTAAGCATGAAACATCCCTTGAAACATCCTGAAGCCCATGGTGAAATATTCTGAACAGATTATATTGTTCGTATTCGTTCCCCAAGTGACATGACATTTTTGTTGAGTCGCCAACATGTTGATATTGAGAGTTTGAAGGTGCCATCTGGGGTACTGGTACCCTGCTCATCCATGGCCCAGGTTGCTGCTGGGCGGATCCCAAACGTCGAAGGCCTCGGCTTGGATGCCGCCAATGTGGAATGCTCCCCCAGCGGGGTCAAGGTGAAGGATGATCTGACGACTTCCAATCCGGACATTTTGGCCATTGGAGATGCAGCTAGGCCGCAAGATTGACATCTTGAGTTGGGCGGAATGAAAGAGAATCCAAACAGTGTGTCCACACTGAGGGGTTCTTACTGTAAGAGGTCTCTTACATAGATTTTGCCAAGAGAGCCGCTTTAGAGAGCTTCTACAGAGATCTCGCAAGGAGATCTTGCCAAAAGACCTCTAAAACACACCTTGTACAGAGATTTTGCAGGTACACCGTCATCATCCTCCACCTCATCTTCCGCATTATCATCCTCATCCTCATCCTCCTCATCATCATCCTCCACCTCATCATCCCCAACATGATCCTCCTGCACCTCATCATCATCATCATCATCATCATCATCATCATCATCATCATCCTCATCATCATCCTCATCATCATCCTCATCCTCATCATCATCCTCATCATCATCCTCATTCTCATCCTTATGATGCATCATCATCATCATCATCATCATCATCATCATCATCATCATCCTCATCATCATCATCCTCATCATCATCCTCATCATCATCCTCATTCTCATCCTTATGATGCATCATCATCATCATCATCATCATCATCATCATCATCATCATNATCATCATCCTCATCATCATCCTCATCATCATCCTCATTCTCATCCTTATGATGCATCATCATCATCATCATCATCATCATCATCATCATCATCATCATCATCATCATCATCATCATCATTCTCATCCTTATGATGCATCATCATCATCATCATCATCATCATCATCATCATCATAATCATCATCATCATCCTCATCCTCTTCCTCTTCCGCAACATTATCATACATCATCATACATTATCATACACTATCATACATGTTCATACATCATCATACATTATCATACACTATCATACATGTTCATACATTATCATACATTATCATTCATTATCCTCACATCCCCACACTGTTTGGGGTCTCTTGCCGGGATAATAAAACAGATACCAGGCAACTTGTAGGGTTGCCTAAGTGCTGCCCATACATACCTACATGATCCACAACATCCCCACAGAAATGGGGGCGAAAAGAAATGGTGTTCTGTTTCAAAAGTTTTCTGTTGGATGGCGTTTGTCGGATGGGTTTGATAGGGGTGACCATATGATGTCTACATTAAACGGTTGCTGTTTGGATCTGTTGGCCACTCAAATTCAGTGATGCATCATGATTGTCCCATCATTCCCCATCATTTTCTTTCCCATCATTTTCCCCTTTTTTAAAACCTTGCATAAAGAAAAACACGTGAAAAATCGCTACATCGATCTGGTCTTGCTACAGGTCATTGAGCGCCCTGACACCAGATTCACCCACATGTCCGGCACCATGGCGGGTATGGCAGTGCAGAGCCTCTGCTTTGATCGTTGATGCCTTAGAAAAAGTATAGGTGTAGATGGTGAGATATACATAGACGGATGGATAAAACATATTAACATATGTCAATACGACATGTTGATACTATAAAGATAGATTATAATAGATTATATAAGGAGGGCTAATTATTTTAGGATTTTTTTTTGCGACAAGTTTAGGAATTTTTTTTGGATTCCTGCTTCTCTGCTTTTCCTGCTTTTCCTGCTTCTCTGCT